>PYXC01001845.1:1552500-1940000 GCA_015244755.2 Tenualosa ilisha | reverse complement strand
CAATGGCTGAGACGTGACATGACATGGCAGTGTGCACTGAGACGTGGAGCAGGCTTTACATGATGCCTAAAAATAGTACAATAAGGGTCCATGTTTTACTGTCCATGGGTATGTAGGGCAACTATGGGTATGTATTTTCCTTTGCTCTGATTTACAAGGCAGCTACCATTTGGACAGAAATGTTCATGCTGATCATGCCCGTGTAAATGGGAAATGAAAGTGTCAACTCCAGACCCACTCTAAGTCTTGACTATGGTACATTCTGGCATCAAGTCTCAGGAAAACCAGTGTCAGTTTTATGGAGTTGCACACTTCATGTGATTTCATTGTTTCTATACATATACACATATACATTTACATATTCTAATGTTCCCTAGTTACCTTAATTGTTCCCTAATTACATTACAAGTGAAATTACAAGGCATATTTTGTCATGTCTTTGGTTGGTTATCAGCAAAAATAATAATTCTAATATTTCCTCCATACATATGTGTATTGCAGTTTTTCTTGATTGCTTTGATGCAGCCATCACTTCATTTTGTTTGCAAAAGGCTCTAACGGAGACAAAACATGCAACAAAAGCAAAGATTTCCTTCAGACAACACAATCAGTGGTCAGATCAGTGAGTAATCCCAGTCAATCATAGGACGAAGGAGGACAAAATGCAAAACTTCACTTTCAAAATAAGCAGATTCTACCTTAGGTTTTGCTATGTCTGTGCAATTTACCTGGTTACTGAATGTGTGAAAAAAATCCAGAAGTTACAACATACATTTTATTATTTCCACCTCCACTTATAGTAAAGTAACTGTCACTGACATACAAGAGACATAATAAGCACCTAGGTGAATATACTGTACAGTACAGTGCACTTCATATACTGAAATAACTTCCTTTTTCATTATGGAGGAGATTTACACAATGACATTAGTCATACTAATGTATTTTTGGTTGTGAATAGACTCTATCCAGTTGTCCAAGTTAGTATTCAATAGAGTTTGGAAACAACTCCAGATGAAGTGAATTTGGTGGTCGACTGAGTGACTGCAACAATATCTTGGGGAAGATGATCATTAGAGAAGTGCAAACAACGAATTCTCCATTAAACCTGTAGGTGTAATCGTAGCAGGATTTTTTTTTTAACTTGACTGTGTCTGTCTCTCTCTCTCTCTCTCTCTCTCTCTCTCTCTCTCTCTCTCTCTCTCTGTGTGTGTGTGTGTGTTTCTGGCTTTTTTGACATTTTCTGAGGTTTGTTGTAAGCTATAAGCTTTAAATAGACAAAGAGTCTAGTTCATTAGGCCATTGCCCATACTTGGGTCTGTGTATTTCATGTTGCAATCAGATATATATGGTAACTTTCTAAACCATGTGAATTATCTATGTATATGTATATAAATACATATATCTATGTATTTTGTATATATAATAATTTGGCATGGTGGTATAAGGACAATCATGGTAGGTGAAAAGTGATGTGAGTTGACTGCAATATATAATCTCACCACTAGCTGTGAGAATTCTTCACACCTTGAGTTTGTATAAAGCCTGTGTTTATTTCTCTTACAGGTGAATACCTTATCCAGTGGGTTTATACAAACAGAAATACAAACCCCTAGCATTTAGAATACACCTATTTCACTAAGTGTCCAGATAACTGCACACACCTGTGAAACAAGCTCCCTGTATGTAGAAACGTCTCTACTGACATTACGAATTATCACCATTCATAATTTGGCAATTCATTTGCAAAATATCACAATCAGCCAAGTTAAATGTGTCCAACACAAACGGAAAATACTTGGTAAAACTGGCCCTTAACTAGCAACCCCATACCCAAGAACAAAAGCTGAGAAGAGATGGGCTGGCAGGATGGGCACTGGATGCCAAGCTTGGACAGTGGACTTACTAAGATTGCTTTGGCAGTCTCAAACAGCAGTGGCAGCCAGGAGTGGCCCTCCTTATTGGCTGAGCCTCTACCATCTCTGCCAGCATGGACACATGACTGAGGGCAAAGCAACCAAAGATGGCAGCATGGCCCAACAACTGCACAACAAGCAACAATTATGTGGGGAAGTATATGTGTCTCACTCGGTGAGTGAGTGTGTGTGTATGTGTGTGTGTGTGTGTGTGTGTGTGTGTGCATGCAAAAAACTAAATGAAAATATTTATATCTTTGTGGGTGTAAGTGTATGTGTTTGCAGGGTGATCATAAAACTAAATTTTGCAACTATGCCTGCTAAATCAAACACGTAACATTAAAAATATGAATACTTGAACACCAATGTATAAGCAGCTGTCTATTCTTGTGGGTTTGTACATGTGTGCGCCTGCTCACTTAGCTTGATGACGACAGGCCTGTGACAAAACAGCTAAGATTACTGTGGCCAAGGAACAACGGCTGTTTGAATTGGTTTTGCCATCGACTGGAGGAGTTAGACTTGGGCTTGCCGTTATTTAGTACCACTGAAAAATGTAGCAGACAGGACTAGAGGACTAAGACTTAGATTGTGGGGCTTGGCTCAGTTCTGGATTTGAATTCAAGTGGGAGTGTATCAATTATGATTAATTTGATTTTAAACTACAAATCTCAATCAAGTTATTTCATTGTATCAATGTTGTCATTTGAAACAGTTCTGTGGGATAATACAAGAACCAGTTTATATTACACAATTGGCTTTTTTACACTCCAACATAGACATGATGTTAAAGTCAGATCATTCATGTTATAGATATAGAGGTAACACTTCAAAGGGTGTCCAACATAGACTTGATGTTAAAGTCAGATCATTCATGTTGTAGATATAGAGGTAATGCATCAAAGGGTGTCCAAACTGCCAATTAAGCTCCAAAAAGACAAAACAACTACTATGGTTCTACTACCAACACAAGATAACAGTCTGAACATTGCAACCTATAATGGTTGTCTAAACCCTTAGCATTACCATTAGCAACTTCATGCCAACAAACCCCTGACTGCTTGTAGGCTGTTGCTCCAGTAGCAAATTGTGTGGCTATTGGGTGCCAATTCAAACATGATAGGGGAACCAATCAGACACATCAGGTGCCGGCTTCCCAAAGCCTTCTTGGGAGCCCTGGCTCCTCCTGACCCCACTGGAGTGTTCTTGAGCAAGACACCGAACCCCAAACTGCTCCTGGTGAGCAGGTTGGCATCTTGCGTGGCAGCCTCTGCTACCAGCGTGTGAATGGGTGAATTTGAGGCAGATTGTAAAGCGATTTGAGCGCTCAAAGGAGTGGAAAAGGACATTTATCATTCTAGTAAAGTAACCTACAAACAGTTGCAAATTGTTGCCTGGTGTGCCTATAAAGAAAAAAATCACAGTGGGATATACTGTGGAAAATTAACTTAAAGGAAAAAACTGGTGTGATTCCCACAGAATGAAAAGCAAACTGGCAGCTAACAATGACTATGGTTACATGCACAGTGAATTTGGAATAAGGTGAATCCTCTGGTTAGGGCAAGATTCTGAATAATCCGCTTACATGTATGGAAGAGTAGTATGTAACGGGAATATTCTCATTTACATATCAGACGCTATATTCTTATTCCATATATTATTTACTGATTAAGGTGTATACATGATCCTGAATTCTGTTCAATTCAGACATAAACCAGGGAGGTTTATTCAGGCAAATAAATTCGGAAGATGACGATTTGTGTGAGGAGTTTACATGACTCACATGCAAACCGAATATTGCCAATAGCCAGTTTAAAACCAAAATATTTCCTGCATGCAACCGTAGTCATTGACTGAATGGGGTACAGGAAAAAGAAACTTAAAGTGAGTTTCTATGTCCCATTCAGTTAGCGTTATATGCCGCTTCACTGTCCGACAATGTTCTTTTTCCTAGCAACAGCACTTGGCAACCTGAAACAACAGAGCTATGGATTGATTCACACTAAATAGCCTGAAATGTTAAACAGTGGAAAAGCAAACAAACAGGCAAACGGGTTCCCCAGAGTTCAAAGCGCGAGCTGTCTCAGACTCACAAATGAACAAAGCTACCTGGTGGGCCTTACATCTAGAGCTGAAATTTTAAGTAAATTTTAAGACATAACTTAATGATACGTTGGAATTTAATTGCGTGGTGCAACCTGTTGGAACAAAACTAAGAATTTATGTTCAGCTGGTACAACCGGCTGCTGTTGTTCAAGTGCTATCTGAAGGAAAAAGAGCCAGAAAATGTGACACAACATAGACCAAATGGAGAAGCGGCAGCTAATGGTAACTGAAAGGGACATAGGAAAAAGAAACTGAAACTACATTCACTATGTTGTATTCAATTTTCTTTGTCTTTTTTCCTATGGACAGCAGTCAGTGACTTCAAACAACAAGGCTATACACACTGAAGTTCTCCAGTGTTTCTAATTACATCTTTTATTGAATGTATTGAATATCTGCGCACAGAAGACTATGTTTTTTACACCTAAATAATATATTGGAATTTCACTGAATTTAAATTCTACTTCCTTTAATTAAGATGCAATTTTACATTTCTGTTTGCTTCCTTAATTCAAATTCTACTTCCTTAATTCAAAATAGACAATTCAACCCTGAGTCATTCGAATGTCAATATTATTTGGCCAACAAAATGCTACAAGGCACCCCCCACCCCAACCCCCCCATTGTGTGTATATTTTGTCAAAGAGGCATTATACATCAGTCAGTTACAAAGAAGAAAGATGGCTGCAGGTGAGTCTCTTTAACTTCACCCTCTGCTGTTAGAGTGAGGCGCAGCTGAATACACAACCCCTCATATCCACACAGAAAGGAGTCTCTCAGACAATACAAGGACAAGCAAAAGGCTAAAAGCCATAATAACTCCCTCTTTTCAACAGCAATACAAAAACAATGAGGTTTTTCACCATTCGACTGGGCTGGGGAAAACAAAATTGTTTGTCAGTGCTGTAATTAAGATATGTAAAGAGAGGACAGAGAGAGAGAGAGAGAGTGAGAGAGAGAGAGAGAGAAATCCATGGAAAAACAAAATTCTGGACAACTATGAGGTTTTCATTGGGCTCCTACGATTTACACTAATGAGCACAGAAGCAAACAAATAATCCATTATCTCCTTTTGAAAACTATGAGGTGTAATTTCTTTATCTTTCCCGATTATAGCACTTTGTGGTGATTAAATGAAAAAGCCTTGGTAAATAACCCAACACAACAGCCCCACACCTCCCAAATAGATATTAACACACACACACACGTGCAAACACACACACTCCCCTCCATTCTACAGACACTGACTAAAAACACTTATTCTCCAATCAGCCACACAAAAAATATGAAGACCAAAAAAAAAAAAAAAAACGATAAGAAAACAGAACTGAGGCCCGCAGTGAAAAATGATCAGGCAGTGTTGGTCTTAATGACAACCTTCACGGGCTGCTCCTCGTTTTGGCCCTCCATTTGCTCCAGCTGCAGTCCATGGCCGCCTGTATGCACGCCTGAAGGTAAATCTACAAGACACCTCCCACTTATTTTATTTTCGTCTCACTTTCCTGTAATTATTCCCTGAACTGTTTGCACAACAATGTCGGAAAACATCTGCAAAAACAGGTAATTAATGTGTCACACCAAACTAATGTGTTTTACATAGAGACTATGCTTCACTGGCTATAATTATGACATTTTTTCTCGCTCTCTCTCTCTCTCTCTCTCTCTCTCTCCCTCTTTCTCTCTCTCTCTCTCTCTTGCTCACCCCCCCTTGGAAATGATTACTTGTTGGATAATGCTTCATGTAACATGTAAGTGGTTATTTGTGAAGAGTGGGCTCAGATGCATTTGCCACTGCTGTGATCACTCACTGAACAGAAAATTGACAACAGCCCTCGATGAGCATATGCTATTCAGTCAGCTGAATTACTCTTTTAAAGCAATTAGGCTTCTTGATAAAATGTTGCATTATCTGCTTTGGATGCTTTGATAATAGATAATTATTTAAGATTACATAAATTAATGAAATGTGAACAGTAATGTCATTCAAAGCAAGATAAGAGATATTTCTTAAAGCAGCATCTTAGATATGCATCGATATATAGATATCTGCATTGCACATACCAGTGCATTGACACAAAGAGAGGTACAGATAGACAGTCAAATTTAGAGGCCCTAGATATAGATAGACATAGCTGATATGTACATACATACGGCATAATGTAACATGGAGAGAGGGAGGTGTCCACAATCCATACCTAAATCCTAAATCCACAAATTTCACTGCTATGAGGTGCCATTGAGTACCACAAAACAGAATTGAATATTTCAGATTAAATTTCATCAGTATGCTGTCCTACATAAACTCGGAAAACTTGTCTTTTTTATTAAAGAGAAGTACAGGATTTCTTAAACTCCCTCTAAGCTGTACCGCAGCAGACTTGCCATCAGGGCGCCGACTGCTAGCTCATTCCAGGCTGGCTATTTACACTCACAAGAGAGAAAATAAATAAAAATAATAATTAACAGCGTAAACAAGGCTTCGATGGAGAGCCTAGAGGGCCAGTCATTAATTCCTTGCTCACTTCGGTGTCAAACACATTTCCCACGTGTCTGTGCCTGAAGGCTGAACCTCTCCTCAGCCTCTGCCAGAGACGCTGGGGGCAACCTGCCCACGCGCCCATACACACACCAATCCACCCACTGAGAGACAGACTCACTCACTGACAGACAGACTGACTGAGACAGACCCGCTGACAGACAAACTGACAGTCAGATATTCACTGCCAGACAAACAGGCAAACAGGCAGACTGACAGACAGACTGACTAACAGACAGAAAGACAAGCTAGAAGAATCACTATGGAAGACAGAGGTCTTAGAGTCAGTATTAGCCTTTTATGACCATAGCCAACACCTCTGTCCTTTGCATTTTCAAGTGAGGTAAGGATACTTTACCGATAAACTGATAGCCTTTGCCAATCAATCTACAGTGTGGCGATGGTCCAATCATTTTACACATGGGTGAATAAAAGGAATAAGCACTGTGTCATATGCCTTCAGGTTCCAAACACCCACCAAATGCCATTTGGTGCCATCCCACTGACAGCTTTGCAAAATTTTACAAATGAGACTAACCCAGTGATAATACCTTATATTAATTTTTCAAAAAATGTTTTCAGCTGAGGTACCATTCAACATGCAACCAAATACCTTTTAAACCCATTGAAGGGTCATTGATGCATTTTGTATCATTTTTTCATCCACTGGTTTTGGCTGTCTGCTATATGAAAAAAGGAATGTGAATTATAAAACCTACAAGATGCACAAGGGAGTTTTTCCTTGCCCCTGATGCTCTTGGGTGCTCCTTGTTAATGTTTGCAAAGCGCCGTGAGACAAGTCGATTGTAAATGGTGCTGTAAAAATAATTGAATTGAGTTGATTTGAGGATGCAAGAATGGAGTGTTGAGCACCAGTCTAACCTTGAGTGGGGCTTTCATTATTATTATTATTTATAATATCAATTTATCAGTAGCACGCTTTCAGTAATCACAGATTTCCTGTTCAATTCACTAACATCTTCCGCCCTTCCAGCCCCCCCACCCTGACAAGTGAAGTGTGAAAACCCAGTGTCGCCAAGAGCCACATGGTCTGGTGGTGCTGTAGTGTACAAGAGAGGACAGCCAGGCCTTATACTCCCCACTCACCCACCCCCACCACAAACACACACACACACACACACACACACACATAAGCAAACACACAAAAGACAACACACTCACACCCCGACTCCAGCAGCCGGAGCAGCAAGCGGCGGAATCCGAGGCAGCCAGGTCCCCGGAGAGAAGCTCCCTTTCAGAGGGGCAGCGGGACTGGAGAGGAGCATAGAGGAGCAGGGAGGAGCAGGCCAGTCCAGAGCTGGAGCCAGGGGGGGGGGGAGAAGGGGTAGAGAGCTGTTGGTTGGAAATGGGACTACGAACACTGTTTCAGTGTGCTGTGCCTCGCAGACCTATCTGAACATGTGTGGTGTGTGTGTGTATGTGTGTGTGTGTCTCCCTCTCTCTCTCTCTCTCTCTCTCTGTGTGTGTGTGTGTGTGTGTGAGAGAGAGAGTTTTGGAGTTCATACAGGCGACTATGTGCATGTGAGCGCATGTGTGAATGTGAGTGTATGTGAGTGTGTTTCAGCTGGTGCATAAAGGCATCTGTGCATGTGTGAGTCTGTGTGCGGATGTGTGAGTAACTGCATGTGTGTGTGTGTGTGTGTGTGTGTGTGTGTGTGTGTGTGAGTGAGTGCAACTGGCATATGTCCCTGTGTTATGTGTGTGAGTGCATGTGTATGGATACTGTATGCACAATTTGTATGAGAAAGACAGATCAGGATAGATGGTGTGAATTAAGATTGTATGTGTGTGTGTGTGTGTGTGTGTGTGTGTGTGTGTGTGTGTGTGTGTATGAGAGAGAGAAGGGGTGGGGTGGGGTGGGGGGGGGGGGTATGTGCTTGGACAGGTGTGAGTGTGTTGTTGAGGAGGGGGAGAGGGGTGCGGGGGGAAACAAGGGCGAGGGGAGGTGCAGTTCTCGCCAGTGTTCAGCCAACATGTCAGCAGGCTGCAGCTCCATGCCAGAAAGCACCTCAGGAGCCACATGTGGCTTCAAATGGACGCTAAATTCCCCGCTTCCTCCATTTTAGGACAGATTAAGCCTTGCAGGTAATTTAGATGGCTCACAAGCCAAAGCCGACTGTCAGAATAGGTATACTGTGAGCATTAAAGATGCCATATGATTTAGGACATAAGCAAACACAATGCTAGTTGTCAATTCAAAAGACAAAAATATATATATTAGCCTATACATGCTGTGCACTAGATGGGGGAAGTATTTTATTTTGTTCACATCACCAAATACATAAGGTTTCTTCTTTATAGGGGCCTGTTTTGGTTTTGACCAAGAAAGCACGAAGACGACAAAAACACAGTAAGATATCTTAATGATGACATCATGTTATACATTGGCTTGTGATGGTTAGAGAGAGAGAGAGAGAGAGAGAGAGAGAGTACTTACTTACTGGCGCTAACCTTGAGGAATTTTGATAACCATCATGGTTCTCATAATCTCATCTGATGCAGGTCTGAAGAGTGCACCGATAGAGCTAACCTCTCCACCAGGTACACAATGAAGGACAACTCCTCAACACACAATGGTCTTCCATTAGAGGCCATAAGCCAGCATGTTATTGGTACAATGGCATGAAGCACCACTAAAAGACTATCTGAATATGCATGAACATAATTTGTGTTCATTGTGACAAGGTTTCTGCAATTAAATGTCCTAAACTTTTAACTGAGAAAATAAAAGACCTTAAAATAAATGACTCAAAGAAGTGAGGCAGGCCTTAACACATTTTTTTTTAAATGACTTAATTAATTCAGGGTCTGTAATGTTACTGTTCTCTTTCAGACTGCACTGAGCGTGCCCTCTTGGTCTCCACAGGTCACTGCAACTTACACAATCAGTTGATTTCATAATTAGCGACAGAATGAGTCTCTCGCACACAATGTTCCGCTCTTTTTCTTTATTTCTCCGATAGAACTTCGAGACCAGCCACTCTTCCCGCTGGCTCACCGATCATCCTTTAAAACCGACAAAGCATTTAGGTGACCAGCAAATTAATGCAGGCCAATTCGCCAGCGCGTACATAAATTACACGTGTTAGTGCACCAAAGTGGAGGTCAACGCCGGAGTGAGAGACTTCATATATTAATGCAGGTGCTGCGAATACTAATCTGTTCTGTTAGTATAATGAAGAGCCTGAGTCAATACAAAAACACTTAGGGGAGCCGTGTTTGTCAAAGACAGTTACTCAGGAGATGAATCATAGACTCAGTGCTGCCAGCACATGGGGAACGTCACTGCACTCTACTAATGCTGCCTGGGTTCACTCCACCGCAGAAAAAGCCTTGAGACACACGCAAACAAAATTAAAATATCTGAACAACAGACAAGCAGCACAATGCCAAATGGATTCTGTTTATTCTAACAAATCGACTCTGAATTCTGGATGGCATATTATGCAATATCAGACTAATGTCATCCAAAGTAATAGCAGCATTCTAGTGCAGTGTAATTAAAGACAGAATGTTATCCTGCTTATTTCCTACCTGCAACCCATGTATGCAGGCAATAGGAATACAGTTACAACACAAAGGACACATGAAGCTCACTTTAAGCCTTCCTGTTCAGTTTGATCTACTATTTTCTTTGGTAATGGTGGGTAGAGTAGTTAGTTGGGTGAAAGTTAATTTCACTTTCTGTGAAGCCTACTTGCTAGCTCAACATTTTTATAGCTATATATATATATATATATATAGAGCGAGAGATTTGTATAATTTCATAGAAACATGACGTGGCAATTAAACTTTTTTTTCAACCAAATCTTCATGTGTCCCAGTATACAGAATTAATACCCCCCTTATCAGACAATAAGAACATATTATTTCTTGTGTCTTGGTGATAAAATGTGAAAGCAGAGTGAGGTGTAATGTCGGCAAAAATCAGTTCCTCTTCTATTTCAAAATATTATTTTCTGCTCAGTTATCCGATAACGTATTCACTCCACATTGGCTGAATTGTGTGACTCCTTTGCCTCCTGCACATTTAGACAGCACGAAACCTACACACTAACAACCTGCACTCAGCCAGCACGCACTTCATAAACATGTCAGCCCATTTAATTAGCGAAGGATTCGTGCAGAGCAGTGGGACAACAGGGAATTAGCAGATTATCTTCAACTATTTCTCCGCAGAAAGCTACCTTCATCTGATTATCACGCCCTAGAAAATTAGGCCCAGGCATGTAATGAAGTCCGTAATTTAGTCGTTTAGGAGCATGATCACTTCAAACTCATTTTTATGACCCCTCACTGAGCTGTGAACAGAGCAAGAGCGCTGCACCAGAGACACCTCTGAGCAAGTCTGAGGCTCCAACCAAAATGAAGGCCCTCTGACAACTATGATATTGCTGTTTGTGTAGCACAGGACACAAATTATGTGGCCCACAGGAATGGATGCTTAAGTCCACAAGCGGCATTATATGTTCTTAACTATTTTTTTAAGCTTGTTAAATAGTCTTAATGTTCTTAAATGTTCCTAATCCTGACTGGATGTTGGCAAGGGGCCTGCTTAATAGTCTTTGTAAATTACCTTTGGGCTACGATGAATATGTTGTTCTCCCTTTCAGCAGCTCCCATAAAGCAAAGACACAAGAGAGACTGAAAGAGAGGGAGACAGAGAGGGGTGGTGAAAGGTCTCGGATTTACGACAATACCCTTGTGATAGTTACAGAGATGTTCTTAGTACTGGGAGACTAGCTGGCGAACAAGGATGACAACAACCTTATTTCTGGGTCACAGCTGTTCCGGGCCACCCTTGCAACTCCCCTACCCACCCCCAACACACACACACACACACACACACACACACACACACACACACGCTCAAACATTGACATACACACACGCTGAGGATTTTTCACTCAAACACACACATGGAGGCTGCCTCTTTATCTTACAAATAATTTTACACACACACACAAACACAAACACATTACACATATTCTCACACATCTAAGCGCACACGCACCACTAAAACACAGTAAACCAACCAAGAACCACCCACGCACTGCTCTCAAACCCCATGTTTCCATGGCAAATAGAGCCGCCCTGGGACCCCCTGCCCCACTGGGGGCCACTGAGGTAAGGCACTCTGTCCTCACACACATGTACAGACATATGCCCCGCCTGACACACGTATGCACACAGAGGGAGGGAAACACACACACACACACACACACACACACACACACACACACACCCACACCGGGTACAGATTTACACAAAGTGACCTACTGGCACACCGACACACTCACACATTCACACACACGCAGATCCCAAACAACACAACGTGTTTAGCATTCGGGGATTGCAGGGTCTTTGCGGTCCATTGTTCTAAATAAACAGCTCTTTGGGTTTGTTCTCACAGTGTTTTTTTCTTTCTTTCCGTGGCTTACATTTGCCCATAACACTTAGGTCAGCCTCACTCAAAAACATGAATAGTGTGAAAGTAAAATTCCTACCTAATAGAATTGTTCATGTTAACAAAACAGCAAATATAAAATATAGGTCTACAATATTTTGCATGCATAAAATTACTTTAAAATATTCCCTGCAGATCAGTCATACCATAGCATCTCCATGTGTTCCTTTGGTCAAATAGAGGCCAAACAATACAGAGGATTTTAAAATATCCACAAACAACGGCACATATATTTAACAAAATTCCCCACACACACTTCTAAAAGAATGGCTGAAAGATGTAAACCTAAGCAGTTGTAACACCCTTAGCAGCACTTGTGTGTTCAGTAAGACACAGCTGTTTGTGTGCAAAACTGTTGAGTGTGTTTATGATTGGGCATGACTGTTTGTGAGAAAGTGATGGAGAGGGGAGGGTTGGTGTGGAGGGAAAGCCAGACAGTGAGAGTGCTATGTTAATGGGTAAGGGGATATGGAAGACTACACTCTTCCTGTTGCATTCATCTGCCACTCTCTCTGCTTGTTTCAGGTTCACTACACAGTCACCACTCAGCGCAGAGCCAACTGCCTGCTCTTTTGCTTTCACAAGTTTTTAAGTGAGCATCCATGTTAAAATTCTAAGCTCAAGCTCAACTAAACAGACAAATGCCAAACACTACCCCCTTTTTCAGGCATGTTAAAGCTAAATAGGAGATATAACCCCCCAAAAGATTCACAATCCAAAATGCGCCGACTACCTTCTGGGCCAGGAAACACCTGCAGCTCATTTGACAGTGCAGCAACAAACTTCGTGGCTGAAAGACATTGACGGTACTTCAAAATACATACAATTCAAAGTGTCATGACTTAAAAAATATGTACATTGCAGCTCATTGATTTTTTCGTTCAAACATAAAAATTTCTCATGGCAAAATATATACACTTCGTTAAGTTAAGCCATACCTGACATTATCACATGCACATGTAACCAGTATTGGGCAAACTTGACTTACCAAACACAGACAAAAATGCTTTTTCTTTAAAAGCAGCCCCACATCATTAATGCTAGTTTATGGATATGCTGTGAACATTTCAAGAGGGTATTTTAGCCTACATTTCATTTTTACAGAAAAAGGTCTTATATCATAATGCAGTCTGCGATGAGATCAGTACAACCAATATCACAGCATTATTTGGAGAGGTTTTGATATCTGTAATGTCATTTCAGCTGCCTCATACAGCTTAATGAACTGACTGTCCAATCTTTATTTTGGGCAATTTATTGTGATAATAGAGGTTAAGCGACATTCAATGTTTTATTAATAAACAATATGCAGATAGTTAGTGACACATTAAAACTAGAAACAGTTCATTAAATCAAATTAAAGTGCATACTTCATCAGTTTTTTGTTAGCTATTAACACCTCATAAATAATACATACAACTCACACAATTTCAAAATCTTACTCTGGGAAAAAAAAATGTCCATGTCAATCTAGCTAAGCAAATTGATACAACAGAGACCTCTGTTGGGCATCATGTGTAAGTGCAATCTTACAAATTTCCCAACTTTTATTATTGGTAGGTAGACACTATACATATAAATGTTTAATTTGATATTCGGGGAAGTATTTAAATTATTTAATGACAACTGTCTAACTGTCAACAACACAACACATCAGTTCTCTGAATTTGCCTAAGCCTATGTGTTTTGCTCAGTGTAACCTTCATTTTGCTAAATGACTCGAAAATGAAAATGAATCCATTAATGAATCAAAAAAACTTAAAGAAATGTCCAGTTAGATGCAATTAATAGTTAACAATTAGTAGCTAATAATTAGTTAGGTGCAATTAGTGCAATTCACTTAGTATTTTTGGGGCTTATTGCTTATGTCTCTACTTTATTGATAACTACTTAAGTGTCTGGTTACTATAAACAGTTAGGATATTGTAGCATGACTGAAGTTATGATTGCGTAGTAAATTCATAATTTCTTTCTTACCAAAATCTACTCACACACTCAACACATACAGAAAGCTGGCAAAAAAGTAGCTCCCAGAATTTTTTCTGCCAAATATTAATGCTCAATACTGTTTGCAATTTTAAAGGCTACAAAGCAGTGAGTATCAGTGAGCAAAGCTGTGATTATTTCCCAGTCCAGAACATAGACCTAGAAGTGAAGAGAGCATCTTCTGGGTGGCTCGTTCTAGTGACACATTAGTCTGTGTAAAACACACCAATCTTTTACTCACTATTTGAACACAATATAGTCTATACATAGTAGCTTGGTTTACCAACTCAGTATTATACTGTATATATCTTTTGATTTCATGGGGAAAATTCAGTCTCTGCATTCATCACATTCATGAGGTAGTGAAACACACAGTGAACAGCAGAGCAGTGAGGGGCCTGATGCTGCGGCATCAAGGAGAAGTGAGGTGAGGAGACCTTGCTCAAGGGTGCCTCAGCCATGGATGGGAGAGAGTGAGAGCGATGTTTTTTCATACTGCTCAGGGATTGAACCAGACACCCTCTGATTACAAGTCCAAGGCCCAAACCAATAGACCACAACTGCTCATCATTTATTGTGCAAAGCCTTATCATAGGGATGTGTTTACTTTCTGGTGGATGAACACTGTTTAACCTTTAAAACTACTGGGGGTGCCTTCAATCATTTGCTAATGTTTGATCGTGATATATGTTATTTCCAGGCTTTGATTCTTTTAAATTCAGAGCTTAAGAAACTGGACTGTTTTTCTGCCAGTCTGATTCCAATGTTTTTGAAGGGTATTCAAGCATAGTACTGAAATAAATATAGGCTATAATAGCCTATAATATCTAGAATACTAACATATTATAGTATGTTAAATTAAAATAACACAATCAAAATAGTTCATTGAATTAGTATATTTAAATGCAAATATTAAAATACATGCAACCCTAATGCAGTCTAAACATAATGGAAGACATATATATAATATTGCATTTGTCACAAATGTATGACTAATTTGGTTTTGCCAGTTTGTACCCTCTTGACAAAATTCAACAATTGTGTTCGGCGTCAGTAGCCACCAAGCGGCACCTGCTTACCTACAGTCTGACACTAGAGGGTGCACCTCCTATTCAGCATCCCTCCTGACGTGGCTCCTCCTGTGAGATGATCTTGAGGACTTTGGGGAGTAACAGAAAGTAGGACATGATCAGTTGGCCAGTGGTTGGTGTCTCAGTTCACCCTCTATGCAAATTACCTGATAACCTTTACCAAAATGGGAATGCCCCTTGGCTACAGTAAGGGCTCCATTCGAGGGGAACATTAAATCACTAGTATGGGAACACACACATACATATACACACACACACACACACACACACACACACACACACACACACACACACACACACACTTTCAGCACATCTCCTAAAGTCATTAAAATAATGTGCAAGTATGTTTGTCATCATTGGGCCAAAACCAGTAGTAAAAAATTACAACACCAAAATAACTTGTAGCCTCCACCAGCACATACCAGGCCCCTGAAAAAGAAGTAGCTTTTCTTTTTTAAAATGATCCCTGGCTAGTAAGACATGTTGGCCTTATAAGACTGACATTGGTGTTGCTATATCTAACAGGATTTAAAAACACTCAGAATGCTTCCTTTTTTAGTAAAACTTTTAGAAAATCCCTTAATTTGCAGAGATTGTAAACTGCCATTGCATTTACGTCTCAAAGTTTACGTACCCGCTTTCTGGGTAAAAAGTGACATCACCTGGTTGATACTGTCTGACGTCACGGTTTTGATTTGCCTATCCTGAGTCCCAATAAATATGCATTGGGATGCTAATATGTCCCAGTTTTCAACAATCACTATTAAATTGCTCAATTTTCAGTGAATCAAGGACATGATTATGTTCTGTTTCACATTAGGCCAACCTAAATCCATTCAGAAAAACATATACGATGCACCACGAATCTGAATTCAACACTACTTTGTACACTCAATCAAATACTGGAGTCTCTCCTATTTAGATAGCAGCTCCCAGACAACAGCAAGTAGCCTAATAAGGCTATAGGCTACCCTACCCTCTCCAGTAAGTTACGCAAAATTCTTTTGTGAGTGGGAGAACCCTTTAGAGCAAGTGGCAGATGCAGCGAGCGAGAGGCAGTTGAGACCGGGAGAGTGAGGAGAGTGAGAGACTGAGGGTGTAGAGCATAGGTCCTTTGTAGTATTTTCAGTCCTTCAATAGCATATGTTAGGTGAAGTAGCATATCTGGCTGGCCAACAAGGCTAATGTGTATAAATGCTTTTTGTTCTGTAGGGGGCCCTGGTTTGGTCACCCTAATTTACAGCAACAGCTTGATTGTTGCACCTTGATAAGATTCAACCAGGTGATGTCACTTTTTACAACAATGGCAGTTGCTGAGTGAAAGGATTTTCTAAACTTTTAAGAAAACCAAAAACATTTTGAGTGTTTTAAAATCACGTAACGTAGCTGACGCCAAGGTCAATCTTATTAGTCAGGGATCCCTTTAGAGGTAATTTCGTAAGTATTTTAAAAGTGCAATCAATTGTTCTAAGATCACAACACTCTCAGAATGCAAATGAGAGAGGGTTTATAGTATTTAAGGCTAGGCTTCTACAATCTGTCATTAGTTAAAGCAACAAGGATGTATCCAACTAGCTTAGAGTTAGAAGCACATATTGTATCAAAATCCAAAGAGTATTGTGTCGAATATCTGCCAAAGAGGACTCCTCTTTGCCTAAGCTTTTCACTCAATGCCTCTTTTCATGGGTAAGAAACAATGTATCTTCTTATTGCAAGTCTACGCATATGACTTCATGAAAGGCCTTTTGTTGAGAAATCGCATTATGCTACCTAGACGTTAGATGGCGCCCACTCCACATCGAAAACGCTCGTGAAAATCATCAAACAAAGATGGCACACCTATTTTCGCGGAATCATACTTTTGTTACCCATTTCTTGTTGTTTTTATGGTATTTGTTGCTTTAGTATGGGGACGGGCAGTCTGACATCATTTAGGCAAACAATCCCTTGGAAGTATCCATATAACGCCGAGTTATAAATAACCCAGACCAGTTTTGCAGGATACAACTTCATAAAATTGTTAAAATTCACGACATTTTCTTTCATTTAATTTCTCTAATCTTTGCAGTAATTTACCAAATCGCAAACCAACTGTATTATGTCATACTTACGCCCTAACTACACGCCAAGTGTTGTCAGAATCTTCAGTACTGAAAACTGATACTTTGAAGCAAGTCTGGGTGGAGAATCCCAACCTGTCAGTTTTTGTGGCGAGCGTATTGAGGGGTTTCCGGGTGTCCAAGAGTCTATTTAACTGCTGTGAGGGATTTTAAAACGAAAAATAGGCTACTGTAAGTTACTCTATAGTCCAGCGGGGCGTGCATTCAGTTCCTGTGGTAAATATTTGCTTGGCGACAACAATTGCGTTTCAGTGAACTGCTTCTCCGTCATTTTCCTGACATATTTCCGAACGGATATATGAAACTGCGAGTATTTTGTTGCCCCTAACGTTACGTATTGGAAAGATACATGCTGCTGAGATGGCAATCAAGGTAGGTGGGATACTTTGTATGGTGCGCATTAGACTACCTTTAGTTATCATTTCTTACATCGAAAACGCAATACAAGCGATAACATACTTTTGTTTTGCTGCAAAGTTACTCCCTTGAGCAACACCTGGCCAGTTCAACATTACAACGGCAGAAACCTCAGAATTCAAACATATTTTATCTGTCCATGAAGATTAGGCTACGTTTGCTTGTGTCCCTTACTTAAGTGTTGCTGTTTCAGTGTATTGCAGAGATAAGATAATTGTGAACTCTTGTATTGTAAACACGTCTGCTACATGATGGTAGCAAGTCTACATTGTGATAGAGTTCGTAGCAACGTAGTTAGCAAAGGAGGCCAACTCATTGGACTTCATTACCTGACAAACGTCAGTTTACCTCTGTTACAGATGGAAGGTGTAGGCTACTTGAAGTTTCCTGTGCGGTGTGTTGATTTAGGGTCATGTGCTGAAGAGGACAAGGGGGAGCGATAAGGTTTAATTAGTGGGTGGATATGAAAGGCCAATTCCGTGAAAATACAATACAAGTATAGCCAATGCATCCCTCTAAGCTATTCTTATAGTGTGGCTTTTCTTGACCACATGGGTTAACCCAACAACAGAATGCACACATTCATGACATTTTAACCGACATGAGACAAACATTATTGTCCTTAGCCCAACTTTGACCAATTCAAAGCATTCAAGGTCCTATTCTACAAATGCTTATTTGAAATTTATCAGTAGGCTATGGAATGCAGAATGGCAAAATGTTTTATAGTGAAACAGCACAACTTGGCACCCTAAATTTGTCCCATCAACAGTTTCATGTCAGCCTGACATCCAAATACGTTATGCCTGTGAATGAGCCTTACGTTGCAATTCCAACCAAAACAACTGTGAATGACTTTGTGCGAACAAAATGTATTTGTTTATCTGATAGCAAATATATTTGACATAGTTTCTCTGAGTCAAAGGTTAGTGAATGTTATGCCAAAGTTGCACGTGACTCAGGTAGCTCTCTACTAACTGTTCTTTGAGATTTGAGTGTTAACTGATGGACCTAAAGTGTCAAATGACCTTCAAGTGGCAACCAAAAAAATTGTAGCCTACTAATTTGTCAGAGTTAACTAGCTAGCCATCCTTCTGGGTTTACCCAGGGCAGGAAGTAGGCCAACAGCTTTACTCACTTTGTCAAATCATGTTTTTACCCAAACTATTTCAATAGTTCATGGTCTGGATGGTCTCAGAAATGTTCTTCACATTACCATACTAAATATATATAATAAAATAACATAAATTTGAGGATACCAACAGCAGTTGTTCACTGAAGCATACTTCAAAATTATTTTTGAAAAATCACTTAATTGTTTAGCTACAACCTTAGTGTTGTGTCACTTTTTATACTAAAAACCTAAAAAGCCTCTGAGAACTGCTGTGCTTTTTGCCAGCTGTGATTTCTGCTGAACAGGAAAAGGAAATGGTCTGTCAGGAACAGAATGGTAAGGACAAACTGCTCAAGGATAGTCCCCTCATTGTCTCTGCAGTGCAGACCCCACTACATAAAACATGTTCGTCAGATTTGTGACTCCCTAAACTTAGTGCTTCTGTCAGTTGTTTTGTGTAGTGAGAGGAATAACTAGGAATAGACTAGGGTTCTGCTATGACCTTTCTTCTTTTGTCTTTTTTCTCCCTTTCACACCCTGTCATTTACACTCTTATTCTGTTTCATTTACTCTCAGCTGTGCCTCCATGCCAGGACCAATGTTGTCTGTTGGTGTAAACACATCTAGATCAACTTGTTTGTCGTGTCATGGTGTCGCAACAGCTGTGGCTTACCTTGCTCTACATAGACCTTTTGAGGAATCCTTAATCAACTTTGTTGTAATTATGTTAGAGGAATGTTAGATGAATGTTGAAGGAAGATCACATTTTCAGCTCTGTCCCGCTCCAGTCTCCACCGTGTTGGTCCCATGTAATCTTAAAATCTCTGTTTTGTTGTGCATGTTTGTGTATCCTATGTTGAGCATCGCTTTAGTAGTGGTAGTGCTTCAGAATGGTGTGTCTATGTTGAGTATTGCTCTTAGTAATGATTGCGCTTCAGAATGGTGTATCTAGCTTTCAACTGAAAATAGGATTTCTATGGTTTCGTATAAGGTCTTTTTGAGACTAGTGAACACAATACTGTAGTATAATAATAGTGCACTGACATGTGTCCTGTTTATTTTTATAGGCACAGGTTTTGTATGAGTTTTTAGCTGAACCAGGGAACAATGAGCTCTCTGTGAGAGAAGGAGAGACCATCACAATTATTAACCAGGTAAGATGTGAATACCATGCTACACAATAAGCAAGTTTCAGTTAGAGCCTTTCTTTGATTAATCTGTTGGTTATTTTCTCAGTCGATTTGTTATTTGTTGCACAGTGTCAGAAGTTGCTGATCAATCTTATCCAAACTGCAAGGTGTCCTGTAATGTCTTATTTTGTCTAGACAGAGTGGCTCAACCATACAGGAACAAACACCTCAGATTTTTAAGAAACAGACCTTTGAAACCAATCAATTAATCATTGCATGTGTAGCTTCATGCAGTTTAAGTAGCCTTTTACTGTGTTATGAAGTTGCTCAATTAACAGAAACTTTTAACATACTACTGCTGTCTCTGTGGCTGTGTATAAATACCTTGTGTGCATTTGGTATAAAATAGTGTCACATGCAAATTCTTGCATGAACTGCACATTTCCATCTTATCAGTGATTGTGCATAATTTCCTGCAGTGTCCATTTCTGACTAAACCAGATTTGCCTGTACTGATAGTGTCTGCCATATCATAGTGGGATGCAGCGTTATTCTCCAGGTGTTTTTGTTACATGAATAGTTGTGAAGAATTGTAAAGACATTATTTTATTCTAAGTAATTTTTATGGTGCATTTTTTGCATGATTCTTTTCTGAAAGGCCTTTTATATCTCTCTTTAAGAATGTAGGTGGGGGTTGGATAGAAGCTCAGAACTCAAACGGAGATATAGGTCTTGTCCCAGAGGATTACATTGAGGTAGGAGAAACAAACCGTCGCCCTTAACGCAAACTGAAATTGGTCTGTGTTGATCAGAACAGCTGCATTCTGAGATGAATGACTATGCTCTTGCCATGTTTTTTTAACCTGCAAAGAGGTTTACTTCTTCAATACTTTTGAAATGCACATCCATTATCAGTGAATCAGTGAAGCGGGGAGAGCTGACATCCACAGCAAATGTGTCATCAGACACAAATTGGTAAAGATTCAACCCCTCAAACCCTCCAACAGATCGTAGACGGATCTGGCATTTATCTCATCTGGCATTTATCTGATATCTGCTAGATCATTGCCACATAGATGTCAAAATGACATAACTGCCCTGTGCATCTGCTAGTCAAGTTACACCGACCTTGTATAGATTTGTCAAAGAAAAGACCTGCAAGAATGCACATTCCCAACACATCAACAAGCAGCATATCACTGAACTGAATGCATCTGTCTGTCTGTATCTGCCTCAGAGTCCACCTCATTGCACATCTAACTTTTATAGCTAAAGAAACATCTGGCTATTGAAGAATGCAGAGTCACTATCATTGAGTGGTGCAGATGTTATCCATTATGGCTGCAGGAGGGAGACCGTGGGCCCCTCACACACACACACACACACACACACACACACACACACGCACGCACACACAGGCACATACATTCACACTCGTGCTTCCAACACATAACAGATTGTTCCCCCACATGCTCCAAGTGCAAGCAACTATTGCTTTCTCTGTCTGTAGCCCTTCAACTGTGTTTGGAGGTCCTGATTTAAAATCTGAGCCCTTTGTAGTTTTCAATTAGTCATATTAGGAGATTAATCTGGTGTCTCTAGAGATATAATATTTTTCTGTGTAGAAGGATTACCCAAAAGTCCTATGTAGATATATTTTGTAAACATGCAATAGTAGTTTGTTAACTCTTTACTGAGGGGCAGGCAGTTGTGGAGGACATGAACCTCTTTTTTCTTTCTTCTTTTCACACACTCTAGGTCAACCCCAGTGCAGCCTCCAGTGCCCAGCAATCCCAAGCCCATGTAGGGTCTTATGATGCTTACAGCTCTGAAGCACACACTCAGGTACGCTTGCAGCTACTGGCCCAGTGGCTCACGAAACACAATCTTTGATTTATGATGAGGCTGGTTAAGTCCCTGCACGGATTCTGGTCCCCATTTGGTCCGGTGTGTATTTGCCAATCAGAGATATCCATGCAAATCTTGCTTGCTCAATTGAAATACCACCAAGGCTACAATAGCCAGTTTTGCTCAATATCAAATAGGCTTTGTGGCTGCAAGCTTGAGATTAGGTTTCTTGTTGTCTTGGGAAAAGGATTAGATGCTATTTGTCATCATCTACACTAAATCCTCCACCTCCTTGTTGCCTCTGGGTGTGTTGTTCATCGGCCAGCCATGTGTTTCCGAAGTCAGTGTGAGTATAATGAGACTAGGTCGCAGTGCTCAGCTGCCTATTGTGTTTCTCTATTTCAAGCCAAATCAAGGGAGAATGACCACAAATAGGGCTTATTATGGATACAGGGATGAGGCAGGCCTCTTCAGTGGCCGCACTCTCCTGAGGATTGTGTGTGTGTGTGTGTGTGTGTGTGTGTGTGTGTGTGTGTGTGCGTGCGTGTGTGTGTGCACGCACATGTGCGTAGCTAGCCCCGACTGAATGCATGTTGATTGTTGTTGAGCTGTAGCCCTTTCTGAAGAGCCACAGACATCTGAATGCCATCAGTAACTAGGATTTGCACTGATCTGTTTGTGCTCCGTTTCCCCCCTATGTCAGGATCACAGTGGCCCATTTTTACTCAGAGTGTTTTCTAGTGCTGAGTTGGAAATTGTAGGACAAAAATAAATGTAGTCGTATAACATTAACATTTCCTTTTCTCCGTGTTGGAGCTGACATTATATGTTACATGTGAATAATGTTTCTAGGCACATATTGTTTGTGAGTATACTGGATACTGGTTGTAACATCCCATATGTGCAATAGATATGCATGCACTTGTGGTGCTTTCCTCCTTCCAATGTGCCCCAGTAGATGTATCTGGCAACTGGGGAGGCCACTGGGAAGCCCGAGTAAAATTGGATGGCTTGCACAAAAGCACAAAAGTCACAAATACTTCATTATTCCCGGTAGGAGAATAACTCAATAACTCAGGTATCCTTGAGTTAGTGGAAAGGCTATCCCTAGGTTTTGAACCATTATGGGAATGTGAGAAGACCCAGTGACCTACGTAATGGCCCACATACATTTAATTTTATCTCCAGCTTGCTGTATGTGCTTGTGTATGGCTGTTTACTGTCCTATGTGGAATAGACTTAGGTATAATGGTCAAATATTATCCAGTGACAGCTTTGCTGTTAGTCATATGCATAGCCATTGTCTGACAATGAACTTTTTGACCTTTATCAACCATTTTGAGGAAAAAAGAGCGTAATCTACTAGATCATAACAGGCACAAGAACAGACTTTGTAAAGACAAAAAATGCTGCCTTATATTTCTTACTGGGATACAAACATGTTTTCACACAAACTCTGAGCTAGAAATAGTGTCCATTTATAGACATTATGTATAATATAATGTAAACATACTGTAGTGTCATTCAATCATAAGAGTCATGAGGTGATCTTGTAAATAGAAACCAGTGACTTACAAATGCAAAAAAATATGGCTGGTAAAAGAGATCAGAGAGGACTCTGGAAAACAATTCCACAAAGATTTTGTAATGTTTTGGCACCCTAGTTGACAGTGCTCTGTAGCACATGGTCATACTCCTTCCCCAGTAGGTGTGGTGATGCAGGGCCCAGGCAGCTTGGAGAGGCGGCACTCAAAAACAATGGAGTAGGGGAACAGCCGTTTGCAGCTCACACTCGTAGTGATCATTTGTATACTTGATGATGTGCTGTCAACAGCACGGGCAGAATATGAGCACATTGTGTTAGCGAAAGAGAGCAGTGGGGAGAGTTTGAGCTGTTCTGTCTGAGATAAACCTGTGCTGTCTGAGTTTGGCCTGTGGTTTGGGACTTTGGCTCGTGGTCTCCTACTTTGGCCTGTGGTTTGGGGCTTTGGCCTGTCGCCTCTCATTCTCAGCTTCTTCTCTACTCCCACTGTGAGCTCTGGCTCCAGTGCAGCCCTCAGTCTCTTTCCCCATGCACAGGAAAAGTGTGACATGGCCGCACACTTGTAGGAAATGTCTCTCACTCTAGAGGGCCAAGCCCCATTTTCAATTTTTATCATCTGCATAGTCACATAAATCCTCAGAGCCATATTCACGCCAAGGAACTGCATCTAGTTTTATTGACTCACATAACTGTCTCAGCACTGAAAAAAATCAGCTTCAAATTTTCTGAATGGAAACAGTACAATGTGCTGAAAATCTGGAAAATATCCAAAGATCCTCAGAAGAAATGAAATATTTCACAGAGTTATATTAATGGCAAAGCATTGCATCGATTTTCTTTTTTTTATTTTATTTTCAATGTAATGGCTCATGTGAAGTTTGCTCTAGCACTAAGATAGAAACCAGAGGCATGACTCAGCAGTGATGGAAAGAGAAATGGAAATGCTCTTACTCCGGCGCATCAGGAGTCCCCATTTTCGGCTGCCTCAAGGTCGGCCATGTCAGTGCCTGAGATGGGCCATTAAAGACGCATCCAAAGTCATCTGAAGAGGGGACTTAAGAGGCGACCTGTATCTAGTCCTCAGTGGAATTAGCCACAACGCCACTCTGTTGAATGCCCATTCTGTGCTTAAGTGCTGTGGGGTTGATGTTTAAAAGCATGTGGACCTATTTTTCTGCTCGTAGGCCATTTGCAGGCTACATGAGGGAAAGAAAAACTAATTGACATCCTTATTTGGCCAAGTAAATGTTGTTGATGGGAACTTTTCCACGTAAGGGAACCTGTTTGTGGTGCAGTCAGCTCCCAAGGCCAGAAAAAGAAAAGTTTGCGAGAGCTGCAAACTACATCAAACTTCTTTGCCTGTTTGATTGCTCTGTGTTAAAAGACTTGTCCTGACATTTCAGGGAACTAACGGCAGTGACCCTTGGTCTGCTTCAGCTTGGCCAGGCAGCAACAATCCCTCTGGGAACTGGGACTATGGCGGACAACAACAGACACCCGCCTTCCAACAGCAAGGTAAACTTGGACACTCCACTTCACACTCTTTTATCGCACCCTTTGGATCATTTGTTTTGAAATAAAAAATATCACACAAACAAACACACAACAACACAACACAAAACAAAAACATAAACACAAAAGCAGCGTCTGAGCTAAAGACATAAGACAAACGTTGCCACCCTGCTCAGTTTCGGCAGCCTTTCAGCAGGACTCCTTCAGCCCAGCTTGTTTGCAGTCCCCCTCTGCTCCTGGGGCAGAAGAATTTTCGTGGCGCTCACAACTCATGTGGTCCGGCAGACAGGCAAGCCCTCTTTCTGGCCCCTCTCAAAAGGAAAAAAAACAGCCAGGGAGGAAAGGGGCATTCTCCCTCTCCCGCCGCTGCAGTGAATCTCGTCCGTGTCCGTCAGACGCCTGAGAGCCATGGCTACTGTGGTCGGTCGCCTGGCGCCAGGGCTGTAGATTAGACAGGGGTCAGTGGGAGGCAGTGAATGGAGATGGGTCAGAGCTTTGGGGTGGGCCGTAGGCAGGCAGGCCCAGGCTGGGCACTGTTTCTAAACTCCACACAGGAGTTTGGAGTTTAGAAAACAAACATGGCACTTTCACACAACACTGACCTTTTCAAGTCAATGCTGCTATCTGTTGATATTTTAAAGTAGGTCCTCAGTCTCCAGTGTATTTGTATTGAAATGGTAATCCTAATATTTCCGTATGAACTATAAAAAACATGTTGGTGTAATGCATGGTTATTATGATGTTTTTTTGTGTGTGTGTGTGTGTCAGCATCCTTAGATGATGATGAGTGGGATGATGAATCTGATGATGGCAGGTCAGCGGGTTACTCGGGCTACTCCCAGGCAGAGGATGGGAGTGCCACACAGAAGGGGGGGACCCTACACCCCTCCATGAAAATCTCCCTCAACAAGTGAGGCTAACAGAACCATGCCACTCTCCATTTGGCATTAACATTTTAGTCATTTGGCTCGCTTAAACAAATATCTAAACAGAAGAAAAAATGTCTGTCTTTTGTTTGACCTTTGTATTTTAAAAATTGTCTTCCATATCTATGGCAGATTTCCCTTTTCAAAGACTCCAAATCCAGAGGTCTACCTTCTTGGAAAATTCCCTAACAAAGGAAAAGAAAGATTATCAATATATGTAAGTAATGTTCGTAGTTACAGCCATCAGCTGCGACCACATTGACACATTCTGCAGTGATTGAGACTGTCTTGTCATCTCTGTCCAGATGGGTGATGTGGGTCCTGTCTGGCTGTATCCTCAAACACCACTTGACTGCATCGTTGCAGATCCCAAAAAAGGTTCCAAAATGTACGGCTTGAAGAGTTACATTGAATATCAAATCACACCAAGTGTAAGTCAGGCATTGATTATTTATCAAATACTTGGTTTAAGTAAGAATGCAGCCCAAATATGTTGATATGCAGTTGCGTGTGAATGAACAAATTAATTTCCTTTCCTTTTTGTAGACCACAAACAGAGCTGTCAACCACAGATACAAACACTTTGACTGGCTATATGAGAGACTAATGGAAAAGTTTGGGGCTGCAATCCCAATCCCCTGCCTGCCAGACAAGCAAATCACAGGTCTGTCACAGTAGATCACACAGGATCGCTGTAGCTATTTTTAATATAGTTGTTGAAGTTACTGCTAAATCTTACTCACACACTGTAGCTATGTCAGTAGAGCAGCTCTATTCAGAAATGCCTTCCTAGGTATTTTGCCTGTTGCAAAACTCAGGCCATTGAAAACCAATCCAATGGAAGCTCAGTTCCAGCCACACTAACTCGTCATGCAAACTCTGTCTGCCCCCTAGGGCGCTTTGAGGATGATTTTATAAAGATGCGCATGGAGCGCCTGCAAGGCTGGATGAGCAGGATGTGTCGTCATCCTGTCATCTGTGAGAGCGAAGTCTTCCAGCTTTTCATCAACCACAAGGATGAGAGGGTAATGGGCAGAGATTTATCAAGCCATGCTTCATGTGACCCACAGGGCAAAATAGGAGGGCAGGCACACACATTTCATAGGATTGTCAAATGTACATGTTTTTACCATTTTACCAACATTTTTGCTTACCAACATTTTTTATTCATTGTTTTATTCAAATAAAGTATGATATGATTCGAATGAAAGATGATGACATATCAAAAGCTAGATATCTTAAAAGCTCTGAACAGATGACAGACTGCTCCTTTGGTTTGATGTCTCATGATGTACCCCTCTGTGCTCGCTCAGGACTGGAAAGTAGGGAAGAGGAAAGCAGAGAAAGATGAAACCACGGGTGTGATGATATTCTCCACGATAGAGCCGGAGGCACCCGATCTGGATCCCATAGAAGTGTCAGTGACCTCTGACCTCCCCACGTCTATTTATTTATTGATCCCATCTGTGCACTTGTTCTGTTTTAAAGCAGGTCTAACATTGGTGGTGAACCACTCTCAGCAACTACTGTGTGTGAGGTTTAAATGTCCAAAAATGTGAAGAAACAATTGTATTGACGTTATGTCAAAAAACACCTAAGCGATGTGTTAGATATCCAATGAAGTTAGCATGCAAATCAGCTAGCTTTGCACTGTCTCCAATAATATCACACTCTACCATGCGTGGCCACTATTAAAGACAACACCAATGAATGCAAAGCCATGTTGAAAAGAAGTTGAAACCAAAAGTATTCACTGAGACCTTACACAGAAGCTTAAAACCACTGCCTCAGGAGTGAAACATGCACCTGTTGCTAGCAATCACCACTTATTAGTCTACTTTCTGACTGAAATGCAGTGTTACAAGAAGTGACTTCTGGCAGATTCTAACTGATACTCCAAGTGATGCTGCCTTTAGTGATGGTGTGCCGCTGTCTATTATCTCTTGGCTTCTAAAACTCCTGAAAACTTGTTTTCCTCATTTATACCAGTGAGCAGAAATGTGACATGTACAACCGTTTCACTAAAGCCATGGACGATGGAGTCAAAGACCTGCTCAGCGTTGGCCACTTACACTGGAAGAGGTGTACAGGGCGTAAGTATCTGTTATCATCACAGGCGTGGTTTGCTTTATGAAGTAAACATCAGGTTTACCAAACTTTGTTGTAACTTTGTGCTCTCAAGCTCTTCAGAAAGAATACCAAAAAATTGGGAAAGCCTTTCAGAACCTCTCCACCGTTTTCACCACCAGTGGATACACAGGTAATGTGTGCACAGACACAGTTGTCAGACAGAATCATTTTTCAAGCACTGATTTGTGGTTGATTATGCTCTACAAAAAGTTAAAAAAAAAAAATTTTTTTTGTGTTTTCATTTTGTTGTGTCCAGGAGAAACCACACTCACAGAGGCATTAACTGCAACAGGAAGAACCTATGAAGAAATTGCAGAAATTGTAGCTTCACAGGTAACAATGAAGTCTCTAACAGAAGCCTCTTACATAAAATAAATCTCATACATTTTCAGTTTGGCTCCCTAGTTGTTACCTTTGTACACACACACACATATACACACACACACACACACACACACACACACACACACACACACACGCCCCATATTTCGGAGACCCCTCTATCTATGTGCATCCTGTGTGCGGCCACCAGGCCTTGAACCCTTCCGTGACTGAAAACACACTCGCTTCCTCCCCCTCATCGGATCCTTCTGCTGCCTGCTTCCTCTTCCTCCCCTGATACCTTCAACTCTGTCACAACACTGCCACTGCTCATCCAGGCTCTATTTTTAAATGTTTTTTTATCATTTAGGTTTTTGAGGAACAACAGAGAATGCATGTTTGATATTGTTGTATCTTTGCAGCCCAAGCAAGATCTGCATTTCCTTCTGGAAACAAACAATGAATACAAAGGCTTACTGGGCTGCTTCCCAGACACCCTAGGAGTCCATAAGGTACTGGAGAAACCACATGCCTATTTCTGCCAAGTCTGTGTGACACTTCACACTGTTTGTCAACATTCATCATTACTGCTGAAGAGGCCCTGCTGGATAATTACTGCCTGTTTCCTTTCCCTTTTAGCAATTGCTTTTGGAGAGCAAGTACATTTACTCTAAGACATGCGTTCACACTTTAAACTATTTGTATTAGTGATAGATATATACACGATGAACAAAAATCTGAGTTAAAACATAAATGCTCTAGAATCAGAATTATATCAAAATTATGTGCGTTTCTCCTCATGAATAGGAAAACTATTGAGTGAACAGTGTATGATGTGTCTCACACACAGGCAGCCATTGAGAAGTGGAAGGAGGCAGACCGTCTGGTGGCTATGAACAAAATCACCCCCCAGGACAAACTAACTATGGCCAAGGGACTGAGCACCATGTCCTATTCACTTCAGGGTGAGTCACTCTGCACTGCACTGCACACTACACAACACTCTGCAAAATACCCTAGATCACAACTCAAAGGCAAAGGCGGGTGATGTATGAACAGCCAATAAAATTGTTATTAAAGTTATAGCATATGGCTCCATCTGAGAAACTTTATTTGTTTCCCATGTACAGACCCAGGACTCCAGATAAAAAGAAAAGACAGATCAGACATATAGACCAGACTTGACCTTTTAGTGTCATGTGCTGTTAAGTGTCATGACATGACTTTTTATCAACCTGAACATATTTCTATCAATCTGTTGGTAGATTTCCTGTTTCCCCACTACCTGTTTCTGTTGAAGCAGTGATGCCACATGTCTAATGTGGCCATTCATGACAACAGTCTGTCACAAGACCTGTATGCCATCTAGTGCTTTTGTCTCTCTAGTCACCTAGCGTATCATTTAGAAGTGAAGGTGGTGTTGTGTCTCGTGTGTGTGTGTGTGGTGAAACCGTACACCCCTAACTTAACATCTGTGTCCTCAGCCGAGATGAACCACTTCCATAGCAACCGTATCTATGACTACAACAGGGTCATGCGCCTCTACCTTGAGCAACAGGTCAAGTTCTATGAAACGGTAAGGATTGACTCCACTGTTTCAAGTTTTAACATACAGTACATCAAAGCCATGAGGTTATGATGTCCACAGCAAATGTTAACTGTAACTACCTATGTAAAGTTTTATCAATGTTTCTTTATCTGTAGTGAAAGTTCTAGTTCTCTGTTTGTGGAGGTGCGTGTGTGTTTGCGTGCATGCGTTAATGCTTCTTCTGTGTCCTTTCCTGTGTGTTTGTTTAGATTGCTGACAAACTGAGGCAGGCACTCGGTCAGTATGCAGACTTATGAAGACTGGTGTGCTTCACCCATATCTCAAGTGACCTTTCCAACTAAAACCTCTCTTATTAACACCACAAGAAATCTCCGACATACATCATCGCCCTCTGTCACAGCATGACATGAATGATGTCAAAAATAGATCCTTAAGCAAATGTACCTTAGTTTTACAGACATTCTGGTTTGTCATTTCAAGGAACAGAACTCTGAAAAGAAGAACTGAAAGTAAACCGATGATACCAACAAAATATGTTGAGCCTTCACTTTACCAACTCCAATGCATATCTCATCCAGCCAGCTCATCAACCATGTTTCACATGTTGACATGTTGACAACTGCATGGGCCCTGACATGTTGGCAAAGTGTGTCCTGCAGAAAGCAGTCGTGGGGGGGAGGTGTCGGAGCTTACCCACCACTATTGTCCATTGGATTAAATTAGCAAATAGATTTCACTCTGTTATTAGCTTTAGACTTTGCCCGTCCTTTCGATTAGGGCCCTGTCCCTGTGTCATTTTCACTGAGTAAAGTCACTGAGGCTGGTCCTTGTAGGGTGTATGACCAAATGCAATAAAACATGCTATGTCTTTATACAATCCCAATTCAAAAAGTTGGAATGTTGTGTAAAGTGAATAACAGCAAAATGCAATCGTTTGCAAATTGTGTGAACATATCTACTTGAGAATCGTGCCATTTAGTGAAATTATTATTATTATTATTATTATTATTATTAATAATAATAATAATAATAATAATAATTTGAAAATCGTCAGCAACACATCTCATAAAAGTTGAGACATGTCTGGCATGTTTACCACTGTGATGCCTCAACTCTTCTTTTGACAGACAGTATGTGTTTGGGGGCTCAGGAGACCAGATGTTTGGGCTTTTCAGAATAAAATATTGTCCAGTCCTCGCCCAATGTGGGATTTCAGCTGTAGGGCAGTCTGGGGTCTTCTTGATTGCATTTGTCATTCCATGATGCACCCAGTTGTTCCTGGAATATTCATGGTCTTCCCTGCATTGTTTGGGTGGCAGCATATGTTGCTCTCAATTCATGGCAGTTTGATGTGAAGGAGCATTATTCTTATAGTGGTGCATTATTTGCCCATGCGGGTTCTGAGTGATGAAGACCTCTACACCTTTTTAGTTCTGATAGACTGTGCCTCTTCGGGATGTTTTTATGCCCACTTTTGGGTCCGTGGAATCAAATTAGTTGTGACATGTTCCTTGTGTTTTAGCATTACACAAATTTTGCAGCCTTTTGTTGTCCCAACTGTTTCAAGACATGTTGCCCCAGACTTAAATGGGCATGTATTTTTTCAGAGAATACTCACATTATACTATATTCTTTCTGCAGCTACGTATGCATAGATGACATTTGCAGATTATCACATTCTGGTTTGTTTGCACAGCATCCTAACTGCCTTGGAATTGGGGTTGTACAGGTATTTGTACATAAATATTATGCTAGAAGGGCTCTTAAGTCTTACACAGTTTTCTGTGTAATAGATAATGCAGGCTATACATACTTACATCATCATGTAAGTTTGGGTGTCATTTAAATGTAATACTTACAATTTAAAGTCATAATATTCTTCTTCAGTTCACATTACACTTAAATGAATGTAACTTTATATATTGTATGGAATAATAAAAGATCTATTTGTACTACTTTATCAAATGTGCAGGTGCACCTTTGTTATTTGTGTGCATTGCTTCTGTGTCAGACTTTACAGAGGTATGCTAGAGTCTGATAGATTTTCACAGGGAATCCAGGGAATGAATGCTCCTAGATGCCTGAGGGTCAGCTGGGTGAGCAGGATGAAAATGGAAGCACTGAAACACAGTCTGGAGGAAGACAAGGCCCACTGACACTAAACAGGAAAGGAAGGATATGAACAGCAGGTTTATCCAACATCGACCTCTGGAGCAGAGGTGTGTGTGTGTGTGTGTGGAAGCAGAGCTGTTATGGCTTTATTAACAGCTGGTGTCATTTCACCTCCAGTTCACTGTAAAAAAAAAATGTTATTGCCTCCACTGTGGTCTCCAAGTGGGCTTCAGTAAGTCTATGAAAGATGTTTCCCTCTTTGCAGACAGAATATCAGACGAGGCGTGATGCCCTCAGTAATGTACTGGCTGTAGACTTTGTTTTGTTATTTTTCTATGATGTCTCTAAGATTTACTGTCGTCTGGAGCTGTTTTTCAACCTCTTTGTCCACCATTTTCTCCACCCTCCCCTGGACTTGTCAGATAGCACCGAGACACTTCAGGATTAAGGAGATAGCTTTATCACACACAGGGAAACCACGCGACAAGGGTGGGGAGCGCATTCACAAAACAAACCTTGAGATAGTCAGGCTAATGCAGTTCTTGATGTTTAATAGAGAGATGACAATTTACCAAGGCTATCCTCTCAATATTTTATACATATATTAAAATTTAGGTTCAAAGCAGAGAACCTCAGTATGCATACCTCAGCTTTTACAAACAGATATATTTAATATGTGCACAGTATACACTTTTGAACGGTTTAAAAAATGTAAACATTTTCATGTGGCTGTGTGGAGTGTAGTTTCATCTATGCTCTTGAAACAAGTCACATCTTATTTTCTTTTCTTTTACTTCTTATAATTTAGCTATGTTATTACACAGTAGTCATTCTCTCCTAATGTGAAAAAGAGCAGCAACATGGATCATGTTAAGAAGTGGAGAGTGTCCCATGGATCATGTTAAGAAGTGCAGAGTGTCCCACGGTACGCTTTGACCATTACGAATGGCATCATTCAAGAGACACACACTGGACCTGAGGAATCCTCCTATAGATTCCCATTGAGGAAAATAGTAATCATGTCCATTTGACCCTAAATACAAACGTCTACATCTCAGTCACATGTCCCTACAGACCTTGATCAATGTCAAGCATACTTTTACTCTTTGGCAAAAGTAGTTTAGAGTGATGACAGTTTGTCCCTATAAAGATTGAATGAGGTGGTTGTTGTATTAAGTCACTAGCCTTCATATGGTCCTAGACTAGTGATGCCCATATACTAATTATTAATACAGAGCAAATTAAGCATTTATAGGAAAATATACACAGTATAAATGAGAGAATTGAACAGTGGTGTTCAATGTACAGCAGAGTGTTCTTTTTAAGGTCCTCTACGTCAGTGCAGTTGGAAGCTCTGGTGCAGCACGGTCATACTTTGTTGTGCTAGAGACCTCTTCATGCAAAAATCCAAAAGTCAGAATCAAAAGAGGTACTGTATTTCTTTTTACGTCTCAGCTTGTGTATGGGTGTGTGTGTGTGTATTGTTAGATGTTGACACTGCATGAAAAGAGTCTAATTCCCTGGCGACACTGTGCCCAAACAATGCTGACTGAAGCTGCCACGCATCATGGACACAGGTGTCATTACACCTTGTGACGTTACAGCAAGCTTGACTCTTGTCAAGGGGAAAGGCGTGGCCTGAATGTCCGTGGGCGAATCATCATGCTCACCTTCCTCAGTGAGTAATAGTCTGTGTCCTTCCAGGTGTACCACACTATGCCATCCGGGCCCAGCAGATTCTTGCTTTTGGCAGAGTAGCGCCCCCCCTGGTGGTCAAAAACAACATAGTCCCAGTCAATGGAATACGTTAGCATGGTGCAGTTATCCACTGAAATTACAGTAGTAGACTGGTGGGAAAACACTCAAATTTTGCACATAGCTATGACTTATTTTAAGCAGATGTTAAAAAAATAACTACACACTTTAAGATCCACTATGGGCATCTCACCTTGTAGTAAACTCCGTTTAAGTTGGCAAAGAAACACTGGTTGTACCACCATCCCCCATGGGAGATCTCAGCACAGATGTTGCCTGTGTCAGGGGTGCTGAAGCTCTGCTTGTCATGGTACCAGGCAAAAGAGTCCTCCACTGTGCCACTGAAACCCGTCACATGCAGGCGGTACTGGTGCTCCTCATCCTCAGTACTGGCAGAGTGAGGGGGCGCAGAGAGGGGAGGCGGTGGGGGTGGTGGAGATTGGGGTGGGGATCAGTGCGGAAGGACTAATAGCAGATCACCAAGCTAGCTATAAAGAGCTGTTTTCCTAAATCTCCATGTGGTATTTTTATTTTGCCTGTCATATACATTTTTTAGATGTTATTCCATTCGGGTTTAGAGTATCTAGCAACAGTTGTAACTAGCAACAGTTATAGGTATAGTGTGTGATGGCCATAATTGCTAGAAAAAGACAAACTAGTTTCTCATGAATGGTTTCCTGAGTAGCAGGTCATTACCTAAAGCTCTCATAGTAAGCATGCTTGTGCTTGCCATTCCAGTCCTCCAGGTCGATGCGCAGTGAGTAGGCTCCTTGGCTGGAGAGGTCGTGGATATGGTCGTTTCCCAGCCAGAACTCAGCATGCAGCTCCCCAAAACCGTTCTTGTACTCATTCCACTTCCGGTTGAAGTTGACCTTCCCATCCTGCCTCCTCTGGATTACCGTCCATCCACCCCCTAGTGTCAGGAAAAGTGGTCAGAAACAGACTCATGCAAGCTCTATAGCTCAAACTCTGTTAGCACTGCACTTTGGCATGTACAGTATCAGATACCATTTCAGAAATCAAAACTTCAGACTTCGAAAACGTAATGCATTGTCTAGTAAAAATGGTATATTTACATGCAGGCTCAAAGATGCTTGGTTAATTCAATTCAATTTATATAGCGCCTTTTAAAATAGTATTGTCTCATGGCAGTCTTTACAGCAAAGAGCACCAAAGAGCAACAGGGGCAAGGAAAAACTCCCTTGTGGTAGTATAAGATGAAACCTTGGGCAGATCCATGGCTCAAGGGGCCAACCCGACTGCCAGGGGTCATACAAGAAGAGTAACTTTATGCTGAGTAACCCCCACCACACACACACCCTAATACACACCACCATTGCCCCACCTCACCCTCTGTCTCCATGTCGCAGTAAACCTCCAGAGGTGTGCCCCCTCGTGAGGGGACAATAGTGAAGACCCCGGACCTGTGGACTCCATTGTAGTACAGTGAGGCACAGTCGATCGGACAGTTGCGTATGTGCTGCACCTCTGGAAAGGAAAAGTGAAAGACAGTCTTAAGGTCTTCCAGCAACTAGCTTACATGCTGCCAATATTTCATAGTACAAGTAAATTTGAAAGATAGTTTGCTCTGAGAATGATAATACTGAGATTTGTTTAAACAATTAACCGAGATCTTTGACTGAAAGGAATGACATGCCAGAGACCTCTCTGCATTATCTTGATGAAGAGGATTAAAATTAACTGACCCTACATAATCTTTGTTTAACTCACCATTGTTTGTCAACAGTGTTCACAGTGTTCAGATTATTTCAGCAGCCCATCAGCTTTGCGACGGGCCAAACTTTCACAAATAAGAATTAGCCATTGCTTCTGTGTTAGGACTGCTCTGTGTGTGTGCTAGAAAGATAATCCATATTATGCTGACTCAGTCACTGTGTAATGCTGTGCTACACTGAGAGCTTGCAATCTTAGTCTGCACACATGGGTTAATGTTCATTTATGATGGAATATTTGGGGTTTATTTCATTACTGTGCAACTAGTTAATACAATAACCTACAGAAAATGCAAAGTAAAAGTGTAGTTTGGGTTCTTAATTTGAATATTGATTGTATGTGCTTATAAAGAGCTCAATAATTTCCTTGATTATTTTTTATTAAATTGACAACATTAAAATAAATGAACTACATTTTTATATTCTTATCATATTTTAATTAATTTCTATTGTAAAAATCTTTAAGATCTTTAAGATGATTTAAGATTTTTACAATAGAAAAAACTGAATCTGTTATCTGACTCTATTATTGTCCACCAGGTAATGGCAGGTCTTTTCTAGTTCACCCAAAGGTGTTTGATAGTATACAGAACCCTGTTCTCTGTGAGCTACTCAGTCCCCTAATTCAAACATGCCATTATGGATCTGTCTGTTCACTGCGAGCATACAAATGTGAAGATCTGTACATCAGAGAACCATTGTTTTTTCAACAGTTAGGCTTGGGATAATAAAGGAAAATTATTGCTTCAGTACACTGAAGACATTTTGGAAAATGCCATGCTTGCTACTCTTTGGGGAAGCACTTTTTCAATGAGAGTGCACAAAGCCAGGTCCATAAAGACATCATTAGGTGTGAATGGTAGAACTTCACTGGCACAAAGAGAAAGGGGATCTCTGCAATCAACACCTTTAGAACTAGAAGTGAGACTTAAAGTGAATCCTAGAGGGACTGGTAGATGTGAAAGGGGGATCAACTCCAACTTCATACAACTTTAACTCCTACAGATTTAAAATGAGATGTCATTCCTGTGAGTGTAATGGGAGATACTTCTGTCTAGTGTATATTAAACCCTGAGTCTCATTTGCTCCAGGCATAGTTTGAGTGGTTAGGGTTAGGATAAGGGTTAGGGTTCTGTGTTAGGGTTAGGATTCGTCTGCTGCACTGACCTGGATGGAGGACCTCGTGAGCACTGAGAAGTGGACTGGTGCGGACAATGTTGATCATGCAGCCGGGGTTGCGTCGCACACGCTCCACCACCATGGACAGGTTGCGCACCTGTCGTTGCATGTCATAAATAAGTGGGCCGTGCACCTGCAGCAGTGCTGTGGCCTCTGTGTAGCTTTCTTCAAGCGTGTGGAAGCGATGCTCCAGTGATGCATTCCAGCCTGTCCGCGCCTGGTGCTGCCAAACGAAGGAGCACAAAGTCATAGTCAGCATCATAATCATCACCGTGGAAATCATGAGTGCTGTGCAGCGCACAGAGAACATACAGGAGAGCATTACAAAAGGCTGCAATATTTATCACTGATGCTTGATGCAATGATGATTTCCTATCCTATTCCAAATATTCAGGCAAGATTATGGCTTCCAGTCAAGCGGTTCTCTCATTAGATTCAGGAACAATTTTGGACTATGTAGTGGTGAGCCTGATGTGATTATATAGCCAGCACCACTTATATAGTAGTAATTATGGCAATCAGGGGTTTTGAAGGTGTTTTTTTTTTATATTTCTGGGAGTTTCAACAAATTACAGAGGCTCTGGAACATCAGTTTGTCAACAGTAACTGCATATCTGTTGACCAGTCGTCTGTTTTCCAAAACCAGTTGTTTGGCGATCAGAAACTGAATTGCAACCAACAAAGTTGCTAACTTAGTTATACTTAATTAGCAACCATACTTTTGGAAAACGGTATATCTACAGTAGTTACATTATAGCAGTTAGGATTTTTCAGTGGTTCCAAAATGTCAGCTATGTCCTGATGGCTATGGTATCTGACACCTGCTGCTAATCTAGTAACACAAAATTCTTATCCTGTACGCAGAGGTGAGGACTGACAACTGTCAACTGGCTCTTCTAATACTTTCCTGTATCTCATGGCATCTCCTGTGGAGTTTGAAGCCTTGACAGAAGTTACATTTGCACTTCATTACTAAGGCCCAATTAGAACAAGAACAATCCTTTAATCAAATTGCTCAGACCATATGCTAAGGAGGATGTTGCTTTATATTTAGCCTGCCTATTTTCAGCAAGTGCATCAGTATAGTAAATAAAGAAAAGTGCAAATATTCTTTCTTTACAGCCTTAGGGTAACCAGTTTCTTACATTTATTAGACAAGTTGAGTCATATTAGCCTGCAAGTAACAAAAACCAAACTGTTTAGCACAGTGCAAGCGCGTGACGAAAGCTTTTGTTGTTCAGCATGAAATATCCATCCTTTGTTGTAGTGTGAACAGACCCTCCATAAAAAATGGGTCTTCTGTAAATGTCAAGCGAGGAGGTAAGGAGGCCGCCATTGCCTGAGGGCCACCTGCTGTCAGGAGCACTGACTCCCGCGGCAGGGCAGGGCAGCATGTGGGACAGAGCCAGGTCTCAACACTAATCCAGTTATTGTCCAGGGGTTAAAGAGGCATTAGAGGAGAGACTGGCTAGATGGCTGGCTGCATCGTTGGTTGGATGGATGGTAAGGAAGCTATTTCCCCATGCCTGAGTTTCAGCTTGGACAGGCTGCTGGAAAGGCAATATCACCTGGGTGGTCAGTGTTTGGGGTTTGGGGGCCGCTGGGGGATATAACATTACCTGAGACAAATTTATAACCTCTGGAGCTGAGATTAAGTTAAGTAATTGAATGAATTTATTAATAGTTTCAAGGTAAAGGTACCCCAATCTTCCTCCCAATCTGACTTCAGGCTCAAAATCACTTAACCAGGTTAGCTCTATGTCCTAACATCCTTATTTTTTCTTCTCTCTCACACACACGCACACACACACACACATTCGTCCTTACCTGCATCTCGAGCACCTTGATGCGGTGACGGTGACTCCTCAGCTCCTCCAGTAGCTCGGAGATGGTTTCCTTCAGGTCCTGGACCTGCTGCTTGCGCTCCTCGTTCTCCCGCAGCCAGTAAGAGACCTCGTCCGTGCAGCGGAACATGTCCGGGCATCGCTGCTCAGCCAGCTGCGGCAGGGTGGCCATCAGACGGCACTGCCCGTTGGGCATCACCTCATTGCTGTACTCGCCACATTGCATGAGCCCGCTGCTTACACGATGTGGGCCGCCACTCTCATCATCATGGTAGCCTGTCAAGTTGTCCGGCAGCAGCAGTGATGCCACTGTCACCGTGGCCCATGGCAACCATAGTGCTAGCCGGACTGATGCATCATGGACCAGGGAGATCCTCATGGTTCTGTCTGCAGCTGGTCACGTCTTGAGGCAATCCCAGTCCCGTGAGGTAGCAACAAGAAGTTGCTTTTCACAAAAGAAAGACCCAATGCTCGTCTGCATTCAGGTTCAGATGGAGACATCAGTCTTCACATTTCTTTTGAAGAAACTGTCTTTTTAGTAGGCCTATGTGTAAACATGGCGAAGGGCGTATCCACAAGAAGCATTGGGTGGATCTGTGTGTTTAGAATACAAATTAGGGTAAGTAAGAGCTCAGAAAACTGAGTGCTGAAATGTGTCAGCAATTTAGAAACAGGACAAATTTGCATAATCACCTTGAATCTGATAACTAAGCATCTCACTAACTCTGTGCTGTAAGCCATTACAGATTGGTCAATGACTAGGCCTATCTATTTGAAGAAACCACAGAGCTGCTTTGGCTAACTTATTTGAAAGGTAATGTACTCACTCCATTTGATCATGCACACCTCCTCTGCGCTTATCAAGTGATAAGTGATGGCAGATGTCATGTTGTTAAGTCTTTTTTCAGTCATACATTTTTTTTTTTATATGTAATTTAGAGTGTTGGCAACTGAGACCATAAAAATGCACATTTTACACATTTAAATAGCTCTGTGTATCCTTTATATTTGTATTTCATCTTTATTAGATAGTAATACCCATACACTTATAAATTCTTTACATACAAATAAAAGTTAAAGAGCTATGTGGAAGGCCAGCCTCATCAGACAGCTCAGCTCTAAGCACACCATCATGGCAGTGGTCAGTCATCTCAGGTTAGTCGTATTATAGCGCAAGGACTGAGCATTGGCTTGCTACCCCTCAGTCGCCGACTGCCAACTCGTGACTCGTTTCTGTGGCATCAAGGTAATTGGCCATTAAGATGAGCTCAGAGGGGAGATTAAACAACTGCTGGAGAAGTCTATCAGGATTTATCATGCACTTTACAATACACTTTCCAAAACACTGCAGGTCTTTTGCCAGATGCAATAGGTGGCTTGTATAAAGAAATTGGTAAAGGCTAACTAAATGCAATAACAGTGTGTGTATTTGGCAACACTACTGAGAGAGAGACGTCCTGTACTTAACTACATGTGCACTCAGAGGCTGACAACTTCTACTACTACACTCCACACAGTGCTGGTGATACCGTATATCTTTGTGAATCCGGAACTGTTCAGGACACACCATATAAGCATATAGTACAGATTTTCAGTGAGTGACTCAAAATGAGGAAATATGGGGAACACTCTTCATTTTTCTGAAATCCAAGTGTCCATGGTTGATTATTTTTGTAAATGGATGTGCACCTATGCACTGTTTAATACTTTTCATTAACATAAGTCTGTTACAGCGTGGAAAATTCATGTTACTCTTGAAACCTTTTTACAGTTTTTTTTAATTAACTACAGATTACCACAGTGCATGTCTAATTAGGCGTGAGTAAAAGATGTACAGCATCTATTAGTTTCTCCTGTCACCATAACACCTAATACAACCTTGGATAATAGTGACATATAATTGCAATGTTCTGCAGTGACAACCTTTCACGCTGTTTCACACTAGTACTCACAAGGTCAAGAAAAAACACACACGATGCAGATAAATCTGAGGTACAGCCTTTGTTGAGTGGAACAGTGTAGACTGCTACTCACCTTTAGATACAGTGCACAGGCATCCACCGTCCCCAGTCACAGTGCAGTGGATAGAAGAGCAACATGGCCCCTTTCCACCCACAAACAAGTTGTCCTCACTGCAACAGGCCAACACAGTTTACTTAGAGACGGTCCATTTCTCTTTCCCTGGAGAGAAGAGCTGTGGGGCAGAGCTGAGTTTCTGTGGACTGACAAGACATCTTATCCTCATAATCCACCCTAATAGGATTCCTCAAAGGCATGGTGCTCCCTGTGGCACTGCACATAACACACTCCTTTTCCTGCAAAACACACTCTGACACACATCTCGGATACTGGATATAGCCATAATGCTAATCGTCACTGACATACATTAATAAACTCATCATTATTCCAATCTTAATTCAAATTGAAAAAAGTTTTTTAATAATGTGCTTGGATGAGTTTGACAGTTGACTAGCAGTGACTTTACCGGAAGCAGCAGAAAAAGATGGAGGCGTGTGACAGCCTGTGCAAGTGCTTGAATTTTGATTTCTTTACATTTACTCTGTTACAAAGATTGTTTTTAACTCATTGACCTGATATTTATAACATTTTGGCCCTCATCAATTCTCAGTGTTATTTCTTTGAATTTCAATTAATTTAATTCTGCATTGAGTTGAATAGAAACCCATTCTAAAATTCAGAATTTGCACAGTTAAAGGAGAAATTCAATGTGAATCAATCCATAGCCCTGTGGTTCGAGCCCAACAAATGTTGTTGGTAGGAAAATGAACGAGAAAATTTCAGGCAACACAGACCCATAGTGAACCGACAGCTAACAGAATGGGGCACAGAAACTCACTTTTAGTATTTATTGCTATGCCCCATTCAGTTAATGTTAGCTGCCAGTTTGCTATTCTGTCTATGTTGAATTTTCTCATTCTTTTTCCTACAGACAGCACTTGACGTCAATCAACAAGGCTATGGATTGAATGTTGCACTTCACTCTTCAGTATGACTAAAAGCTGTCTGGTCTGGCCCCTTGTGAGCATTGTCACGTCACTGCCACTAGTATGACTGTTCCTCAATGTTGCACCATTCACCCCCAGCAGGATTTAGAGACATCTAACAATAGGGACTAGGTTTTAATTTCTTGGAATAGTCCTCTAAATTGTTATTCAAATGTTTGTTACTTCCTCTTTCTGTGTTGTTTCTTGATGTTTTACTTTCATCCAGAGCGAAAGATTTGCTTTGTCAGAGAAATCTTTCAGTGGTGCTTGAAGTCATTCATGCACTTGGGGGCCAGCCACTAATTCATAGAGCCACCGCTAAAAGCTTTTCCACTCAATAGACTCCATTCAGACAAACACAACCTCTCTTACGCATGTCTGTATACCATAAAGCAGATGAAAGACCCACAAGGTCACAAAACCGTATTAATTGCTCTAAAAATAAAGCCCAACAATGCCCCCCCCATACACCTCTGTATTGCAGTGCTGTCTAAACACAGGTGGGAAACCATTTGCTCTTTACCTGTCCCATCCTTGAAAAGATAGCAAGATGACAAGCGGGATAGAAGACTCAAAGTAAATAATACAAATGAAGAGTTTGGTTCCAAAAAGCTATAAATCTGTTTTTGAAAATATTCAAAAGTCATGTTTTATTTATTTGTCAGTAATTATTGATCAAACTTATATTGTTGATACAAAATTATATTGATTTTATTTTGTAGAAATAAATATAGTAAAAGCAACCTAAAATGTGGATACAGTGATATATCTATCTGAAAAACAAAATGTAAAAAAAATATTTCTGAAAATGAATTAAAATGGTGGATATAGCGTTTTGGAACCAAACTCTTCAAATGTACAAATGTACGGAATGTATCATGGTAATAGTAGAAGAAGTTGTCTCACTCTACACTTAACACGTTTTTTACCTTCAACAATTACATTTTTTTTTTTGTTTTTGTTTTTGTGTCTCATTTCTATGGCATTGAGTAAGTGGCCATGAGAAGATATTTGAAAGGGCTCAATGAATACATTGGATTTGTAAGACCATGAGAAATAGATAAGAGTTAAGAATTTATCCCATCTCTTCTGTTTCTTATTCATTGTTGAAGTCCTGGGTCTTTCACAATTTGTCTATATGTGGATGCTATGCATGTGTTTTATTAAGGGATTATTTAAGAGGAAAATAGAGTCAAAATAAAGCAGTGAAATGGGACCTGAAACTGGACACTAAAGTACTGTAGATCAAAGTCTGAACTTCTGTAGCTCAAGCTCTGTGAGAACCAGTGAGAAATCTCCAGTGAGAACTTTTCTAATATTCAAGAGAGCTTAAGTTGAAAAAAGTTTATCACAATGTTAGATGATAATATGTTAAACAATATGATAATTCTAAATTAACATTGACAGTTGTTTTTGGCTGGAAGCATAAAACTTAAAACAGGATCACCCATTTTGGCAGATCTACATCCAGATAATACATCTGAGTAATGTTTTTCATGATTTCCAAACCCTGGAATTAACACCTTTGTTTGTTCTGCACCAGGAGACACAACATCAACGTATGACCTTAGTCTGGCTTTTAATCTCATGCTGTTGAACATGTAAGGGGAGCCTTGTGCCCCCTACATCCACCCATGAAAATGATCATCCTGACTTGATATCCACTTGTTAATCTCATCTGATGTCATTTGACCTTTCAAAATCATTGATTGCCACAAACAAAGCTCTGATGATTTTCCTTTACGGTCGTTTTTCCGGAACCGCTTATGACTCGGTTGGGCTAAATGGCGTGGAGGGAAGGTGGACAATCTGCCGTCCTTGGGAGGTTGGCTCTCTTGTACGGCTATAAAAGCACTCTGATGGTCTTCAGGCATCAGGGAGTGCAACAGGACAGAGCAACAAGCCCACAAACACACAGACACGCACAGATACACAAAGAGACAGGAGGAAGAGAAGACAAGGAGAGACTTAACAGAGCAGAGGGAGCACTCTCTTACTGTGCCACAGGTGAGCACTATCTCTAAGAGTTTATTTTAATTGCATTTTTTTCTGATACGTACGTGTTATTATTTGCACAACTTTATTATATTATTATTATTATACAACTTTATTATAGTCCAGGATACAGTCAGACTTATTTTCAGCATTTGTAACTAAATTTGCTTTGCTATTTCATATTTTACTTTTTCAGGACTTGTGTGAATACTGAGATTTTTTCCCCCACATTGACTATTTCAATTAATTAATTTCTCTTTTAAGTGTGGTGTCTGCAAATAGTTCATCCATTGGATTCCTATACCATAATTCAATTATTTTTTATTCATTTTGTAGAACACTGTTCATTTTACCGTATGTTATCAGACTACATCATCATCAGCCTACAGTCTAACATGCTGATCTCTGTCCTCTGCAGGAATGCTGAGAGGACTAAAGATGCTGTGTCCTGTGTGGCCGTTGGCCATGGCTGTGCTTTGCGTACTTGCTATGGATGTGAGCAGTCAGTGCTGGGAGAGCTCACACTGCCAAGACCTGAGCACAGAGGAGAACATGCTGGTGAGTGGCGCTAAGTGGGGAGGACACTGGCTGGAATAGACCTACTCCTCAACTGTTAGACCATATGGGTTATCATCCACATCTTTTTATATGTAATCACATACAATATTTCAAGTCCTGAGGTCAATATCCTGAGTTCTGTAAGGGAGGGGTGTGTGTTGGCAAAAGTGTGATTTTGATACAAAAATTTTATATATTTTGACTTTATCAAAACTAAAATAGATTTTCCTTTTAAAGTTTGAAGACAAAACTGAATTAGCTATTTTTTGTGTAAAATCCATTGCCTGTATTATCTGTTGTGTTAACCTGGGATATCTTGATCAAAGTCCTTGTGATTGTGTCCACTAACAGGAGTGTATCCAGCTGTGTAGGTCAGACCTCACAGCCGAGACTCCAGTCTACCCTGGCGAGGGCCACCTCCAGCCCCCAGAGCCTGATGCAGACTCCCTGCCCACCCTCCTCCACACCGTGGTGAGTTCCCCCGAGGTGAAGCAGGCCTTCCCCAGGCACGAAGAGAAGCGTTCCTATTCTATGGAGCACTTCCGCTGGGGCAAACCCGTGGGCCGCAAGCGCCGGCCCATCAAGGTCTACACCAATGGCGTGGAGGAGGAGTCGGCCGAGGTAATGCCGGCAGAGATGCGACGCTCAGCGGCAGCGCTCAACGATGTGGACTACGACCTGGCTAGGGATGCAGAGGAGCAGGTAGCGCTGGGCAGGATGTTCCAACAGAAGAAAGACGGCTCGTACAAGATGAACCATTTCAGGTGGAGCGGGCCCCCGGCCAGCAAGCGCTACGGCGGTTTCATGAAGTCGTGGGACGAACGGAGCCAGAAGCCCCTTCTCACGCTCTTTAAGAATGTCATCAACAAAGATGGACAGCAGAAGAAAGATCAGTGAGCGGATGAAGGGTTGCAGAGGGGAGGGGCGAGAAGAAGTGAGAGAGGAGAGTAGATAGATGAGATGGATGAGAAGAGGAAAAGTGAAGGAGAGAGAAGGTGAGGAAAGGAGAGGATCCATGACACTTACCAGTGAGATTTTGCCCTTATTGCTTTTTGCTTCCCTTCATCAAGACGGGACACACTTGCTTATTCCTCCCCTGATAACATTAGCACACAGTAATTAGATTGCTTTGTAATATTACTGGGGGTATCAAAAGGCTTTGTTGACCACAAGCACTTCATTTTACAAGTTACTCCATGATTAACATTGCTATCAAGAAATAAATCTGAATATTGTACATATGCCGTTGTTATTGAGTATTAGTGAGAAGATGGGTGAAATAGGTATTCATTTAATTTATTGATGTACCATACTGTAAACTAACTACATGTGAAACATAAAAATATTTTCTCGCAAGCACTTTAAGACGCGTGTATTTATTTGCAGAATGCTTGATTTTATTATGTAATCAGTTGAGCATGTAAATAGTTTTACAAATATCTTACATGCAACAAACAAAAAAGAGAACTAAAATCATCCCAAAAATTAGAATCAAAAGAGTGAAATGTGCATTACCCAAGCCCAGCCCACAGGCACACAGAAACACAGACATTGCTGTGATTTGATAAAATTATATTTTATTTATTTCTTTTATATTCACATATAATCTTTACACCATTTCCATACAACATATTTACATCACTGATTTAGCACTTCAAAGGATTAAACATTTATACAAAGTCAAAAGTTGGAGCATTTTGAGATGAAAATGTCCTAAACAGTGCTCTTTCCTGAGCACCTGCCAGACAAACATACACATGAGAGCTTGATCTGACAGAGAAACCTCTTGAGCTGAAGATCATCACAGTGCACAGTTAAAGCATGCAGCAACTCAAAGGAGGAAGCCCGCCACATACTTTAAAACATGTAAAAATCCATATGACCTATTATATTTTTCCTCTGCACATCTGCACAATCATCACTTTGCTTGCAGCAAACAAAATCAGAGAGAGAGAGAGAGAGAGAGAGAGACGGCCGTCTCTAAAAAAATCGCACAGTTCCTTTTAGCAGCAGAATGGAGAGCAAAGAAACATCCAATGAGGTTTGGAGCTAAGCGAGGCAGGCAGGCAGGCAGGCGTGTGGAAGGCAGCTATGAGAAACACTAGCACTACACTACAGCAGACATTACACAAGCATGCATGCAAAAGCACTGCTCTCACTGACAGCATGGGAACACAGTACAGTACAGACAAGAGGAAAGTGCATATCAGTCAACAACAGCAGGGATAGGAGCAACAAACAAACAAACAAAAGAAAACAAAACCATCTATAAATAAACCCAGCATACAACAAAGACAGATGAGGCAGTCTGAGGAAGTAGCATGGAATATAACAGTACAGCACAAACATGAGGCTAACTATGAGGTCCAGTGTTTGCTAGACAAATGTAGCAGGGCTGAGAGTGATGATTTAGTGAACTCATAAATGAGCACTTCATCCTTTGTAAGACCAGCAGGCCTGTCTCTAGAAATTAAGAGGCACTGGCATCTTACCCTGGCCTTTTATACAGCAGCTTTGCACAATCTGCTCCAAAGCATTTTCCCAACCTAACAACCACTGTTAAAGCTGAAATCACCTTAAACTAAGTGGCTGATAGACGGCACACGTTTTTTCATTACAATCATCATGTTCATCACAGTTCACATGAGAGGAATCTTGCTGTCAAATCTGCTACAAATACCATCTTCCACTGGTAGGTTATGCTTGTCCAGCCTTGAAATGAAATGTAGTGCTTGCATGTGTATTTGAAGAAGCATGAGATGAAAACTTTTGATGTATATATTAGAGTATAGCGATCTAATGCGCTGACAAGTATAGTATTTCACTGACAATACAATTCCACATTTCTTACAGTGACATCAAAAGATAATTGACCAAAATGATGTAAAGTAATCAGTTTAATATCTAATCCTGTCATGGCATACCACTGACCTCTTAAGCGTTCTCTGAGACTTTGCCGCCAGTGTCTGTGTCCACTCCCTATGGCTCGAGCGAATTCTTTTCCAAGATTATTGCTTCTCAGTACAAAATTATTGCAGCATATTGACACACCACATAGAGTATACTACACACATACATGCACTAGGAGATATGTACTGCACTACACTTGCACTTGTCCCCACTGGGAATTCCCAGTGACGCAGCTGATTTGATGAAACAGACTATTGAAAGAACACATCTGTAACACACATCATCCTTACATTCTTTGACAAAAGCTGAATGTCAACGTTTAAGGCAGTCTTTGCTTTTTTTCACAAGTATGCCAATTGATAGCTTCCACAGAGTTTCCGGAGAGCACTTACATATAGGAATTTTCATACAATTATTTTTGCACTTTACAGAGAAAATAAAAAATGGTAATACAGACATTCCAAAGGGGGGCTACAGTGTGTATGGTTGTATACATTCAGCCACTTCACTACCTTTTTAAGGTGGACATGATGCAGTGACCCTGAAGAACAAACATGATCGCAGCCCAGCAAACAGAGAGAGGAACACGCACCCAACTGGTAAGAGGCTTATTCAGAAAGCATATCAAATTGATTTATAAATATGACTTGTTTTGGAGGGTTGTGGTATAATTTCATATAAATCAATTTCCATATTTTTTGTCATTCTTGACTCTACTATCTATACCTTTTCCCTTACAAGCTTTTTTAAGATACACTCCTTCACTCATTTTCTCTGATGCATGTGACAGATGCAACACAAACAGACAAACAAACAAACAAACAAACAAACAAACAAACAAACAGACAACCAAACAACCAGTGGGTTTCAGAGAGACATACACACTGTTGGTGTTGCTCAGTAGACGCAAAGGTCTGGGAACTTCATCTCATAGACCGGGATGGAGCGGCTCTGGCCGTGTGCTGTAGAGACCGTTCCTGAGGGACTGGGGGGTGGCCTGGTGGTAACAGGAGGGGTTTAGTCAAAATGAGAGTCCAGTCAGGAACATGTATATGTAATACCACCACAATGGCAAAGTCAGATAAAGCTATAGCTAAAGCTAATACTGTTAAGATAAAGCCATAGCTAAAGCGAATGCTGATAAAGATAACGCTATAGCTAAAGCTAACACTGTTACCATACCATACCTGATTGTGATTTCAAAGATCTGGTTGAGTTTACTCTGTAGCAGTGAGGCCTAGGAGGAGATCACGTGACAGTCATCCACATAATCATCATCATCATCATCATCATCATCATCATCATAACCACTATAACCACTATCATCATTATCATCATCACTAACATCAATATCATCACCATCACCGTGACCATCTTCTTCATTGTCTTCTTAATCCCTCCAATGTTAAGGTAAGGTAAAACACCTTGCTTTTTATAATGATGCAAACATAAGCAATGTAGTACTACAATAGATGAATAGGTGAATGAATGGAGTGGGTGTGTATTTGGTCAACCACAGGTTGTTTTAAACTGTGCTTTCTAAATGAAATGACTTGGCCAAAGTGCTCACCCTGGCCCCGCAGTGTGCAGCAATCTCCTCAAAGGGCGCCGTCTGGAAGCGCTCCACCACCAGTCTCCTGCGCTCCCTCTCCTGCTCCTCCATGGTCACACTGTCCACTGGGGCAGAACACACACCATCACACACACAACACCTCAGTACTAGCATTAGCTCTTTATTCACTTGAAGTCATTGTGCTAAGCCCGTCCAACAATTCTCTACAAAGATAGAGCATTGTGACTGGTCCTGCCAAGCCTTGGTAGAAGACCTACAGAGGCTCTATGGTGCAAGGCTAGATGTACCTGCAGAGCAACAAATATTTGCTACCGTTAGGGTGCGTCTAGATTTCTAGGCAGCATTATTGGCCACTGCTTGACTAGTCATTGGTATTACAAAGCTCTCCGTACAATTGAGAGCATATTAATTACATATATGCGAACAAAGAGCTTCTATATGAATTCAGAAGTAGCATAGACAACAGAATGAGGTTTTGGGTAGGGTAATATTTGCCTAACTATAGTGATATCCGTTTGGAAACTTTAAATCAAATGAATTCCAAGGTAGGGGCGGCAAAAAAAAAAAAAAGATCTCGAAAGATAATTTTAACATTCTGGCAACTAAATGCACTACGCCACCAGTGAGTGCTAGCTAAGTAATTAAGGGCATTAGTCTTGTAGAAAGCAGAAAATACAAGCATGTCTTGCACATCCAGCTCCAAAACTGATCAGCAGTTGTTTATCCATAGAGCTTCAAACTCGAAAGATTTAATGCACTAATGGTCACATTTAATCATTGCTATTAACGCTAACTGATGACACAGCAATCAATACTTACCAATAGCTTGCTTCAGTGTTTCAAAGGTAATCTGTTCAGTTGGAGTTTTCTGTGGGCACAGAGAAAAGAGCTTTTGTGTGACTTCTGGAAAGGAAAATTTAACCTGAATTGCCCAAGACCCAAACCTGGAGGGCAGGCCTTGAACTGTTTCTTACAGATATAAATAGGATACAGAGGACAGTCCAGTGCAATGCGCTCATTTAGTATATGGGACAGAAACTTGTTTACTACATTATCTCACAGGATGCCGTGTCATTTACTTCTCCGCGAAACAGTTCTGCTCCCCACAAGTTTGGGACTTGTTTCAATAGTTTTACTTTCCACAACACTTCGATTCCACTAAAGATCATCATTATTTTAGCCTGGGTTAACCCAGAAGAACCTACTAGCAAATAGGGTCTTAGTATCTTATTATGGTGTAAAGGATCTTAGTTATTCAAGTGTAAAAGGTCTCTTAGATCTCAGTGTGAAGCCAGCTGTGTCTGTCCATTAGTCCGTCTATCCATTTGTGTATGTGTTTGTGTGTGTGTGTGTGTGTGTGTGTGTGTCTGTCTGACCGGCTCTCTCTCTGGGCTGTGTCTGGAATCCATCTCCAGCTGAAGAGAGATGGTGTCCCCGATGCTCTTCCTTTTTGACAGCCTGTCCTCATCTGAGGGGGAGAGACACACAACCACAGAGAAAGTCAGCTGCTAATCCAAATGCACACACACACACACACACACACACACACACACACCACACACACACACACACACACACACACACACAGACAAACAAACACAAGTGACCATTTGATTATGTATCAGCTACCTTTAGTTACAACAAAACAATTTAGTCTTACTCCTCCATTGAGGCTAAAATCATTACCTGCACAAATGTTTTGTTAACGTTTTTATATAAATACAGTATAATATATACAATTAATTCACATGTATTTTTCTCATCAGACCTATTTTTTGGCTAACTGGATACTATTGCATAGCACCATAAAAATTAAAAGTAGCATTAGCAGCACCAAGGTCATGGGTCCACTCACCAGACACAGAGTCCATTATCATTCTCCCTCAGTCTAAGCCATACGGCGTCCCTGATTGAGGCGTCTACATGAGAAGGTTGCAGATAATCATGGGAAGGTGTGAGTGGGCTATACCTGTTATCTGTGGAATGTAAGGAGTGGCCAGCCTCTCTGTGTTGTAGCCGCTCCCTCCCAGCGTCTCCGCTATTTTGGACTGCAGGAAGACGATGTCTCCTTCAGGCTTCGGCAGACTCTCTGGCAGTCTGAGTGGAGGAGGAGGAGGAGAGAGAGAGAGAGAGAGAGAGACAGAGAGAGAGAGAGAGGAGGGAGGGTGGGAGAGAGAACGGTTCAGTGAGACAGAAGGAGCAAGAGAGAGTGCGAAGGAGAGACACACACACAAACTCAGAGGGGGAGATGGAGAGTGAAAGTGTGAGTGTGTGTGTGTGTGCATAGGTGTGTGTGTGAGAGAGATAGAGAGGGAAAGAGAAAGAGAGACAGACAGATGGACAGCCAGACAAACACACATGCAGCTGCGCCATCACTGTCTGGCATCATGCAACGGTTATTTTCAGAAAGTGCATGGCTAACAGCATCTTTAAAGTTGCATGAGGCAGGAGTGTCTGTAATGTACTTCCTAATCAGAAAGATGGAGAAACCACTGCAGAGCCAAGGATCAGAGACTCTCTGGACCTCAGAATATTGTGAGATATTTCTTTTAAAAGCCTTCAACAAAGTGTGGGCAAATGACCTCTATTTACAAATGCCACTCCATAGCTTAAAGGCTGGGGGAGTGAGAGAAAGTGTCAGTGAGCGAGAGAGAAAGATAAAAATACACATGAATGGTGTATGGACTGTGGCAGCGATAGATCCAAGGATAAAAAGCGTCTTTCACATGGACATTCATAGAGGCCTCCGATGATTCACGGGCATTTGAAAGAAGATGCTAGAAGAAATGGACAGGTATTTGTTTGCTCTGCACTGACTCAACAGACAGTCCATGTGAAGTATAGAGGTGATGAAAGGTGTCTATTTACTATTGATCTGCAGAAGAAACTTGCCTCTTTATTTCAGCTCATGCCAGGACAAGTGCATGGCTTACCATTGGTCCAGTAAAGCATGAGTCACTGAGTGGGAGAGACACATACTGTACATAATAAAAGAGATGGGAAATGGATTCCATTGTAAAGGCTGCTGACCTTGGCTTTTCCACAAATATATCCTCAGGCAGTAAGTAAGGACTGTCCTTCTGTCGAGCTTCAATCACCTGTCAAGCGAAAGGAAAAAGAAAAGAGTCGGTTCTGTGTCCATTTCCAACCTGATCGAGACAGAGCTTGATCAAGAGAGAGACACTATCCTAAAACCATTTGTTATAAAAAAAAAACTCTGTGAGCATTGGTGTCTCCTTGTGACTACCATTTTACTAGGAGTTGGATAAGATCTTGGAGAGGACAAGTTTCAAACCTCGTGCACGTGCTGGCAAAAGGTTGGCACGGTGGTCAGCTGGCAGATGAGGTTCAGGTAGGCTGCCGAGAGGGCATGAATGGCACAGCGATTGTACACAGGCAGTGCCTCATCAGCCGCCAAGTCCTGGGGAGAAAAAACCAAGGGCAAGATGGTGGTGAGTCGGACAAAAAGACCACCACATCCCACCTCCTGCCCCTCTATCTGCCCACTCTTGGGTAAAGCTGCCCCATGGATGGAGGCGCTCCAGTTCCAAAATGAACTGAGGCATGCAACCCTCTTGAACCTCCCCTTTAAGAAACCCACCCTCAGGTCAAGCAGTGCTAATCCAGGGCAAAGCTGAGAGGCTGCCCTTGGCCAAGCATGGTGTACCTGCAGAGCCAGAGCCAGGCGGACAAGGTCTACCACCACCTCCTCGTTGGCCAGCTCCACGGAGAGGAGAACCAGTAGGGAGAAGAGTGCATCAAAGTGGCCCTGGCTGCTGTTCTCCTCCTTGCACACCAGGTAGATGTGGCGGTACAGCCTCTGGCCATTCTGTCAGAGCACAACAAGACACAGGCAAAGATGTTGCAAATCTGAATGTCAACAAGACCGCACTTGGGACTACAATTATACTAACTGTATTAATGAAATACCACAGTACATATTTCAGTGCATCTCCAACTGTCAGTTTGTTGCATTTGTGACTTCAAATATTTAGTGTCAAACAATTGATCAAGATAGGGGGAGTGTTACTGTTACATGCTATTGTTACTCACTTTTTATTTTCAATGAAATCATTACATAACATAAAATTATATTTGATTTTATAATTATGACATTTTGAACAAAGAAATATAAACTGCTCAGCATGCACACAGCAAAGCATACTTTGTATAATGCATTATTAATATGTACTGTGTATTGAAGCATTACTCTGGTCTTTTGCAATGCAACACATCAATATTTAAAAATATATATATTTATTTGGATAAACAATCCTCACATTTAGCAGGAAGGAAGGAATTTAGTAGGAAGATATTACCTTTTTCATGAAGAGATTGTCTTGTCGAGAGCATTTGTCCACCTTCAGCTTCAGCACTGAGATGTCTCTGAGTATACTGAGCAACAGAAAGGAAGGTAGTGCCCATGTTAATGACATAGATCTGTTTGTAATTTTCTAAATAATTATACACTTGCAGTATACTAATGTTGTCAGATTACATCCACTATGATATTTATATTTTTCAAACTGGTGTAATGAACGCAACAATGTGACTTTGTAGAAACTGTACTTCTGTGTATCTTCATTTCTTCCCTCTGCTCTGGAAATAACATAAATGTGCATTCTGTTTTCCAGATGATTGTTGACATGAATTTGCTTCAATGACTACATTTACATGAAGTTAAGTATCCCGAATATGATCGGAATATTAAGTATTCCTGCTTTCTGTCTTTTCCCAAATTCAGTATCCCGAATAAGTCCTTATCCCAGTTTCTGAGAAATCGGGATATGCTAGGTGGAGTACTCCAAAAGAAACCGGGATACTGGAGCATGTAAACACCTTTTATCAATTTCTAACAGTTGTGGAGAAAGATTCTAGAGTGCGACGTGCGAGATGGAATGCTGATAAATGCCAAGACAATCAAGCAGCGCTCTTTAGAATCCATGGTGAGAGCACGGCGAAGGATGCCATAATCAGTAAATGGAATATTAGTATTTATCATGTAAACAGGGATATTAATAACCCAGTTTCTCTGTATTCATGTAAACACTGTATCCTGAATATGATCAAAACTGGGATAAGCCTCATATTTGGGATACTGAAGTGTATGTAACCGTAGTCACTGTTTGGTTAGATTTGCGGTCTTTGTGGTTGTAGCCTAACCTGATGGAGGAGAACTTGAGGCGGTTGTCATGGCGATCGATGAGGCTGATGAGAATGTCCAGGACTAGCAGGCGGACCTCGGCGTCCTCCATCAGCGTGAAGGAGAGCAGCGGGTCCAGGAAGGACGTAGGTAGGGCTGTCAGCATGTTGGTGGTCTGGAAGCCCACGGTCACCTGCAGGCAGAAGGCAGACAGGGAGGAAGTGGCAGAATGGGAGAGAGACAGGGCGGGGGGTGGGGGGTTTTCACCGAAGCAGATGGAGAAGGGAGGAGAGGTCTGTCACATTACGTGTTTATGTCACAGTGTTGAGTCAAGCTTCCATTATACAGAGATAGACTGACGTTTAGAATTAGTCAGGACACATTTAGCAGCAGAAACCAAATGCAATGTAGTGCCATGCTAAAATGAACAGCTAAATCAAGGAAAAGCCTTTGAATGCTAAGTGAGCGAGCTTTTTCAGTTTCATGTTAGATAAAGGTTTCTTTTTTTCCTAAAAATCAGCTGCATCAACTGACAGACAAACCTATACAGTGTTGGAGGTACACACACCCCAAGTATATGAACTTTCGAACAGAACTGATCTTTTGCTCTGTCATCTGCACATTTGTTCCAAATCAAGCGCCAACGCACCGAAAGGATAGTTAGGAATATTAAGGCTATCAGTATATTACTGCACCTGTAATAATGACTTCAGCAGCATGACTTGAATCATGCGACTGCCCTCAAACCTGAGAGAGAGAGAAAAATGAGAAAGACTCTGTTAGCTGGGTCCCTGAGGTGTGAAGAATGTATCTCTTTTTCAACACACACTTGAAACTCTCCCATTAAGTGAAGCACAAAGCCCATCATTTATTCATGAGATCAACAACTAGACTGTCACCCGCATCCAAAATGAACTGGGACACTAAATTGAAATGCAGACAGGGTAGTGAATGCAACGGAATAAACGGAAACAATTAATGACCCACCACGGTGTCGCGTCGGCAGGGAAAACTGGGTTCTGACTGTGCATATAGCATTAGAAATAGGCAAAATGTGTAGATTCTGGCATTGTCAAAAATGTGTTCCAGTTCCCAGTTTAAATAGAGCATGCATGTATCATTAATAGAGAAAAGGAAAAACAGAAGCCCACATTGTAAAGAGTTCAGATGCCATCTGGGAGAAGCAAAGTTCAGGAGGAAAATGTCCAGTCATATAACAGACCCTTGGGCTGATGCTTCCCATTACCTCTGCCCCAGCATATTAATGACCAACAAATTCAGACCATTGATTTGACAACCTGGGAGGGAAGTGTTTTCCTCTGAACATTGATTTTCCCACTCTAAGTGTACTGCAGCCCTACATACTTTTGAAGGCATCTGAAGGCTAAGTGCAGTAATGGCCATATGTGCACAACAGCACCCTAAGCTACAGAGAGCTTCCCAAACCTACAACTATGCTACCTCTATCACTCGTATCAGACAAACACTATTGCTACATACTTAGTATGTAATTAGTGTAATATAAAAAGTACTATAAAAGTAGTCATCAGCTAAAACAATAGCTTGGCTTGTGCAAGAACTACTTTGTGCTACTCGTACAAGATATCATTCAGTGTGACAGTATAAGTCAAAGTCATGGTTGTTTGATGGGTGCCACATGCACGCATATGTACTATCTGTCCCATGGATCATATGCACGCATGCAGACATGTCTATTCTGTGCTGCAGAACAGACTGACAGTAGGAGCCTAGGCCTCTATGTGTGTCTAGTCTACGGCTCGGCTCGGCTCGGGGGGAAGTACATGCACAGCGCTGCTCTCAGAGGGTTCTCCCACCCTGTGTTGGCTGAGCCCAGGGCTGGGTACATGCCCGGCACTGGGATCTTCCCCATGATGAATAGCATCACCTCGGAGCGCTGGTAAGTCGGAAGCGTGCTGGCAAAGGAACCTGCAGACACACACACACAGACACACACACACACAAAAAACATGCATAGACACAAAACACACACATAGGATATATTAAAGGAAAGTCTGGTGTAAATCAACCTATATCCCTGTTGTTTAAGCTCAAAACAAAGACTGAATTTCTGAACCAGCTGCTGACACTAATTGAAAGGAGCACAGAAAACTGAAACTGAAACTAATATTCCTTGCCCTTAGTTAACGTCAGTGGCCATTTCACTATGCGGTCCTCATATTAACATTTCTCCATTCCGCCCCCAATGATAGCAATCGGTGCATTCAAGCACCCGGGATATGGGTTGATTTGCAGTAATATTACAATTACACTCACATAATCTAAAGATGCATTATGATTTTCATGCTGTGCATCAGATTTTGTTAGTAAAGTCAGTCCAAAGCACCTGTTTGGATGCCTAGCCTATAAACCATGTGTCAGCTATGGACGTGTGCTCCACTGTGAGAATGCAACAATAAACTGATTGTTCAATTGGCTTTCAACTATTACATTTAAAATACCTGCAAACTATCAGTTAAGTGTATCTATCAAATATCTGTTAAGTGGTTTGTGTCATTTTAAGGACAATACCTCAGAATTCTTATTCTCAATTGAATCTTTCATTTGTAAACAAACCAGAGCTCGTGAGGACAAAACCCTCTGCTTGGGGAAACACTGATCAACATTTATTTAACCCGTATTATCCTATATTATTATTGATCAAGCAACTGATTTATTAATCTAGAAAAAAGTCAACAGATTAAATGACTTGAACTGAAAGAACACACACACACCAATAGTCTTGATGACGGACTCCTGTAATTGTCTCTCCTCGTGCTCTTTGATGATCTTAGTGCCAATGTTGCTGTAGTCATAGGCACCTGTGAGCTCATAATCCACACTGAGACGCAGCTGCTTCAGCAGGGTATTGAACACCTCCAGCACCGTGGGCCCTGCACACAACACACTGCATTACTGACATCCAAACACTCATTTGTACTAACTGATGAATCTAAAGGTCTCTGGAGTCTAGTTTGACAGGGCCCCAGAGAGCCCTCTAGTGGTGTGAAGATGTACTGCAGCCCCCCTCGCCCCCCACCTATGGAGCCACTGGCTTCAATCACTGCAGCCTCTGAGAGCACCTCCACTATCCCAGCTCGCACTCTGGCCGAGCTTTTACTGTTCGCGTCCAGGTGTCCAAGCAGTTGCTGAATCACTAGGTGTGAATGCTGGGACTGTGGGAATATAACATAATGTAATATAATAATACAACATAATGTAGTATGATATCATATAATATCAAAGGATGATGTGTACCTGAATAGAGTACATGATGATCTTGAAACAGCGCACTGCAAAAGTTTTGCTCTCCCATAGGGAATGGTTATCTAGATGCCTTAAGGTAAAAACATGTGGTGCCAATATCAGTCAAGGTGATATAACACAAACAAAACAGAAAGCCTCATTCACTTGCTTTGCAATCAAAGAGAAAGGTACAGGCCTTTGGAGAAACACAGAGATTGTACACTGACTTTAGGAATTACCTACTATTATAACTTTGCAGTACTATTTTTCATATTCTTCAAATGTGTATTGATTTAAATATAATAATACAGTACTATCAGTGTAATACAATTAATAAAATAAATAAATATGTGTGACACAATTATAGTTTTTTATGTACTTAAAGTTAACTTTCAACAGTAATTTAAGTAAACTTCAGCTTTAGATCAAAAAAGTTACTTTCTGATGCACCTTTCCCACTGCTGCTTTCTGTACTAGCTGCAGCACATGTATCCTTCCTCTTTATGTCTGTTTATGTACAGCATCTGCTGCCTCTTCTCTCCACATAAAGTGGATATGAATGGGAGCGTGTGCGCAAGAGGCAGTGACTCACATAAGGACGGGCTTAACAGCATTCTTGATGTTGCCGTACGCAGCACGACCCAGCAGCTCCCTGAAGCAGCGCTCAGTCAGCTCCACAGGGCTCTCCTTCTCCTTGTCTGCATCTGGAGAAGGAGACTGGCTGCAGGAAACACACACACAAGAGGCAGCTGAGATGTGGAGCTGTTTCTCTATATGAGCACGGTACAGCACATAGTATGAAATAATGTGAACAAATCATACACACATCCTCTACACCTGCAGTTCTGTTTGTTTATTGTATGCACACTGGCACACTGCACACACACACACCAAAAATGTTTGGGAGGGAATATAATGTGCACCAATGCATTGTTACCCTAAGATGAGATCAGATTTGATCATTTTCATTTTTCTGCCTCCCTGCATTTTTCATCTTCCATCCATTATACCCCTATGTCTTGCAAAGTCATCTGTTTATAGCAGCATATGTATAGCACACTGCTAATAGTTTATGTTTGAGATACCATTTAGTCTAATAAGAAGCTCTACTCTCAACTCACAGAACACACAAACACACACACCACACACATACACACACACACACAACATTCTAGGGGGATACAGACAGAGACAGAGAAGGAAATGCAATGCTGGAATTGACAGAGACAGGGAGAGAGAGAGAGAGAGAGAGAGAGAAATCTCATACTTTAAATTGGAGTCCTTCACTGCAAACATATACAGTTAGCATAGTGCTGACAGGTAGCCTTTATGACTCTGATAAGACTAGACCAGGGGGTCTCAAACTTTATTGGCCTGGGGACCCCTCATGGAACAGAAATTTTTTCAAGGACCGCATATAAGATTATAGCCAGATGCTTTCAGCTGCTTTTGGACTCTGTTCTAAAAACTTATTTTGCTAATACCAACAACAGTTTTACATGGGCATGTTACTGCACTTGGCAAAACTTGACAGTGCAGGACCAGTTTTAAAAGGATTTATTTCTTTGTAAAATCTAGGTCTACTGTGTTAAAAAATACAGTTTGTTTTACATAACTAATAATAACTAATATCCATTTTGTTTGCAGTTAAGGTTAATTCCCAAGGAAAGTGTTTTGACAGACAGATGTAATAAATTTGTCACTAATGTTATGCTGGTGGGAAGAATGAGCACAGTGTGACTGGGCTCTATACTGATCTCTAGTACTTTTCTCCCCATAATACTTTGTAGCTTTTTCTCAGACTCCCTGGCAATGTGCTGAGGAACCCAGTTTAAGAACCAATGGACAAGACTATCCTGTTTTTCCTTGTACCTGCACACTTGAGGCATACATTCTGCGCTAAGAGCATTCTCCACTAATTATGTATGCGTGAGTCATTCCATCATGTCTGGAATGCACTTAAATCCTGAGCATCCACCATAAGACGGCGGGGTGTAGGCCGTGGCTGTTGCTCTATTTCAGTCAACTAACAGGCTCTGGCATTGAGACTGGGCTTTCAGAAGAGACATCTGATATCACTTTAATATAAAGCCATTCACATGTTAAATAATCAATACAAGATTTCCCAGCAAAATATTAAATATTAATATTATATTTTATGACATTATCTGTCAGTTAGCAGACACTCTAATCCAGAGTGACTCACCATGAACATTACACACATGAACAGTCCTCCAGGAGTAAATTGGGGTTAAGTGCCTTATACACAAGGCCACACTGACAGCCCCTGGAGTCAAACTCAATCTTCAAACAACATTTTCACCTAATTTTTGAATTGAGTCTTGCATTTCAGTCCAGAGCTCACCCCAACAAAATCCTATGATAACTTGATCCACTACAGATACATACAAGTTTGGGGTGTTATATTATATGCCCACACACAGACAGCAGATTGCAAGTGATAAATAGATGATGCTCCTCATATACAAGTATACATAGACAGGGCCATAAAAGCTACCCTAAAATTGCTATATAAAACAATATTAGTAACAGACTAAATAGAATTTAAACGCGCAAACATAAAATGTACGACTTCAGTAAGGTTGTATCAAGGTTAGATCAAAGTTAGAAGACTAAAGACTAAGACTAATATCCCTGAGACATGCAGAAATACAAGCAAAAACAGCAGTCTTGAGGTGGAAAAGACAGGTCACATAAGGTCTACATAACCAGGACCTGTGGGAGCAGATGATCTATCTCAAGGAAATGCAATAAATATAGAACACAAGGGGCTTAAGAACTGATCCCTACTCCTATGTTGTGGTTGGGAGACTGAGCAAAATCTATCCTTCAAGACACACACTGAATAACGGCCTTTGAGGTAGGACACAAAACAGTCAAGAGCTTTTCCAGAAATTCTTTGCTCAGATAGTAGAATGTCAGTTAACTGCATCAAAGACTGCAGATAAGTCAAATAAAATTAAAACTGATCAAAGGTTTTAGTTTCTCTCTGTTCTTCAATCACAGAAAATGAGCAGATCTAGTCGCTTGTTCTAAGATAGGAAATCAGATACTTGTTTGAACACCTTTTTCTACCTTTGACCTTTGACCTTTGAGGGAAGGAGGGGACACAGGATATGTGGCTCAGCAGTGTAAGCCATAGCTCTGCCTTTACCTCTCCACGGCCTCATTCTGCAAATTGAAGAGCAGAGAGGGGACAATCTTGTCCATGTGCTGCGGATCCCAGATGTTAGCCTGCAGTTCATCATTTACGGTCTTCCTCACCACCCCCTGTAGACCTCGGATGCCCGCCATGCGAATCCTGATGAAACACACACACACACACACACACACACACACACACACACACAGAGTCTGTGTTTAGTCTCCCTTTCACACATTCCAAGTGAACGCGCCAGTCTTATTGGGCACCCGAGACTCATTTAGCAAGTTTAACGCTAATAAGGACAAGAGTTTTAGCAAAAGCTATTGAATGTTGGTGGGGAATCGAGGACGTGTGTGTGTGTGTGTGTGTGTGAGAGAGAGAGAGAGAGAGAGAGAGTGTGTGTGTGTAAGAGATGGGGGTGTGAAAGTGTGAAGCGTGTTTCCTCACTGGGTGCGGATGTCGGGGTCCTCGTAGCTGGAGTGACACATCTCGCTGAAGCGCGAGACAAAGAAGTCATAGCTGCGGTGGTAGGAAGGTGTGTCTTCCTCAATGTTGGCAAACTTCACAAACTGAGGGAAGAGGTGGGGGAGAACATTCAGCAGCAGGATGTGTGGTTACAAGTGACAGGTGCGATCAAAGCTTAAAGAAACAAACAGAGGTTGGGGGGACAATATGACACACCTGTCACAATGGGATCAAAGCCTGCCTACATGCAGAGGTCTGTGAGTCAGCCTATTTGGGAAAACTAATTTTAAAAACACAACCAAAAAACACATCTTGGAGAAACGTTAACATCCGTGACTAATGCGATACTCCCCGTCATCTCTATCGGAAATGCAATTTAAGCCCTGGTCCTGGCTGTCCTAGATCTGCAAAAGTAATCTCTTGTTAATCTTTAAGCCTTCATATTTCTCTTTCTCTCTCTGTCTCCTCTCTCTCTCACTCTCACACTCAGGATCAGCTCTCCTGTCCAGTTGGCCAGATGTGATGGCTTTGCAGAAAACAGACACGTTTGGGATATCACACAACTTTCTTATGTTTCTGCAAAATAAAATAAACGATGTGCCACCCATAAACACTGTCATCCAGTTCAAAATAAGCCTTCATTGAAGAATAAAGGGGAAAGGCATTTCATCTCAGATGTATCCCTTACTATTGTGTGTTATTGTGGAAGGGCTACTTTGTCATGTTTATTCTAAGTGACTGCCAGTGGTGGTGTGGCTGTAACAAGTGCAAATATTGAGTGTTACTTGATATGGCGGACAGGCTTTATGGAGGCGTGCTGACACTGGTATTAGAGATAAGGCCCCTGGGGAAAACCCCTCCCCTTCCCAGAGAAATTCCCGACATCTGCTCAGAGACGCTGGAAATGGATTGGTCCATGCCGTGATGACATGTCAGAGTGATGATGAGGCCTTATGCTGGCAATCTCTCTCTCTCTCTCTCTGTCTGTCTCTCTTTCTCTCTCTCTCTCTCGCCTTTTCCTCTCTCTCCTTCTCTCCCTATCTTATCTTCGATTTCTCTCACTGACTCTCATGCTGTCAAACATCCACAACACAAACACACAGAATGCAGACACACACACACACACACATCATGATTCTGGGATGTCAGCCATCCAGCATAATCATACAGCGCCAGAATCTCTCCTCTATCCTCTGACCCTGCAGTTCCAGGTCAGCCTCTTTGGCCTGCGGGCTGCTACCCAAACCCCACCCCACCACCCCTCCACCCTTTTCTCTCTCCCTCCCTCTCTTGAAGCAGCTGCATAACAACACGTGTGGCCGATGCTGTGGCCACCCTGTTGCCATAGGGACACCACTGACAGCAATGGAAAGAGAGAGATGATATTGGCTCTTAGGTGGTAAGTAGTAATAACAGCTCAGATAGAATAAGACACTGCTGGGAACCTCTTCAATTGCTCTTGTCAGTCTCCAAACCAGCCATTCCCTTCACCCAAATAGCAACCTAATTTGAAGTTATACCATTGGGCATTTGTAGTAAAAAGTTATATGTGCTGGAATGATGAGGATAATACTTCGTTATAGAATAATTAATAATTTAAAAAATAATTAATAGCACAAATGTTTAAAGACTTCCCTTTCACATGTGTGCTTAAAGCAGCAGTCATAAACTTAAAAACCACATAGTGGCCTGGTGGGTTTGATATTTTGTTCAGGAACTTGACATGTTTGAATGTGGATTACTGATTTGGCAATGAAAAAAAAACAAAGACTGACACACTGTGATTCCTTTACATGTTATGTCCTCTTCAGCTGTCTAATTTTCATTTTAATTATTGACCCAATGGACCTCCCTGATGTATCTGCACAAAATTATTTTCTTTTATGTCTGGACAATCAAAGTGGGCATTCAGAGCTACCAGACCAAAACCAACACAGCATCCACGTAAATAGCTGTCACTGAACCATGAGCCTTGATGTGAGGGGGATATAGAATGGATGAAGGAATGAAGGGGTGAGGTGAACTCACTGAGTTGGTCCCCAGGATCTGCAGGTTGGGCTTGTCGGCCTCCAGGAGTTTGCGCACCATGGTGAGGAAGCTCTCCACAAAAAGGTTAATGCTTTGGCAGTGGCAAGCCATCAGCAGCTGGTCCAAAGCCTCCATTGCAATGCAAACATACCTAGAACACACACACACACGCGCGCACACGCACGCACGCGCGCACACACACACAAACAATTTTGTGTTCATCTTTTTTTTGTGGGTGAGGTGTACTGCTGTAACAGTATTTTTGTCAGTTCTAAATTCAGCTGTCACAGGGCACTTTCACTGCTGTAAAAATCAATTGAAGTAGTAAGTGACTGGGTGTAAAAGACACTTTTCTTCCTTCCTTTTGCAAAATAAGGCAGTGTATGAGGCAAGAGCCAAAGCCATCTGGAAAACCTCACTGGAAGACTTTTGTCACGCGTGTTGTTCACTTAGACACTGCTTACCCATATCTGTGGCGGGCCACGTCTCGAGAGAGGCGCTCTGAGAGATACGCGCCAATGCGGTCAAGTTTTTCTGGAGCAGACAGGGCGTAAAACGTCAGCTTCTCCATGTTGGCTTTGACCAGGCCGTCCTACGCACAGTAACACACAGAGGGGAAATTATGCACATGTTTATGGGCTTCCAGGAACAGAGAGGCCATTCATTTCCTTCACTGAGACTCACTTCTTTTAAAAACATGCATGTCAGGCTATGTGTGTGCGTGTGAGTGTGTGTGTGTGTGTGTGTGTGTGTGTGTGTGTGTGTGTGTGTAATGCTGCTTTCCCCTGCCTGCTTGCTAGAAAGTGGCGCAGCCTGATTAAAAAAGATCTATATACCACTATGAGACTTAATTCCATTACATAACCCCGGTGTTACCATAAATAGCCAGAATCAATGAGACTGCTGTAAAACTATATGCTGGATTTCACCGACGTTTTCTAACATGGAGGGTAGTAATGACCTGTAATCCACAGTCTCTTGCACTATAACACTGTCTGTTTCCATACGAAAAAGGGCTATTGTGTTGACAGAATGTTCCATTAACTGTATTTAAATATTTATTAACCATACAACCAGACATATAGGATTCCCCACTATAACATATTACATTGTTTTTTAGGAACTGAAAGAATGGAAAGTCTGCACAATTATGCTCCATTAATCCAGTGTTTTATTAATTTATTAATTATTAAGGAATGTTATGAATGAAATAATTTATTAATATAAATAATAATATATTATTATTGATGATTATTATTTATTTAATTAGATGCCCACCTAAAATAGTTTTTAATGCCAACCACATGCATCTACAGTCCATGTTGGAAAAATACATTATTTCTTTGTTTAGGGAAAGAGCAGATATTCTTTCAGTTGCAATAAACCTTTATAATGTACCCACACAAAGACATTTCAGACCATTTCTTTAAAAAAATGCTCAAAGTTAATATTTCCTACTGATTGTGGTTTTATTGTAATCAATATCAGTGCAGATGATACCTTATTTAATCCTATGAACATCCACACTGCACTGTAAGTTTACTATTCTTTGGAATCTTCAGAAAGCCATTCAGAAGGTTCCTGCCTCTACTGCTATTCCAACTCATGCAGTGTGACCCTGTGTGTGTGAGAGAGCTAACCTATTGTATGACCTTACATCATCTTTGTAGAAGAGTGGAACATCCACATATCTTTTTCCACAGCTGTAGATTTGTTGGACACACTTTACAATGGGATAATAGGTCAATCTTATACACAGGCATAAATAAACAACCTAATGACAAAGTGTGTAAACTAAAGTGTGTATTTTTGGAATGGCTGTGTCCTTAGGCCACTCTAGTAGGAATGATGTGTAATTATCTATAGGCTATCCACAACACAGCACAGAATTATCACTGAATTGATTTTTCAGGAGTCTTCAGCGATTTCTGTCCAAGTCTGTTTTGCAACAGAAGGAATTCTTTGGCTGAGGTTACTGCATGACGCAAAAGGATTCTCCTCTGGGTGCAAGGGTTCACATAGATTTTTCACCACAACAGGCTCATATGTCAATATTCAGCAAGGTTGTCTTCTATGCTATATGTTAAGTAGACTGTTATACATCACAAATGTAAATGTACATATCTATGGGATTTCCAAATGATGAGATATACTTTTTTGTTTTTTGATACAAAAATGTGTACACACAGATCATCAAGCCACTCACTTCTGGATCCTCAGGGAAAATATTGTCCACAAGCCTCTTGTACCGGGGTCGCAAGGCCCCACAACATCCACAAATACCTAAGGTTGGAAAAACAAGAGTAGAAAGAAACAAAGCTAATCAACCTTTCAGCTCCTGTGCCTGGGTTGTATTTTACTATAAGTCATATTATCAATCATTTAAAAGCCCAGTTTAAAAGCAAAAATGCCCTTAGGAACCAGCTTTAGTGTTGTTACCATCGTGATGAGTTGAGCTCATTTCCTGTCTCAGCACTGACCAACAGAGACCAAAAGCATTTGTTGACTTAATTGATTAGCTTGGCTCGTTAAATGAATTGTCCTGAGATGCAGTCCGTGCCAAAGTGATTGAGTTTACAGAAAATGGTAATCACTTTTCCTTATTCTTTCACCACCACTGCAGTTTCTGACAGCTTTGCGAGGCAGAACTGGGCACTGAGGTAAAGAACTGCCTGCAGAATCCTTACTCCTAACCTTACACACTTACAAACACACACAAACACACACATACACACACACAAACATATATACACACACACACAGATGAGGTAAAAACAACCTACAAAACAAGGCAATCCAAATGCACAAAGTACTGAATGCACCATGTGAATGAAAACAAGCCTAAAAACTCTTTGAGTTTGCCAGCTTAGTCTGCCCACTACCCACTAACAAATCAGCCCCTAGGAAGAAAATCTTGTTTGGTGTGACAAGCAGCCCTTGCACTAACTAGATCAACAAAGCCTTTATGCCCACCCCCAACCTTCACAGAGGCATCAGAGACACGGCATCATGATCTGAGGGGTTGAGGTTTTAAGACTCCATTTGCTTAGGACTCGGAAATCAAACAGCAAAGGGAGAAAAAGACAAGAATAAAAATTCACAACAAAAGAGAAGACAACTCTGAGCAGCCATAAGCATATAATAGACCTCCAAGGGCTTTGACCACACAGTCCATGAACAGAACAAATGTTAGCTCTTGTAGACACTGACAAAATTCAAGATTTGGGGCTTTTTTGGGTGCAATGCATAATGGTTCATTTCATATCAGGCACGAATCAGACTATTTTTATTGCAATCAGACTACCGGACCAGCTATTAAACTATTCATGACTCATAAATCTTCCATGTCTCATCTTTTTTTACAAAGAGAGCCAGGAGAGCCAGGAGAGCCAGCCATGCTGCCGTTGCTCTACCCTGAAATGATTCTTCTGCTGTGTCTTCTGCAAGCGAGGAGGCCAGAGCACGCTGCCGGCTCCAGGGGAAGCGTGAGGCCGTGGGCGAGAGGCGGCAGTGAGTCACCCGAAGATGTGGCAGCAGCATCTCACTCTCTTTCTCCCTCTCTCTCCTCCTAGTGTATGTGTGTGTGAGTGTGTCTGTGTGTCAGTACGACACAACCCACCACTAATACAGACTGCAGATGCCACAGACAAGGAGATGGCAGCCCATACAAACACACGGTCTAACCCACCTTCCTCATCCTTCTCACCCACCAATGCCTCATAACTGCCTCCTTCTGTCATATGGACAGCTAATGACCCAGACTAGAGGAGACCACCTTTTTGCAACGGACAGAGAGGAGATACTGACAAGATCTGAGTGTACTGCTAAAGAAAATACAGAGAATGTATGTTTCTCTCTACTTGACTCTCCTGCCATACCTCTTTGTATCCTAGTTCTTCTTTTCATTTCTCTCTCTGTCTCTCCCTTTCTTCTCTGTCTTTCCTGCCCTATAGCAGGTTGCTTTCTGCTGGCAGACTCCTGTGTTGACACCAGCATAAATACTGTGGCCAGAGGGCCAAGCTCACTTTATGTTCCTCATAACTCTCTTTTCAGCATGTACTCATTCACATCATGGGGGCCATAGAATTTGGCTGCAAGGGAAATGTTGCACCAGAGGGAGGCTAAGCGTCAGGTCCAAAACACATCTGCAGTATTGTCACCGCTTGCAAAGGGGATGATTTAAATGGGATGATTGCTTTTATGCTTTTTTTAAATTTTATTTCATTTTTTTAAATGAAGGATGGCATAGCTATCCCCTTCAGCCAACCTGTGAGAACCCCAGATAGACAGCAGAGGAGCTACCTACTATGTACATATGGACAGTCAAATTGATCATTTAGCATTGAATAAAGGTTGCTTTTCAGTCCCCCGCCACGAGTGCCATGATGAGCTCTGCCTCAGATGCAGGCATTCCACATCTGGATACAGCTCAAAACCAGTCAGTTGAAAGACATGACAAGAGGATTAGGCCTACGTTACAATGGCAGGCCGAGCTTCCTATTATCCGTGCCACAAAGTAAACAAAAGGACTGGAAACACTGGACCCAAGCCAACTTATAGCATCGCTCAATACTACTACTTTGCTTACATAACACTGTGTGCATGTTTATTAAAGCAGTCCTGTGTGACAGCAATGGGAGGATCTCTCTCCAGAATATAACGCTAAATATAGCCTGCAATCCCTTTGATGCAGATTCTTTTATTCTGAGAGAAGTCCAAAGTTGATGCAGTACATATAGTTCTGCGGGGAGCACACAGACTATGCTTCGCTTTCCCTCTAGCAAAGCCATTTTACAGAGTGATGTATACCCACACCTGCCTATGGCATGTTTCCAACTACCACTACAGAGATTTGTTCATATGTTCATAATCACAGGTTTGCATGACATGAACTTTTCATGACTGCATTAGTGGGAGCAAATCACTGTCATAACTTAGTTAGTTTTAGATCATATGCTTGATTTGATTTCACACATTAATAGAATATCAATTAATCAAACAAAAACTGTTTGTCAGGATAATACAGTACCACTGACAAGCCCGGCCCAAGCATAGGGAGAGCTTTTCTGTTTTATTTTGTGACAGAGGAATAACATTTTGAAAAAAGAGTAGTGATTGCGCTCCAAATCCTAAGTAGATTCAGAACATGTTTTAATTACAGGATGAGTCTGGGCTTCACACCAGAAAGTGGATTAAATATGAAATCTTCTATCTCCTGAGGGTTGCCAGAAATAAGTTCTTTCTCCCTCCATCTCTCTGCATGCAGCATTTCAAAGAGCAGGAAGTGAGAATGGACAGGGGAAACAAATCTGTGCCTAGTCAGAGGCCAAATATCTTGTCTGTCTTTGATTACAGTTCCATTTACACACAAAAGTACTAGATCTGCACACCAAAATAGCTACGAAGATACAAAATTATATCTATAAAAATATAGTTAATATGACACAGAAAAAGGAATTGAGCTGAATCTGTTGCTCTGCTCAATCAAAAACACTCGCCTCCCTTGGAAAACACATGTATTCCCCTAGCACAGCTGATGACAAAGGTGCAATGAGAAGGGAAAACACAGCAACCATACCAACACACTACGCTACACAACACACACACACACACATAAACACATACACATATACAGGTATGAACACGGACAGGCTGGCTGAATGCTCTCTCACATTATGCATACACAATTGCCCTTGTAGTCAGTGCAGGGGAACTGTCCTTACCGTACATCGATGGAAACGCCGCTGATATTCCACCCTGCTGCTCTTAGCCTGAAGCCTTTTCTGTGTGAAAGCGATGCTCTCTCTCTCTGTCTCTCTCTCTCTCTCTCTCTCTTTCTCCCTCACACACACACACACGCACACACACACACACACAATGCAAACAGACACACTCTCACCAGGACACGCACATTCACACACGGTGCATGTGACCAGACTCCATGACCTTGAATTTTCCCAATAGCGTGGCACCGCTTGGCTCAATCTCCCTGGAACAATACTGGCTGCACAACACACACAGGTGCAAAAACACACACGCACATGCACGCTTGCCGCACTCTCTCACTCACCACACACACACACACACATAGACTACACACATTCCCATCACAACCTCTCACACACGCCCCCTACCCAGTCATGCGTAACAACGACAGGGGGGAGGGCACAGCTAGTGTGTGAGTGGAAGCAGGAACCAGTGAGGGAGGGAGAAAGAAAAATAAGAGATAGGAGAAAATCTACTGGTAAAACCAGACATCAGTCTTCTCTTTCTCCTCCCCCAACCCTCCCCACCCCTACAGTGGTAGCATCTTCACTGCACAGTGCAGCATCCTATTGGAATCATTAGGCTATAACTATTATCTGCTACATGATATTGACAGAGGGTTATGATTAAATTGCATAATGTTCACTAATGACTTATTTAAAAATGCCCAGATGGCTTACAGACTATAAGCCAACAGAAAAAAAAATATAATTTCAACATTCCTATAATGTTATTAAAGGTATTTTGATGTTGTACTTTAAATACAAGAAACAGATCAGTCCAGGCTTAGGATCCTTGGGTTAATAAATATAGGCTATGTTATTTTGACATTATGTTTACCACACACACAAATGCATGAATCCTGTCAATCATTTTAATCTTTTTAATCATTTTCACATTTTTATAAAACTAGTGAAAAGTCCAGCCTAAAAGCCAGATCTTTGATAGCATATAGAGAAGGCTGTATGGGAACCGCATGATCCTTCTCATGTGAACTGGCTCAGTGTTAATCTGGTTGGGACACAAATCATAACACAAGAATATCAAATCCTTCTGGAACTTTTGCTGTGCTTTCATTAGGTCCCATCACACCAAACTTTTTCAAAAACTGAAATTAATTGATTGACCTTTACTCCAAAGTATTCTCAAAATTGATTGTCAGAGAATGTAAAAGCTAGGCTAGTCTCATCCATAATAGCATAATAGGCATGTAATATTATAGTAATAGCCTGTTATTTGACACTGGTTCTATCACATGTAAGGATGTCTCTAGACTTTTCCCAAACTGTTTTTTTTTTTTCACTAACCTTTGACATTTTCGCACATTATTAATTTTTATGATTATTTATTAGCATAGTTCCCATAGACTCTGCGTTGTCCATGTCCAAAGCCAATTAATTTCTATCTATTCAAGACAAATTTCAAAACTGCACGGCATTAAAAAGACTGTTATAGAGATGACTGAGTAGAGAAATGAGCCTAGGCTACATAACAAATTTTGACAAGGTTAACTTACCACCACCAATCTGGTGATCCAAAACTGTGCTGCAATCCAACAAAAGTGTTCGAGGACTTGGCAGATTTGGAAAATTTGGCAGTGTTAGCCAATAGGGCATTCTTGGCATATTTGGCAGACGTGGCAATGGCATCTTCACAGTAGGCCTATGTCAGCTCCTTACTGTGTTAAAAAATCATGGAGGGGCAGTTGGAGGTAGGCTTCCATTCACAACTCAGCTGCCAACAACTTTTGAGAGTTGTTAGAGTTCTTTCAGAGGTGACCCTCCTCCTCTTTCCCCTGGCTCTCCCTCCCTCCCTCTCTCTCTTTCTCTTTCTCTCTCTCTCTCTCCCTCCCTGAGTTCAACTCTGGAAAAGAAAGAGCTGAACACAGGAAACGACACACTGTGTGACGAATCTGCATACACGTATAAAACGTTGAAAATCATGTTGGCTTGGCTTACGTTGCCATAGCAACGAATAGATATGTGTTCTATATCTTGATATGTGTAGACTGGCGCAGGTTAAAGTGCTGTTATTTTTTAGATAACAAACAAAAGGAAATGCAAATATCTTCAAACCTATGAGCTGAGATATGACTTGATTTCTAACGCGATGCTGAATCTGCTGGCAAGGATAAGAATATTGGCATTCCTCAAGCGGCAAGCCAGTGCCAGCTAGCTAGCGTTATGTGGCTCGCTCGCTGGCCAGTTCAGCTTGCTAGTCACACAATGTAGCTGTTCAATTGTACATGTCTGGTATAATTAATAGGTCTAATTCGTGGCTTTAGTCTGTGTATACAGCATAGATTGAGGTAATGTTTTTGCTTGTTCTCCAGCGTCCGTTTGTTCATCTATTAGCTGCTCGATAACGCAGTTGGTAAACCGAGTGTTTATGTCCAACGTAGCGACCTCAAGCTAACAGCAGCAGCTGCCCAACAAAACCAAACGAATCAAGTTAACGTTATAAATAACAGTCTTTGTGCCCATGACCTGTACATTTTAAGATTTCATTTCAGTCATAATGGACACGAATGTGCAAAAACGACGTGAAAAGAAGTCACTGCGTGTGAAGGTGATCAGCTTGGGAAATGCTGAAGTCGGAAAGGTAAGACAAATGTTAGCTAGGTTGGTTAATGAAAACATTTGTGCCTACAAGCTGGGTGACGGGAACTAGCAGCCTGCTTGGCCCATTCAGTAACACTATTCTAGTTAGGAAGATGGGCAGTTGACAGCCTTTCATGTTTAACTTGATATCTAGCTTGCTGTTCATCATGTCCCTGGACACTGGTTTGTTGCCGCGAAAAACGCCCAACATAGTGAACATTCCGTTATATTTTGATATGTAAGTAATGATGAATATAATCTAGACAGAATGAAGTCTAGATAAACTATGCAGGTTCCCGTCATTTAAAAAATGTGCTGTCCTTTGTTTCTTGTAGAGTTGCATTATTAAACGTTATTGCGAGAAAAGGTTTGTTCCTAAATACCTGGCCACGATTGGGATTGACTATGGGGTCACCAAGTAAGTAGATTTAAGAACAGCAAGAACCACAAACATATTGTAAAGACAAGACAGCACTGTAACCGTTATTGATTAAGGTTACATGAAGTGGTAATGTCTGATTTTGCTTTAGAGTTCAAGTCCGAGACCGGGAAATGAAAGTGAACATTTTTGATATGGCGGGGCATCCTTTCTTCTATGAGGTAAGTGCACATTTTCTGCTTCAAGCAAAGTGCTCGGTCTTAAATGTAACTGACGGTTATTTAATAATTAGGCAAAGTACATTTTCTATTCAGTTCATACACAAAACTTTTGCTTGTCATCAGTGATTTTTAGATTAGGGCCCAAAATGCCCCAAGAGCTGTTCGAAGAGGAAGTATTGTTTCAGGGAAGTTTATAGAGAGAAGAGAGATACTAACCATAAGATATATTGTGAAATGACATTAGTTATAATGGTGCAGTGGTGTCATTGGAAACAAATAATAAAAAGATTTAATAGACTAGTGTGTCTGAGAGGGGGTGGCTGAATTAGAATAAGTACTGTACAAATGTGCATTCTTTTGACTTTATGTATCAATGTACTGTGTTCTTATTCATTGTTACCAATATTTCAGAGGCTGCTTTTATCATCTGCATCTTTGCAACCAAACTGTCCTTTGCAATGAATAATCCCATCATTACACTCCCTCTTCAGATGAAATTGCTTTCACATGCCAGAAGAGGGCAACATAATAAAACATCTCCAGAATCATGCCTGCAGCACAGTTATTTCAGTTTCAATTGCAGCATCCAGCCCAGGCATGAAAATATGTTAAGGATTTCAAGACGGAGATAACTCAGTGAATAACGATACATCCAAAGGAAATGGATGACAAGTTGCCATGGTTATCATGCATTATCTCTGTCTCAGGTACGCAATGAGTTTTACAAAGACTCCCAGGGGGTGATCCTGGTGTATGACGTGGGGCTGAGGGAGAGCTTTGATGCCCTAGACAGCTGGTTGGCAGAGATGAAACAGGAGATGGGCTCACAGGCCAACATGGAGAGCATCGTCTTTGTTGTCTGTGCCAACAAGGTTAGATGGATGATGACTGGGGAATTGGAAGTAGTTTGTCAATTTCATTCATTCAGCAAGTGCCTTCATACGTATTGCATGTCTGTAGTGCCCTACTGAGCTTATGTTTGACTGAACATGCTACTCGTGGCTGCAGGTGGACCTGACCAAGAGGAGGGTGGTGGACGAAAGCGAAGGCCGACTGTGGGCTGAGAGTAGAGGCTTTCACTACTTTGAGACATCCGCACAAAGTGGCGAGGGAATCAGTGAAATGTTTCAGGTTTGTGCTTGGACAATTTCTTATCTCTTTTCTCTTTCCTTCCCTTTTTCAGCCTGCCTTTCCTTACACACTGTTTTATTTTTTATGTAGTTTGTTCAGTTTAGGTTTGATGGTAATTTAAATATCATGCCCAAATGTATACTCAGTCCAAGAAGGCCCATAATATGTTCAAAACCAAGCTTTTTTCCTAACCCTGAGATAGCCCAGTGACAAATACCTCGATGTTGGTGATTGATTGATCAGCATTGACTGATTGATTCACCCTAATGTACAGTTTGTCCTCTATCTGTTTTCTTAGGCCTTCTTCTCATCTATAACGGACATGTGTGAGAACGGAGGGAAGAGGCCAACACCAGAGGTCAATGTGGGATTCACCAAGGAGCAGGCAGACACCATCCGCCGCATTCGCAACAGCAAAGACAGCTGGGATATGCTGGGGGTGAAACCTGGGGCCACTCGGTATGTCAACACTACCACCTCTGTAGACTAGTATTATGCATTGTATATATGCAGAAACCAGCCTTGAGGAGAGGTCACTGAGGAAAAGCATCTCTAATATCGGCATTGTGTGTGTCTCCTTGATACATGCTTATCAAAACAGTTTGAGAAACCAGCTGCAAAGTTACATATATGAATATGGATAATGCCATAATTTTTAAGCCTGATATTGTTAATATGTTGATTTTGCACAATTTCTGCATCTGTGAGGTCAGTACACTGGGGGGTCCTGTAGGCATATGGGACTGCATTTTTTTCCTCCATTCTACTCATGAAACATTATCTAAATCTGATTCATTGTAAGTAATGTTTAGTTAACTGTGGTTAATACATGGATGCGACTAATACAAGCGTCAGGTCTGCACACAGTTTTGTTTTTTTAGATTACATAAAACACTGACCTGGGTTTATACATGGTGAGGTTTATATTTGTAAAATTACTATAATGGTCCATTATAGTGATAATTGCTACACCTTATACTGTCTGACAGCCTTTAAATACATTCATGTAAGGTCCTATCAGACACCACAGTCCCCATTTGCTTTTCAACCCTCTGTATCTCCACAAAAGCAAAGTGGAAGCTCGGCTTTCTAAATCTTGTCAATGGAGACTTGCTGGGCAAAGAGGGATTATAATGTTGATGGCTAAGAATCCATCACACACCTGAGACTCGGACAGAAGGTGCTTGAGTACGTCTTGCTTGGAAGCCATTTTTAAATGTGCTGTGGGGTTTTTTTGTTGTTGTTGCGGTGTTACTAAAATGTAGCATTATCATGTTCAATTGGTTGTCTGTGTAGGCCATCATCACTCTTACTTGAACGTTTTCTTTGATGTTGTTCTGTATGTTTGATATTCCCAAGGATGCTGACAAAAATGCTGACAGTTTCTCCTTCATTTTGCAAGTTTCACTTTAAAAGTATGCCTGTTGCAAATTGCAACACTAGTTTCTTAACACTAGTTTTGTTACACTAGTTTCTCTGCAAGTTTCAAACTAGATACATAATAGATGTGGATTTCCTCAGTCACCTTTGACTGTATTGTGTGTTCTAGGCCTAGGGTTTTTTTGTTTTGTTTTTGAAATGGCCATGTTATGGTAAGTCACTAAACATTCTTTCAGGCATTAGTATGCATTTCATGGTATATTGCAGGTCTTGGTGCTGTCCTGTGTTGTCCTGTGATCCTGTAATGAGTGTTTGTGGTGGCTCCTGCTGGTTCAAGCTACCTAAACTGACTCTGTGTCCAAGCCTAGTATGTGCTTTGCCCAGACGTGCTCTCACCTCTAATAATAGAGCACTCAGCAGTGGGTCAGCAAGCTGGTGGCCAAGGCAGGACACTGCCCGAGAGTCCTCGTGTGCAATCACTGGAGGACAAACACAATCCACTTAGGCTTCACCTCCCCGATTAATCAGCCTACCAATCCAATTTTTTTCCTTTTTTTCCCTCTTTCTCCCTCTTTTCCCTTTTGTTTGTCTATCTTGCCCTTTGTGTGTCTTCACATTTGCAGCTTTATTATGACTGCTGCTAGTGTTCCCTTTTTTTTTTCTCCCTTCCATCAGTGATTTTTGGTTGTCTGTCCTCAGGACGGAAACACGAGGCAAACTCAGTGGGCAAATAGATCGAATTGAGTTTTAACACCTTAGTTTTTGGTCCTGGAGTCTGCCGTGGCACCCCAGAAAAAGGGGTGGTCCAACACAGTTTTGGGGGAATAACTCAAGAACCGTACCTGAGCAAACAAAATTTTGGTGGTATGTAGGTCCCAAGAAGCTGCATCAAATCACATCATATGTGATGCAGCGCCACCCCTTGACAAATTAAAAATGAACAAATTTAAACAAAATTTTTTCTGGGTCAGATAGCAATTTCAAGATCATGTCAGATCATCTACACATGATACTACACAAATGTTCAGCAACAATGTTTTGTTTGCTGGAAGAGGAATATTTTAAACCGATGTGGATAAAATATTAGCATTTAGCTGGAATTTTCAAGGCTATCCATAATTGAAATGGCATATCTCAGCAATACAATAAGATATTGGTCTGCAATTTTTTTATAATGGTCACAGGACATGGGGGCCATTGGGACAAAAATGAGACCCTGGTGACAAGGCCACTCAAGCGTACCTCAAATTTATCAAAATATGCAAGTTATCTCATTAACTATGTGTGATACAAAAATGTCCCAAGTAGAAATGGATTCTAAGCGAAAAAAGCGCTATTGAATCATCTAAGAAAAGTTTGTAGTTAATGACTTTTATCGCAAAGTTGCTTATTTTGTCTATTTCTTTCTTTCTTTTTTTTTTTCCTTTCCCCATTTGCATTCGTTTCTCTCTCCACGTGTCATCCCCAGCCCTCCTCTCATATTCCCTCTCCTGGTCTCTGGAGCCCTACTCAAAGTGAACCCCCCTCAGTCAGACTGTCTCCACTGTTGCTCTCATCCTGTTTTATTGGCTGGCAGGTAGCCAGCATTTAGTCAAGGATGCTTAAGCTTACAATGAGCTCATAGCTGCATTTCCAATCTCTGTTCAATCCATCCAGTGTTGAAAATGGTGTACTTCTGCAAAGTCCACTATCGGGAATGCAATGGTGTATTTAAGATGACTCATATTGTGCGTAATTCTACACGTAACCCCTTTACAACTCTGGTACATTTAACCCATTTCCCTATTGTTTAAGGTCACTGGGACCTTGCATTAGGAACGAGGCAAGGAAACTTAGAACTGAGTGTCCTTGCCCCCATTGGTTAGCTTTAGCTGCCGTTTAGCTATTCTGTCTATGTTGTCCAAAGTGTTCTGGTTCTTTTTCCCACTGACAGGACCCTTTGAAGGTGTTGATCCTCATTGCTTATGTGGTTCTGTGTGTTTCAGGGAGGAGGTGAACAAAGCCTACAGGAAGCTGGCTGTTCTTCTCCACCCAGACAAATGTGTGGCACCTGGCAGCGAAGACGCCTTCAAGGCCGTGGTGAACGCTCGCACCTCACTCCTCAAGAACATCAAGTAGGCTTGCAGAAACATACCTCCCATTTCTCGTCCCATCTTCTGAACACTGCAGAATAACTGTCCAAGAGGGAGAAGGTGGGAGTGATGGTTCTGCCATTTTTTGTTGTTCACTGCGACAGAAAATCACCATGTATGTGCCACAATACCTTTCATATCTCAAGGGTCACTGTTGCTATATTGTTATTACAGATACAATTCAAGTGCAAGTAGTGTGTCTGTCTGATTTAAGTTAGCAATTATTATTTCACGGCATTAAGGGAAATTGGGGTCATGATGACCTGATTGTCGCAAAGCTGGAAGGTGCATTTCTGACTTATTGGCCATTCTGGCATCATCAACTTCCACAATAAGGATTTTCAACATGTGGTCCACAGTGACCTGGTGGTCTTTGAAGGCGTTGTTGGTGGTCCCTGACCCTGCAATGTAGTTTCACTGTGAATTTGTTTGTTTTTTGTTTGTTTGTTTGTTTGTTTGTTTTGTTTTTGTTTGTTTTTTTTTGGAATATCAGTGGTAGTTAGAAACTTTTGTTCTACACATTTGGGCTGACACATAACACAGCTGGGGCAGACAGATATGTCCTGTGTTGGTCAGCCCTGTGCAAAATTCTGATTAAATAGCATACATATATTGTTGCACTCATTTAAAAAAGATAAAAGGGAAATAGTCTTACTGGTTGCATGCTTTATTGACTGGCACCTGCAGTCACGCTTTCAGCCCACACATTCAGTCAAGCTCTCAGTTATACCTCTCAGTTATATTTCTATATAGAAAAATTACATCGTGATACATCAGATATATTTGCCACTGCATTCAAGACATTTGAGTTAGTAGCATAGACACTGGCTTTTTTATTGGAATTAACCTTGATGGGTTTCTTAATACCTGTGTATTACAAGTTGTGTGAATGGTCTGGAAGACCACTAATGGAGTTAGCTGCAGTTTGTCCTCTGTGTGTGAGCTTAAAGTAATCCTTTCCTAGCGGTCCAAAGACTTTCATGTCGAAACCTGATTAGCCAGACCACTCACACAACTACCGTGTGATTATTTCCCGCTTCTCAACCACCAACAATGATATCCTTTTTAGTTTTTTTTTGTTTTGTTTTGTTTTTTTTGCTGTTGATGAGTGACCACAAGACTACTTGTGGTAGTAGGCATTTATATCTTTAAAGCACTGTCAGTGTTTATATGTACAGTAAGTACTGTAAGATTATAATAATTTAAAATATATGCTTATTTATTGAAGAAAAATATAGCCTATATATGGTGTGAAATCTGTGTAAATTGGTATTGTGATCTTGAAACACAAGTGAATGAAAGGCCTCTACACTTCTGCACGAATTCTACACAGATATATAAAAATCTATGTAGTTATAAATGCATTCATTTTGAAATTCTGGAAGACCATTATTATACTCAGTGACTGCAAAACTGCACTCTCTAGATGTTTAAAAATTAATTTGATAACTGGCATCACAGTATTCTCCAGATGTTAGTTTCCTTGTAAAAAAAAAAAAAAGGTTGCTGTAAAACTGTTTACAAATAACATTTCCCTTCTCAACTTACAAACATGCCAGCTAACTTTACCATTTCAAAGTACATTTTTAGTCTGTGAATGGGCCATACATTTTGGCAAAAGTACAAGTTATCACAAGAGTTCTGGCTTCCTGTCCCCTTTTCCCAGGTAAATAAAAAGTGGTGCCAACAAGGGAATGTTTTCACATTGTTTACATTAGTGAACTATTTCTACTCTCGATACTGTTGAACAACATGTTTTAAGCAGTGCTTCATAATCTCATGCAATATGAATGCACCATATTGTCCTGGTCAGAATTCTTCTGGTTAAAATAGTGCCAAATACTAGCCAATGGCTAACTTGAGGCACTTGTTTGTACAATTGCCCAGGCAAAACACTACCACAAACTATCCTTTATAATATTTGCGTTGTGTTTTCATGTTTTTATTTATCAAGAAGCTTTGGGCACTAATGTCATTTGGGTAGTTGTTTATTTTGTTCAAGATGAATTACTTGAAATATTTATCTTTTTGTAAGTTTTATCCATTTATCCATTTTAACTCTGGATGATGCATATCTTGGTGTGTTATATTTTAATTCTTTTGAATGAATGCATATGCTGTAAATATTATCTATTAAATTTTATGTTGTCAAAAGTTGCATTTGGATTGTGTGCTCAATATGAGTCGCATCAAGAGTACCATGCAGATTCCTTCAAGAGTCTTTATCAAGATTGCCAGAAAAGGTAAAACCAGATGAAGAGGCTGCTGTTAGCATCTCTTAAACAGGTAGAGCTAATTTCACAGAATGAAAGCACTTTGGTCCACCTAACATATTTTTGGTCACCTCTTGATGGATACATAATCATGATGCTGCATCATCCAGCAATTGTCAAATAATAATAATAATAACTTATGGTGCTGACATATCAATAATGCGTATGAGCTAACTGTGATTGGACTCCCACTATCTGGAATGTTTTTTCTTCAGTGACAGATGGGCAGTGTTTGTACAATAAGCACTTCTCAGTTGGATCCATTTCCATCTTGGCATGCGCAGTGAGTGGAGCACAACCCTGGTGGAAAGTGTGACTTGAGTCCTTGAGACACCTTGAGACAAGGAAGACTGTTGTTAATGCTGTTGTGCAAATTAATTCAGTTAAACCATTTAGAAATGAAAGGTTTGTCCACTGCTGTGTTGAGAGAAGCTGATAAGGGAAGTTACTTTTAGTTTATACTGCCAAACGAAAAAGTATTCAAATGTAAAATTACATGACTTCCATCAGTTAATTACTTAGTGCATGCTCAACGCAAAAAAACTAGTCATCTGTAATTCATTTGAACTCCCCAATCTGAAGCTTGTCCTCCTTTGGTTTCTTCAGAAGATGTTCATGGGGAGACGATGTCCACAGGCAATACAGATGACTTGCTTAAATTGCTTTCCATCCTTGTGCGCATCATAATTAACCTGATCAGTATCAAGTACTTGATCCAGCTTATTTCTAGTGCACCAGAATGGAAACTGTGGCTTTTGTTCCACGAAAGGGTCAGGAGCTGGTTAATCACATCATTCCAACAGCCTCAATCCTCTGACAATGACTCTTGGGTCATGTCAAAATACAGAAGCAGCAAAATTTAGGTAGACCTTGCAACCCCATAAGTGAACCATCAAGATGTTTCCAGTGGACCAAATGTCAGTTTGCAGATTTTCTCAATACATTGATCATCGTGAATCAAATTGAAAAACCAACTCCTGAACTATCGGACGTATTGGATTATATTGCCATTTGTTTACAAATGACACACACCTGGATTTCCAATGGATGGCCCCGTTTGCCTGTGGATAATCCTCTACAGATAGGTTAACCCTCTGCTTCTATTTCGGGCTCACTGGGGGTAATGAAGAATCGTTTTGTTTAGGACACGCTTCTTCTGTCAGTTTTGAGGCCGTTATTCTCCTCTTCGTTCTTTCTGTGGGGAGGCGGTGGGCCCTTCAGGGTAAGCACCCGACAGATTGTAATCCATCCAGCATAGAGACAAAAGGGTGCAGAAGAGCTTTAACCGGGCCATCTGGCCCTAGGTAATGGGCCCGCGTGAGGAGCTTTGGTGCAGTACAGCTCAAGGGAGTTTACTGTATAGTCTGCCAAAGTGCTTCTCTGCCTGCCTGCCTGCTTGGAACTAAAGGAACGTGTAAACTGCTCCAAGTTGAGTTTCTCGTGCTCTTGGTTTCAGGTTTCAAGACCAGGCCCAGGTCTGACCTGGAAGAATAATCTTTAACTTGATAAATGGAAATACTGTGGAGGACACAGAAGATGGATTTTGGCATTTGGAGTGTACCTATGGGGAATTATCGTTTTTTGTACTGTACTCTTCAACCATTTTGATGAGAGTAAAGTGCATGTTATTCCTGGAGGTTTTTTCTATGTCAGGTTTACACTAGGAGCAGAAAGGGTCCATGGATGATCCACTTTGGAGCAAGGTTGTATGAGTGGTAAGTGCTCTAAATAGATGGGTTTACAATCTCAGTCTTGTTGATGTGTTGAAATTAAAGTTTTTTTATTTATATAAACTTTTGAATGGCAATACACTACCTTGCATAGGAACACATTTATCATGAAGTAAATGTTTAAAACTTTAACTTCTGTTCATTCCCAAATGTTATTACATTTCCTTGGCATGATGAAAAATTCAAATCTAAAGACCCATCAGCATACTGTGAATCTTTTAAAGAACAATGTCAGTGTGTGAACACTTGTCTGATTTTGACCGTCTGATGCCTTGCCCATGGTAATGCTAACATGCAAGTAGATTTGCTGTATGTGCTGACCTGATTTATGTACACAGAGCTCGTGAACAGCCCTGTTCTGTGAGCACAGGAGAGAGCAAACATGACGTCTGGTGATGAAGTTCGTAGTTTCACAGATGTGATGCTGCACCCCCCTCCCCCCAACCTGCCCACCACCAACTCCCCAAGAACACCCAATCAAAAGCGCAAGCAGCTGAAATGGCAGAACGCGGTGCGTCACATCATCGACCAGCGCGAACAGGCACGGACAAGTCCAGACATGCTGACCACGCACAAGATCATCGTCACTGATGCATACATCGAGGACATTAACCGGCAGATCCGCAACAAGCTGGCACGTGGCGGTGGCGTCCACAAGCGGCGTTCTTCGGCTGCCCGCATCCACCCAGCCCGTGAGCGCAACTCCACAAGCACACAGAAAAGCATGGATGGCGCCATCAGCGACGCGGACTTCTTCGTCAGTTGGGGTTCAATGGTGCGAGGCGTCTTCCTGCCTGCACTCCATCACACCTTCAAGTCTCAGGACCTGGAGAAGCTCTACCAGCAGTACTCCTCGGACCAGCGCCGTACCTCGCTTGTCGTCACCAACTTCATCGACATTGTCACAAAGCTCCACATCATCATCATCTACCTGGCCGTGGCACCAGAGATGGTGGACTCGCTTCGGGGATGGTTGGCAGGCCTCTTCATGGCTCTGGGTGCCGTGCTCTGCATCCTGGTACTCATCTGCAAGGGAAACATGTCTCCGGCATACCTTCGCTACGCGGGGGTGGCCAGTTGGCTGTCCCTGACGGTGCAGGTGCTGGGCGGACTGGTGTATGGTTTAGAAAAGGACCAGTCGTGGTATGTGCTCTTCACCCTGTTTGCCACCTACACGCTGCTCCCATTGCCCCTGCTCTGGTCCATAGGCACTGGATTCCTCACCTCCAGCCTGCACCTCCTTGTAGAGGCCATACAAAACTATAATGATGTCGGCATAGTAAGGAAGGTGAGACTGACTGAGTTCACAATGTACACAGATCATACTTAGATGAAATTGATCTACATCTGGTCTTTTTTAGATTAAAAAATAGGTTCTGTTGTCATGGCGCCGCCATGTTGGGATCCTTTTCTGGTTGATCTGTCTAAACTTGTAGATATGGAAGGTACGGAAGGATTCAGTGACTCATTTGTTTATTTCTTTATTTTATTTGTTTATTTGGCGTGTTGAGCACATGTGTAGCTCGGGCATGAAGGGGTTCGATTCCTGGCTCTGTAGCCTACACTGTATGTGTGTCAGTCAGTTAATCTCATGCCCTGGAGTATCGCCCAGGTTTGCCCAGGCCCAAAAAATCCTCCTCCTGTTTCTATCCTAGCTTAGTCACTGCTCAAGACAAGTAGACTCCACACTCCTTCTGTTATAGTTCAGTGGGTGTGATCAGAAAGGGCTCCATAAGGTTTGATTCCCAAGTTTTGCCTTTAGGCTGCTCCCTTACGCCTGAATACCAAAAACTGTCACTTAATAGCTTGATGCTTTAACAATTGGAATAACTTGAATTGCTTGTTGGCTCCTTAACAGAATCAGAGCAATGTACTTGCTGAGGCCAAAGTTTTCCTTACCACCTGATCTGGACTTGTTTATGACTCATGAGCATGTAAGATTTTGTCATAGTTGGCGAGAATTGACCAGTGCAATCGAAAATGATGAAACAGAGTTACAAAATAGCTTACACTGCTGTATAACCTAGATAACCTACAGTTTAAGTAAATGTTGCCAAATGCCTTATCTTAAAGCAACACTATGTAATATTTTGGCACCATGTCAGGTAACCTTTTTTGCATGCTATTTGTTTTGGTACAATCTTCAAATTAATTTGGACAACATATTGTCATAAGAGGGTCAGATAGACACGTGTTACTCCCACCAGCTGTCCAGGATATGCACTGTGCAGTTCTGGGTTGAGGGTAGGAAACCACGTTTAGGCAGCTTGTCTAATTTTACACCAAAAACCCCATAGTGTTGTTTTAAGCGATGCATATAATCAGAGGATTTATGCATATGCATAACATTTTCAAATCTACTAATTTTCAGTATAAAGTCATTTATAGCAGAAATAGCAGAAAGTTTACATATAGTATATATCTGTTGGCTAAATAACCACCCAATTTGGCAGCAACTGGATGAAGGGAACCCTCAAAAACACATTTTGAAAAAATGTACATGGTGCTAATTACCATCATAATACATTGAAATATTATTGAATATGGCAGGTAGTCAAAACATGGTCTATGTTTCCCTCTCTTCTCACTGGCCATATCTTGATAGTTATTTGTCTTAATATATCCCTAAATATTATTATCTGGTACAAATAACTCCGCTAATAACAGCTTTGCTTCCACTGAATCACAGTGGCTTTACATGGCAGTTGATGTACTAAAACATAAAGATTATACCCAACCAGTGTAAATACATGTAACAGAATCCAGTATGTACCAATTTGTGTGGTTGGCTTAGACCCCCTTGTGACTCAGAGACATTTTTGAGTGTTTTCTTTAGGGGAAGTGGAAGCCAGGAAGTGGATATTGATTTCAGATGAAAGTGAACCTTGACCCCCAACGCTTCTGTGGTGCTTTTCAGGTGCTTTCAAAGGGACTGCTGTACATGGGCATGAACACAGCAGGCCTGTTCATCCACTACCTCTCAGACCGTGCCCAGCGCCAAGCCTTCCTGGAGACCCGTCGCTGCATTGAGGGCCGGGTCAAGCTGGAGAGGGAGAACCACAGACAGGTCAGGAGTGCATCTAGGAGCACTGCTTAAGTGCAATAAGTCAGGGCATCAAAGATGAATAACAGTGCAAGAAATATGTAGCCACCTTGTTCAGTGTCAAATACAGACCTCTAGGCAATTTCACTGTACCCTTCCTGACTCCAGTGCGAAAGAGCCAGATTCATAGATATGTTAGTCAGAGCTACCTGTCAGAGCAGAACTTCCTCAAAATCTATGATGGCATTCCATCACAAGCCCCAAAATGAAGTGTGGAACAGAGCTGAGTGGAAATTGTGTTGAATTGCTCTCTGCAGGAGCGTTTGGTCATGTCTATCCTGCCTCGCTTTGTTGCCTTGGAGATGATCTCTGACATTAGTACCATGGATGTTGATCTGATATCTCAGCAGGTCCACAAGATCTACATTCATCAGTACACAGACGTCAGGTACTTCATAAATACCTGTGAGAGCTGTGGGAGGGTTGTGGCCACTCTCTGTTTTTATTGTCGGCCCTCTATGTGTCTTTTCTTTTTTCTTCTTAGTATCCTGTTTGCTGACATTCAAGGGTTTACCACATTGTCAATGACCATGTCTGCCCAGGACTTGGTGCGGACACTCAATGAGTTGTTTGGCCGCTTCGATCATCTTGCAGAGGTATGGAAAGTAGAGGTCAAAATGTGTACTATGACTGCGGAAGTGCTGTTTCCACACATTGGTCAATCTTCAGTCACAGACAATAATAATAAAACACCCAAAGATGTTAATGGATTGATTTTAAGAGGGGGGAGAGAGAGAGAGAGTAAGTTATGCGATAGGTTGAGAAACCTAAAGATTTCAGGTGGTTATTATAGTATTAGCTATCATGTGAATGTATTAACACAGTGTGATCACTTTGCTGGTTTCTCAGGAGCATCACTGCATGAGGATAAAGATCCTGGGGGACTGCTACTACTGTGTGTCAGGGGTGCCTGAGCCCCAGCGGGCACATGCCCGCTGCTGTGTTGAGATGGGTCTGGCCATGATCAACACAATCAGGTGGGTCAGGGAGCCTCAGCTACTTGGGCACAGGAAAATGGTCAGCAGCAGCAGCCTAAGGCCGAAATGTTTACATTACGTGTTTTGTGACCACGGTTGTATATTTTGAATGGAGGTCCATTTGGCTATTTGTTTTTATTTATTCTTAAATCTCTATCAGTATAGTTCTGCGTTATGAGAAGTGGTAATCTGTACTTTAACAATAGGTTTAGGTCTGGTTGGTCTAAGTTGAAGTCCTCAACCCATTCTTGCAAATCACTGTGAATACCTGTCCAGGGTATATGTCCAGGGTCTATTCTCTACCAGACTTTCCTTTGAACCTCTCAGGTATGTGCGTAGAGAACTGAAGCATAACGTGGACATGCGCATCGGCATTCACTCAGGCTCTGTGCTCTGTGGTGTTCTGGGCCTCCAGAAGTGGCAGTTTGATGTGTGGTCCTGGGACGTGGATGTGGCCAACATGCTGGAGGCAGGGGGCATACCTGGGTAAGTGATCCCCCTGGAGCCCAGCCATGTGCTTACTGGGGAAGAGTTACTATTTCATTCATTGCAATGATGTTCTTAATTTTTTCCATCACTGATGCTTGCTGTTTCTAGTCTCTTCTGTAGAATAGACCCAATATAACTTATAACTCTGAAGCATGGCATGATACTTGTTTCTCTTTCACCAACCTATTTGTCATTTTCCACAGGAGGATCCATATCTCACGTGCAACCCTTGACTGTCTGGGTGGAGTCTATGAAACAGAGGAAGGGCGTGGCTTTGAACGCAATGAGTTCCTGCGAAAGCACAAGATCGACACCTTCCTCATCTGCCACAGCTCCAAAGAAGAAGTGGCACCACCCCCCAAAATTCGCCGCACCAGCCGAGAGGACACCACCTGGAGTGCTGAGCTGCCATTTGACAACATCATTGGCATGAACTGCGTGAGTCCTCTGAATGATTCAGGAGTACTGAATTCAGTTGAGTGTGATGCAAATCTTTTCAAAGTAGCTCAGTTTGGGGGATTTTCAGGCCTATTGGCAGGCCTATTGGCCTTTTCTAGCCATGGAGACTAATTGGGCCGGTGTTTATACCCACTTCCTGTAGTGCATTATACATCAGTCCATTTCAGGTTAACCCCTATGCATAGCTGATCCTGAGCAGGTTGGACTGACATGACGCAGGGCTTTCTCCAGAGAGCACATCATGCATCTCACTATCCAAATGACTGCAGGATGTGCAATTAGGGGTGCAATTAGGAATGTAACGGTTCTCAGTTTAATATTGAACCGAACTATACCCCCCCCCAACACCACCACGGTTCAATACGCAAACCTGAATCGCAGTATTTCGGTTCGGTAATTAAAGTAATTGGTTATGCAGTTTTCCAAAACATGCTCATCATGCAGTGAGCCCTCACAAATGTCGGGAACTGTGCATTTCCCCCTCAACCAATCAGCACGCTTCCAGCAAAAAGTGGTGTGGCAAGAGAGAAGCTCAACTTAGTTGAAGGTAGGCCTTTTGTTAGTGATGACAGAGATGCACTCAGAAAGGCACTGCAGAAGGCTATGTAATAATAGGTTCTGTGCACGGCAGATGTGCACAGAGCCCATTGCTGCTATGTAAGATTTTGGTTCAAACTAAAGACTGTTTACACAAACTGCATTTTTTGAAGTAAAAGGCATCTACATTGTCAGAAATCCCCAGTAGGCTACCTTGAGCTCTCCGCTAGTGTCCCCTACATAGATAGCGGCTCCCTTTTTTTACTTTACTTCCCGGACGCCTGTGAGTAGGCCTGGTCTAATGTAACTGAAATTTATCTTGTTATAAAGTTGAGAGTTAGAACATGTGAGTGACGGTAAGACAGAGAGCGAAGGAGCGTACATGCGAGTGACAGGCTGAGCATCGGTCCTGTGTAGTAGGCCTACGCTATTTCTGCAGACGTAACAGACAACCTCTGACTCTTATTGTAGCCTGTTAAGTTGTTAACGAAAGCTTCTTTGCAGCGCAGTGTTTTAAAATACAACTGACGTGAAACTCCCTGAAATGAATTCTGCAAGTTTGGTATGTTAGTCTATATAGCCTACTATAGCCTACTTGATTCTCGTGCAGCAGGGAGAAAAAGTATAGGCAAATCACTGTTGCTTACCAGCAATAATTAGCATTAGATGTCAGACATGTTGTCTGACAACACATTTCCTGAAGTTAGCGAAAGTGAAAACATGTCGGATCTGCTTTAAAAAGGACCTTATTTTCGTAGTAAGTTAAAAATAAAAATAGTCCTACTACAGGCTATGTACTGGCTCAGGATTTTTCATCACATTGTAGGGAAAATGCATGTAATTTTTGGTTTTAATACGTCTGTCCCCTCCAGTATACATTAGGCAGCAAAACTTTTAAATTCTATGAAATATCAATAAAAGAAATTTGAATTAAATTGGCAGACACCTCATCCCGAAATGATAGGTAATAATGAACTGTAGGCTTAGCAGAACTGGCGTAGTCATTACAAACCTATTTTATAACCTCGCTTTTCTTTTGCAAAATATCAACACAGTACCATTACCGTGGCTCCAAAATCATCAAATGTACCGAACCGTGAGTACACGGTACCGTTGCATCCTTGTGTGCAATGGTGCATTTCACAATGCAATTGACTAACCATTAGACCCTTTAGGACACTGAACTGTGACCCCCACACAACACCTGACTGAAGTCAACTATCGAAAAGGTACAAAGTGGCAGTAGAAGATAAAGTTAAGAGACCACAGCTCTACCTTGTGTAGTGTTGCCCTGAATCTATGGGAAATCCTAGCACTGATCCAGGGGATTGCATGCTCATCCGAACTTAATGGGCCTAACTCTGATTGAACTAATGCTGATTTGGCAAATGGGACTCTATAGACTGCCTGGGTAAAGGATGCTTATGACCTCTACACTGGGGGTCACACACAGGTTATCTACAATAGATCAGGTCTTGTACAAACTGCAGACTCAACAGAGCCTTGTCTTATTGGGTATAAATTGCTTACAGTGGTTTAATCCAGGACAGAAGGATCATTAGTTAAGTAGTTATCGTCCCCTGCAATGGTCTGATGGTATGAGAATGGGAAATATGCCAGGTCACAGGGCATTGGACCTCTTAACTGTTAGTGATGGGTGTCTTTGCCTGGGACCTTTGATGTGTGACTTAAAGGAGAGTGCAGGGTCCATGTAGATTCCAAGGTTTTTACCAGGGGGGAGGGAGTGACAGAGTGACCGTCAATGAAGAGAGAGTTTTTGGAGGTGAATAAAGTATGGGTTCTGGGACCGGGGTAGTGGCAGAAAAGGATGCAAGCTGGTTGTGGTTGTTGGTTATGCAGTTTTCCAAAACATGCTCATCATGCAGTGAGCCCTCACAAATGTCGGGAACTGTGCATTTCCCCCTCAACCAATCAGCACGCTTCCAGCAAAAAGTGGTGTGGCAAGAGAGAAGCTCAACTTAGTTGAAGGTAGGCCTTTTGTTAGTGATGACAGAGATGCACTCAGAAAGGCACTGCAGAAGGCTATGTAATAATAGGTTCTGTGCACGGCAGATGTGCACAGAGCCCATTGCTGCTATGTAAGATTTTGGTTCAAACTAAAGACTGTTTACACAAACTGCATTTTTTGAAGTAAAAGGCATCTACATTGTCAGAAATCCCCAGTAGGCTACCTTGAGCTCTCCGCTAGTGTCCCCTACATAGATAGCGGCTCCCTTTTTTTACTTTACTTCCCGGACGCCTGTGAGTAGGCCTGGTCTAATGTAACTGAAATTTATCTTGTTATAAAGTTGAGAGTTAGAACATGTGAGTGACGGTAAGACAGAGAGCGAAGGAGCGTACATGCGAGTGACAGGCTGAGCATCGGTCCTGTGTAGTAGGCCTACGCTATTTCTGCAGACGTAACAGACAACCTCTGACTCTTATTGTAGCCTGTTAAGTTGTTAACGAAAGCTTCTTTGCAGCGCAGTGTTTTAAAATACAACTGACGTGAAACTCCCTGAAATGAATTCTGCAAGTTTGGTATGTTAGTCTATATAGCCTACTATAGCCTACTTGATTCTCGTGCAGCAGGGAGAAAAAGTATAGGCAAATCACTGTTGCTTACCAGCAATAATTAGCAATAGATGTCAGACATGTTGTCTGACAACACATTTCCTGAAGTTAGCGAAAGTGAAAACATGTCGGATCTGCTTTAAAAAGGACCTTATTTTCGTAGTAAGTTAAAAATAAAAATAGTCCTACTACAGGCTATGTACTGGCTCAGGATTTTTCATCACATTGTAGGGAAAATGCATGTAATTTTTGGTTTTAATACGTCTGTCCCCTCCAGTATACATTAGGCAGCAAAACTTTTAAATTCTATGAAATATCAATAAAAGAAATTTGAATTAAATTGGCAGACACCTCATCCCGAAATGATAGGTAATAATGAACTGTAGGCTTAGCAGAACTGGCGTAGTCATTACAAACCTATTTTATAACCTCGCTTTTCTTTTGCAAAATATCAACACAGTACCATTACCGTGGCTCCAAAATCATCAAATGTACCGAACCGTGAGTACACGGTACCGTTGCATCCTTGTGTGCAATGGTGCATTTCACAATGCAATTGACTAACCATTAGACCCTTTAGGACACTGAACTGTGACCCCCACACAACACCTGACTGAAGTCAACTATCGAAAAGGTACAAAGTGGCAGTAGAAGATAAAGTTAAGAGACCACAGCTCTACCTTGTGTAGTGTTGCCCTGAATCTATGGGAAATCCTAGCACTGATCCAGGGGATTGCATGCTCATCCGAACTTAATGGGCCTAACTCTGATTGAACTAATGCTGATTTGGCAAATGGGACTCTATAGACTGCCTGGGTAAAGGATGCTTATGACCTCTACACTGGGGGTCACACACAGGTTATCTACAATAGATCAGGTCTTGTACAAACTGCAGACTCAACAGAGCCTTGTCTTATTGGGTATAAATTGCTTACAGTGGTTTAATCCAGGACAGAAGGATCATTAGTTAAGTAGTTATCGTCCCCTGCAATGGTCTGATGGTATGAGAATGGGAAATATGCCAGGTCACAGGGCATTGGACCTCTTAACTGTTAGTGATGGGTGTCTTTGCCTGGGACCTTTGATGTGTGACTTAAAGGAGAGTGCAGGGTCCATGTAGATTCCAAGGTTTTTACCAGGGGGAGGGAGTGACAGAGTGACCGTCAATGAAGAGAGAGTTTTTGGAGGTGGGGAGGATGGATTTTGGGCCGAAGAAGATCAATTCAGTCTTGTTGCTGTTCAGTTTGAGGAAGTTGTGGTTCATCCAGGATTTAATATCAGTGAGGCAGTTGGTGAGGGTGGAGAAGATGGCTGGGGTGATGGTTTTGGTAGTGATGTACAGTTGGGTGTCGTTGGCATAGCAGTGAAAGTGAAGTCCATGTTGGCGGATGATGTGACCATTTGGGACCATGTATAAGATGAAGCGGGTGGGGCCAAGGACTGAGCCTTGGGGGACTCCATGTAGAACGGGGGTGGTGTGGGATTTGTGATGGTTGACGGTGATGTAGTGGAATCTTCCAGACAGATATGAATTGAACCAGGAGAGGGCAGAGCCAGTGATGCCTATGGATTTCAGACGGTTGTGGAGAATGGAATGGTTAACTGTGTCGAAGGCGGCGCTGAGGTCAAGAAGGAGGAGGATGGTAAGTGAGCCAGAGTCTGAGGCAAGCAGTAGGTCGTTTGTGACTTTGAGGAGAGCTGTTTTTCGGTTCTATGGTGGGTTCGGAAGCCAGACTGGAACGTTTCATATAGTTTGCTGGAGAGGAGGTATTTTTTGAGTTGTGTAGCTATGGCTCTTTCCAGTAATTTTGAGAGGAGTGTGAGGTTGGAGATGGGTCTGAAATTGTTGAGGTCATCAGAGTCAAGGCCAGGTTTTTTAAGAAGAGGGGTGATGGCAGCAAGCTTGAGAGGTGGGGGGACTGTGCCAGAGGTAAGGGAGGAGTTGATGATGTCTGTGATAAGTGGGGCGGGGGAGGTGAAACTTTGACGAGTGCAGATGGCATTGGGTCCAAGGGGGAGGTGGATGATTTCATGGTGGAGAGTATTTTGGACAGGTCAGCTGAGGTTATAGATGAAAAGGTGGAAAGCTGGTGACCAGAGGATGAATAAAGTATGGGTTCTGGGACCGGGGTAGTGGCAGAAAAGGATGCAAGCTGGTTGTGGATGGTTTCTATTTTTGAATTGAAAAATGACATTAGATTGTCACATTTCTCCGGGGTGAATGAGGATGAAATGTTATCATGGGGTTTGAGAAGTTTGTTTATGGTGGAAAAAAGGGAGCAGGGGTTGGAGGATCCTGAATGGATGATGCCAGAGTAATAGACGGAACGGGCGTTGTTGAGTGCTGATTTGTAGAGATGCATGTGATCTTTGTAGGCAAGGGTGTGAACAGTGAGTCCGTTTTTTTTGTGAAGACATTCTAAGTTGTCTGAGTTGTTTTTTGAGTTTGTGGAGTTCCGGGGTGAACCAGGGAGCTGAGTGAGTGAAGGTGACTGTTTTGGTCTTCAGAGGTGCCAGTTTGTTGTGGGAGGAAGACAGTGTATTGTTGTAGATGTTGACGAGGTCCATGGGGGTTTGATTTACAGGAGGGGTGAGGTTGGAAAGAGTGCTTGATATGCAGGAGGAGAGAGAGACTGGGCAGACATATTTAAGGTTACGGAAAGTGATTGTGCGGGCTTGTTTTGGTTTGGGGGTGGGGATATCCACGGAAAAAGTGATGGCCAGGTGGTCGGATATGGCGAGGTCAGTCCTGGAGACATTGTGGATGTGGGGGCCAGTAGAGCAGACCAGGTCAAGGATGTGTCCGTGGTTGTGGGTGGGTAAGTTGATGTGTTGGGTGAAGGTAAAGCAGTTGAGCAGGTCCAGGAAATCCATAGCATTTTTACAGTCCGGGGAATCAATGTGAAGGTTGAAATCGCCAAGACGTAAGACAGATGGTGAGATTGAGAATAGTGTGGTGATGAACTCAGAGAGGTCGGATAGGAAGGATGGGTTGAGTTTGGGGGGGCGGTAGATGATTGCAATGATAAGAGGTTTAGGGCCAGGTAGTTTGAAGGCCAAGTGTTCAAATGACGGGACAGCAGCGATGGAGAGTGCACGGGGTTGGAGGTCTTGATGAAAAATAGCGGCAATGCCCCCTCCTCTGTCCTCAGTGTGCGGGTTGTCCAGGTAGGAATATCCAGCAGGGGTGGTTTGGTTGAGTGAGAAATAATCCAGGGGTTTTTGCCATGTTTCATTTAGGCACAGAAGGTCGAGTTGTTTGTCCGTGATGAATTTGTTTAAGATGAGGCTTTTATTGTTGAGGGATCTTGTATTGAAGAGGGTGATTTTTAGATGCTTTTATTTTGAAGTTGATGGGGCGGAAATAGGGATTTGCTAGAGGTTGAAAGTGTTCACACTGGATGGGCTCTGATGACATGTTTTGTTGTGATGACGCGAAGAGGAAGTGTGGGAGCCGTTGTGTGAGCTGTGGAAATGCATATACACTTGCGGCGGGAGCCTCGGTGAATGTAACAGGGGTGACGCAGAAGTCCAGAATTTCTTAGGGTGGCGGTGAGTTCGGAGGAGGGAGGTAGTTGGGGAATAAGCTGGCGGAGTTTCGTGGGTGAGTAGCGAAAAGCCATGCCAAGTATCAAACTAACACACTGAGGCAGTAGCCTGACACTGCGGTGGAGGTTTGATGTAAAAGGTCCAGGTCATAGAGGTAGGTAGATGGTCCAAGAGCGTAATGTTAGGGGGAAAATTTGGAGTTTGGAGAGTGAGAAGCGGCAGTCAAACATGCCAGCATCTTCTCAGCGTCTCAGTTGTGAATATTGCACTGCTGCACACTCCAAACAAAATTGAAAGGAGTAATACAGGTATGGGGTTGTACACTGATGTTATGACATTTTTGTAAACTGAAAAAAATCTTGGTAATGGAGGTGATGCTGTGCTTATTTCTTGTAGATCTTGGCTACTTTCACCAATGGCTCTTTGGTGCAGTTGCCCAGTAAGATTCCGATGGGGAACTCGGGCTCACGGGAGATTAACAAGCGCATCAAGCGAGCCATCGAGGTGCGCAGTAGTGAGCTCATGAGGAAGGAGCACATCACACCCTTCACCCTGGTCTTCAAAGATGCACACATTGAGGACAAGGTAAAATCACACATAGATAGATAGACAGATAGATAGATAGGAAATTCAGGCAACCCATAGTCTCCAACAAAGCCACATACACATGACATACACACACATACACACTTCAGAAATATAGAGGACGAAATCTAATTGTGTACCATGTAGGTTAAAATTAAGTTGTAGAGTGTGAAAGGAGTAGAGTGGACATGCTATGGGTACCATAGTGCAAGAGAGTGTCAGTACTAATATAAGGATAAATAGGCAACAATCAAATAAAATCCAGTTACATAGTTGCTGTTTAAGAATGATATACTGTATGTTTTGTACCTTTTCATGAACTATCTCCTCACAGTCAGTGGTCCATACTATGACTACCCTGGAAAAAAAGCTCTGTTTTCTTAAGTAGCTCTGGCTCTGTAAATTAAAAATAGAGTAGGTCCCCCTTTCTACAAAACTGTTGCTGCCCATCAGAATCAGGTTGCACACCTGTAAACCTAAAGGATCTCTGTTTTTGGTTCCAATTCAAGCTCTCTCTTGCATTACTAACTCCATATTTAAGGAAATATACTTAAATGTCATTAACAGACCACTGGGATTGGATCTGTACATTCTAAACAATGTTAAACTGAACCTGAACAGCACTTCAGTATTTTTGAGGCTAAATTCGACACATTTCAATTCAGAAAATAAGGGTCATCCTTAAAACTTGATATTGGTGTGTGTAATAGAAATTGAGTGCATGAAAATACTTAAATGACTGGTTAAAAAATACTTATAATATTTAAAAATAAATTTTTAGGCACAATAAATATTGTGGAAAAGGTATTGTAGGCTTGATCTGAGGCTTGATCTGAACTCATAATTTTCCACTTTATCCTCCTCACGTGTTTCCTCCAGTTTTCCCATATGAGGGACGAGATGTTCAAGTCCAACTTGGTGTGTTCCTTCATGCTGGTGCTCTTCATCATGGCTGTGCAGGTTCTCATCCCATCGCCTCAGTGAGTAAACACCGGCACTCCACCTATGTGGTCTTTTAAAGTATGACTGTCAGTTCTTTAAATTGGTTCAAACTCTCCGTTTCCCTTGTCATGACTGACACATTCTTGTGCTCATTAATGAACTACTGTTAGCACACAACTCCTCTATGGCTCCAAACATCTTATTCTTACTCAAGCTTCTTATCAGAGCAGGTTCTATGTGTCAAAACAAAACCCTGATTCTGCCCCGATAGCTATGTTTGGTAGTCCTTGCGATATTAGCAGGCTAGTTTGTTACTACTACATTTCTGAAAAATTTTTGGACAGAATGTGAAGGCATCTAATAACACAACTACAAGCTGAATGTGCCATAAATAAATACATGAGTAAGTGTGTCCAAGCCTTTAAATGATGCTGTATCAGAAAGGACAAGCACATTCAAACCCATACCAGCAGGTTCAGAGTCAAGACATCAGGATACTGAGCTATCATAACACTCCCACACACTCAGCTTGATCTGTGTACTGGAGATCCACCCTTCACATACTCTGACTCAAACTTCCATCTTGCTAATAGCACTACAGACTTTTAAGTACTTTTATGGAACATTCCAATTTAAGTATAACTTTTGACACTTGAAAGTTAAATTGGTTCTTGAGTATAAGAAATGTCATCACTTTTAAATATTTCTGAGTGCATGACAAAATGTAACTTGTATATGCTCTTTCTCTTCCTGTCTCTCTCTCTTTCTCTCATGCACACACACACACACACATGCGCAGAGTCTGTCCCATGATAGTGCAGTTCTCCCTGTTTCTGCTGGCATACACAGTACTGCTGGTGGTGACACTGGCTGAGGAGTTCAAGTACTCCCCTGCCGCCCTGCAGGACCTATGCTGCTGGATCCAGGAGACCAAGAGTGTTCGCAACCTCCTCACCCTTGCCGCCATCGCCATCAACTTTGGGGTGGCCTCCTCAGACATCGTACGTACAGTGGAACTACTTCCTCCCTCATCCGACCAACTAACTGCCTGTTGCATCACATAAGCACTAAGAGCTTCTGATTAGTATTAAGTGATCAAAGTGAACTGATATATTTTTGTTTATATATAATTGTGTGTAATTTCCCTAAAAGGTGCTATGGTGCTAAAAGTATACTTTAGTTTGGTGAATGAAGTCTGGATTTTCTCCTTGAACTCTTCTCCTGCAGCTTTGGTGCAACACCATGGAGTCAGAGGGTGAGGAAACCAATGCAGATTCCCAGGAGACACCAGCTGAAGGGCATGTAAACATCTGCACACACCCTGAGGTAAGAGAAGATCTACTCCAAGGGTATCTCAGGTCAGCACAGACAAGCTATTTTTTATTTATACCTATCATTCATTCCCATCAAATTACAATCCTCTTGCAGTACTTTGTGCTTAGCGGTGTGCTGGCCATGGTGACGTGTGCTGTGTTCCTACGGCTAAGCTGCCTGTTGAAGCTAGTGGTGTTGCTGATGGTGATTGCTGTCTACACGTACCTCATTGAAGTGGCACTACACGTCCTCTTCATCCGACAACACCACAACGGCCAACTCCAGAGGTACACATTTGTGGCACTTTTAAGAGATAGGGTAGAGATGAGGCAAGATGGCTAAAAATTATGTATTTATAAAAAAATACAGTATATTTCTAGCTCTGTCCAAATTTCATAAATATAAGTCAACTGGGAATAGAAATATGCCTAGTTCTAATTTAAATGACCATTCAGAAATAGATTCTGCATCTCCAATAACTCTTACTTATTACTTCTTAATACTGTGGAAATCTGCCAAGTGGTTGCTCTCGGTATTGTTGGTATTGGAAATTTGTGCCCACCATATGCAAGTTAGAAAATAGCACAGTATGCAAGTTAGCATCCATTTTTCACGTTGTACATTTTCAACATAAAACTCCAGAGTACTCCCCATTTTGAGGTTCAACTTGCTGGCATGTGGACCAATACAAAACCATGAATATAGTTCACACGTTTATGTGTGGGTCTCATTTGGAGTAAAAGATATTCACTTATCTTTTTCTACCCTTTCCCAGGTCCCAGCACCTCAGAAGACAGGGTATTTCAGTGTTGTTGATGATCATGTTTGTCATTGCTGTACTCTATAACAGTCGACAGGTAGGCCTAATAAGACAGTAAGAACCTACGTATGTGCATATGTGGTGTTGTGATGTATGTAAGGTGTTAATATGATGCTGTCAGCAAATTATATTTTGTTAGATTGCAGCTTACATTTAAATGATGTCTATTACTGCTCACTAGTGTAAGATGAGAGTTTTGGTGAACATTAGAAGTATAAGGGAACAATAATAATCTCTCAACTTATTGCTCACTCAGCTGGAGACGACAGCAAGGCTGGACTTTCTGTGGCGTCTGCAGGCTCGACAGGAGATGGAGGACATGAAGGAGCAGCGGGAACATAACGAGTTTCTGCTCTACAACATCCTGCCTTCACACGTGGCAAAGCACTTCCTGGCCAGGGATCGCCACAATGAGGTACGGTTGCCCCACTGAAGAACAATATTGCTCAGTGCAGTGCTTCATGCTTGAATATAGAAGTCTGTTTTTGGGAGCAAACATAGAAGAGGAATGCACGCACACATACAGGATAGAAAAGTATCAGAGGAGGAGCAGCCACACTCTGTACTCTCTTTACTTTTTATCTCAACTTTTAATTGTGAAAGAGAGTCAGATGTTTGTGCCTACTCTTCCTTTCTGTCATAGAAACGTTTCTGTCAAAATGCATTAGTTTAAATGGGACCAAGGCATATAGTACAGTCTGGCTTTAGGACAGTTGTCCCAAAAGCTCAGGTGGAGGATAGTGCTCACGGCATCATTGGTTTTTGCTTGCACCTAGAAAAAGCCATACAATTCTTTGTTTACTCCAGTTCTTCTTTGGCTTCCGTCACCTGAAGTGGCCCACTTGATCTTACCATAATTAGAGATTCATGAAGGCTATGTCCATCGTTTCTTCTTTTCCTTCCCAGGACCTTTACTCCCAGTCCTATGACAAGGTTGGGGTGATGTTTGCCTCCATCCCAGGCTTCACTGACTACTATGAACAGAAGGAGCTCAATAACCAAGACGTAGAGTGCCTGAGGCTCCTTAACGAAATCATAGCTGACTTTGATGAGGTGAAAAACACTGTTATTTTGTACTCACTCTTTTCTGAGTTCTCTTTTCTTGATGTCCTGACAAGCCCTTTTAGTACATGTCAACAAGGGCAAAACATTACCTTCATTTTATTCATTGTTTGTTGATGTTAGAAAGAAGGTACTGTAATTATTATTATAGTTAGTACATGGGTCTAGAAATAATTTCATCTCTTTCTGTCTTAGTTGCTTGATGAATCTTACTTTCAAGATATTGAAAAAATCAAGACAATTGGCAGCTGTTACATGGCTGCTTCTGGGTTATCCCCTGATAAGCCGGTAAGATGTCGTGCTTGGTAATCAAATTGTATTGTGTTTTTAAAACACACACACGCACACACACACACACACACACACATACACACACACATACACGTACAGACACAGACACACACACGTAGGAAGCCCTCTCTAAAACAATTACCATTCTAAGACAATTACCGTAATTTCCGGCCTAAAAGACGCACTGGCGTAAAAGCCGCACCCACCGTTTAAAAAAAAAAAAATCAATAACAGTACACGCATTGGCCGCACCGCCTCACAAGCCGCAGACAGTCAATGTTACAATGTTTTCAATGTTTTCAACTTCTAACAATGTAGCTAATTAGTTCGTGTTAAAAAAAACGCAATGTTTCAACAGTAGCCTACGTGATTCCCTTCAAACTTCTCATCAATTCCCCTCAGCTCGCCTCCTAAACACACAGCCATTCACAATTCATCCATTCATTATTGGTATGACGCCATCTATATTAACCAGCTCACGTTTCAAATGCTCTTAACACATAACCAGCATTTTAACAGGCGTACAAACGTATCGACCTAAAATCACATTGAGAAACTTTAACAGAAACTTTCACAAGCACACAGCCATTCACACAGGCTAGTTTAACAGTTAGCCTACCAGACACTATCGTCCTCGTTCTCAGAGGCACTGAAACCATTAAACTCCTCTTCTTCCGTGTCAGAATTGAAGAGATGGGACCGCCTGGCACAGGCAGCCGGTAAAAATCCATAAATTGGCCGCATCGTCGTAATAGCCGCAGGGGGCAAAACGTGTGACAAAAGTAGCGGCTTATAGGCTGGAAATTACGGTACACAAATGTATAACTATTCACCTCTTTGAAATCATATTGTAGATTGTTTTTGTCTTTTTCTTGTTCATTTTGTTTGTTTAGACTTGTAGATTTGGTTGTTTTTGTCGATTCTCTACATTTTGTTTTTGACCAAAGTGCATCCCTTTCCCTCCACCTTGCTGGGGAGTGTTCTCCTCCACCCTGTGACTAATGACTGTGGCCTTCTCCCCTCAGGTCAGTGTGGATGAATGGGCTCATTTAAGTGAACTAGTGCTTTTTGCTCTAGCCATGCAAGAGACACTGAAAGAGATCAACAAAGTCACCACCAACAACTTCCAGCTTCGAATTGGTAAAAAGGCTTAAAACATGTTACATTTAGTTTTTGACATTCAAGGCCTGAATTGTCTTAAAATGGGCAAAATGAAGATTTTTTGTGTAGTGTGTAGTCAATTTCATAACAATGAACAGTTCTCAGTTGTTAGTGAATATATCTGCTTTGGCAGTGTCAGCACTTTTTCTCCAGCACTTAAGCTGCATTGAAGGAAGTGCATTTGGATTAACATAGAACAAATCAACCGTAAATCAAGCTTATTATGTACAGCAAGATCTGGTGGCCATGGTGACTGCAGTTTTGCTGGAATACTGTTGATTTATTCCCCTCTGATCAAATGGGTTGCTCAACTGGGGTGCAGTTAAAGCTGCCAGATCAGTGCACTAGAAACAGAGTACCAGTGTTATTTCAGAAAGATTTGATTAAACAGAAATGTACATTTACGCATTCACAAATTGAACGGATTCCCACAAAACATCCTTGGCAAAGAAACTAAGATTGTGGACTATTGAGGAGGAGTGAGTTCCTAGTGAGAAGGGAGAATCTTTAACAAAACTAAAGCATAAGCTGCCGCCTTTGGGAATTTGACACAATCAACACCAAACTACACTTGACATTTCTAGATACTGTATGCCTTATCTTCCCACATACCTTGGTGAACCGCAACCTCTGTCTGATGCATATTATTGCCAAGTGTTCAACTTACACAGATGTGACTTGGCATGACTTAAGGCACCTTCACCCCCTGAGTAAAAGCACCTTCAGGAACTATACATTCACATACAGTGCAGAAACTATACGTACATATAAAGACATCTGAACTGTGTGCTCCTATAACAGTAACTCTGCTGCTGGTTTCCTGCTCTGGTCCTTATACCCAGCAGGCAAACAGGCACCTAATCAGTTTAACAAGGGACATTAATCCAAGTAGATTGGATTTTGAATCAGGCAATGCATCAGGTTTTTTAACTCTAGTGAACTTGGTTTACCCATATTACACACAGTTTTATTTCAGACTGTACTGTTCCTCTTATCTACTTCATGTTTAGTTTACTTTATATTGTTGGTCAGTGCGTGCCAGTAGAATAGTGTCTGGTCAAAGTTATGCAAAGAGTCTGAGTAAACATGTGGTCCAAATCTGATATGAGTCAAGCCAATGAAAAGATCTATTTAAATATTGTACATATTCACTTTGAGTCTGAGAGGAGATGCCACATAGAATATTGTAGTGACTAAGCTAACCATGTGTCAGATTTGGGGTCATGTACTGTCATTAATTATTCATTAATTATTTTTTGCACTTCCAAAGAGTTTTGGTGAGAGTTTTATGCCTCAGTTTAACTCCAGATCTCATGCATGTTGAGCCCCTGGAAATGGGAGTTCAGTCACTTGTTGCCAGACCTACATCTTGATTGATACTTGATTGATACATTCTTGTTCCACCACCATAGAGATTCTTTAAAGGTAATTTCTACCCCCTCTTCCATATTGGAATGGCATGGTGGAGCAGCTGGTACTCCAGAATATTCAGTCTCCCAGAGTTGATTCCCAAACCCATCATTGCTGTGATGCTTTGATTAAAACTGTCTACTAATCACTTTAAATATAGGTATTGCACATGGCCCAGTTGTGGCAGGGGTTATTGGTACCACCAAGCCTCAGTATGACATCTGGGGGATGACGGTGAACCTAGCCAGCCGCATGGACAGTACAGGGGTCAGTGGCCGCATCCAGGTCCCAGAGGGCACCAGCAAGATCCTAGTGGACCGCGGATTCAAGCGTGAGTTCCGTGGTGACATCTATGTGAAAGGCGTGAGCGAGAGGCAGGGCGGTGTTCGCACCTACTTCATCAGCAGCCGAGAACAGAGGTTTGATTTCATCTTCACCCTCCTCACAGTAGAATTATCATATTTTCTGCATGAATTGGTCACTAAATGACCAATGATTTTCATGTAACTTACCAGTATGATTAAATACAATGTGCTGAAGCTAATCCCACAAAAGAAATCATTGTATTTTATGTCTATTTTGAAAATATTCATGAAACATCCGAAAGGCTTTGTGGAAAAGTAAAAGCTTGAAATTGCGACCTTACAGCAACATTGGATCGGGAGTCAAATATATGCTAAATGAATGTTATTGTCTTAAACCTTAGATCCAGCTATGCAGAGCGTCTGACTAACCGAGGAGGCCTCCATGGACGTAATACACTGTCTGGAGTGGTGTTCGCCCTGGTCCAAGCGCGCAAGAAGGAAAAGCAGAGAGAGGCCAATGGAGGTTTCCATCTTCTGGAGGTATCCTAGCGTTGATCTCTGGGGCCAAGGCAAGCCGGACTCTGGGTGAAAACACAACTGACACTTGACCAAAATATTTCTGCAGTGCATATGCTGAGTGTCATTTGGGCATTTTGAGGGTGTATGCATCTTTCACTGCTTGAAAATGATGCTCTCTTGTTCTCTGTGATCAGCTGACTACATCACCTCACCTTTGACCTCACTGGAAGCTCCGAGTTCCATCAAAAAACAAGGTTAATATAAACTGGGAAGTCAGTAACCTTCTGGTAGCTTCTCTTATTATTTGCGCACAAGTGTACAGATAATATATAATCATAGGCTAGGTGTGTGAAAGGACTTCTTATTGTGACCATCATACTGACATGCCATATATTTTAGTGTCCTTCCTTGATTAGACTGTTCATGCAGTATTTTTATAATGTTTTTGTATGAATTCTTTTAACAGCATGCATTTTCCTCACATTTTTGTCAGAAATAATTTTCATTAAAATGGTGATAAACAAAATTCTCGACCATTCATGTTTTTATATTGTGTTTACATCAGATAAGCATAGTGTTTTTTTCATTCACTAATTTCTTTTTAAAGATTCCTTAAACTTTTTAAATATATATTGACAGGAGCAACATCAAAATGGTTTTGGACACAAAAGCATACCACCATCAAACTATTTTGCTGCTGTTTTGTAGATTACTATTTAATTTTATTTTCGTCAGAGCCACTTCAAGAATCAGGGGAATATTCCAATAAAATATAGCGTATGTTGAACAACAAGTTAACAGATATACATTCTGTAATCTGAACACTGAAACAATAGCTATCATTGGAAACCAAAATCATTAGCCCACAGAGGGCTTGATTCAAAAACACCCAAAACCAAAGTGAAAATTTGAATTTGCTGTCTGATCCAACAGTAGCGTGTATGGAACCCCATGTGCAGGTCTACACTTACAACAATGCCCTCATCATCTACGCAAGTTAAAACAATGCATTCATCATTTAATTCAAATTATTATATAACGAGGGTTACGTATGTAACCACGGTTCTGTGAATTTCGGATGACCGCCAGAGGCGGTGCTTTCAGCACCTGGATGTTCATCACATGTATGTGCAGGTCGAGTGTTTATACCAACAAAGTCACTTGTGACAGGGATGACGTGTGCCCACGCCCCGGTACTTAAGGCACAGTTACCCCGGAAATGACCTCTTGGCAATCTTCTCGTCAGAATTCCGAGTGACTGCCAAGCTCTGGCGGTCATCCGAAATTCATAGAACCATGGTTACATACGTAACCCTCGTTCTATTTCATTTCTTCTGACCGCCAGAGGCGGTGCTTTCAGCACCTAGATGACTAATACCAACAGGGTCACGAGGAAGACTCACTTACCCTTTAAAATATCATGAATGGCCTGTGAGAGTGGCTGTGGCTAGCGAATTTTGCGAGGCCACATTGATTCTATAAAACCTTGCAAATGTGCAAGTAGATACCCAAGAAGCAGCAGCACAGATATCTGTAAGTGGGACTCCCCGTAGGACTGCCCATGATGTAGCCATCCCCCGAGTCGAGTGGCCTCAAACAAGAGGAGGGACTGGAAGGCCACTAGCGGTGTATGCATAACTGATGGCTTCCACTATCCACTTAGAAAGCCTTTGCTTGGATAGGGCATGGCCTCTCTTCTGCCCCGTGTAGCAGACAAACAGTGAGTTCGACTGCCGGAACCCAGCAGTCATTTGGACATACGCCCTGAGTGCTCGTACTGGACAGAGCAGGCCATCGCCTTGACCCTGCTCGTCCTCCTGAGGCAAGGGTCTGAGGGCTGCCAGTCTGACTGGTTGGTTTACATAAGCCAGGGTGACATTTTTCGGTAAGAAAGATGGGTTCGGCCATAGGGTTACACCCGTACCATCGGGACACCACTGAAGACAGTCCTGGCTGACAGACAGAGTGTGCAACTCACTCACTCTTTTAGCCGATGCCATCGCTAAAAGAAAAGTGGTCTTCAAGGAAATCCACTTAAGTTTAGAACTCTCAAGAGGTTCGAATGGGGGCTGAGATACTGCCCTCAGTACCAGGGGCAAGTCCCAAGAGGGTGTTGACCTCCGTTGAGGGGGCCTTAGCCGATAGGTGCCCTTAAGGAAGCGGGACACTAGGGTATGCGAACCCACGGTTGTGCCATCCACCCTATTGTGCATAGCGGATATTGCTGCTATATACACTTTGATGGTAGACGCTGTGAGACCCTCGTCAAAGCGTGACTGCAAAAAACTAAGAATCACTGGAACTGGACAGGTAGTTGGTTCCTGGTTACGTACCTGGCACCACTCCTTGAAAAGCTTCCACCTGTTTGCGTAGAGCGCATTGGTGGAGGGTGCGCGGGAGTTATGGACGGTCCGTACGACTGTGGGGTCACATGCCCCTAACAGTGGCTCGGGCCCTTCAATGGCTACACCCACAGCTGTAGCCGTGCGGGATTTGGGTGCCAAATATGTCCTCCCAGCTGAGTGAGGAGGTCTGCCCGTACAGGGAGACGCCAGGGTTCGGCGTCTAGCAGTCCGTAAAGTACTGGGAACCAGATTCTTCCCGGCCACTTGGGGGCTACCAGAAGCACCTTGTGACCCTCCTTGAGGATCCTCTCTAAAGTGGGTAATGTAAGCAGGAGCGGGGGGAATGTATACAGGAGCTGCTGTGGCCATGCATGCGCTAAGGCGTCCTGGCTCAAGGGGCTCGTTGACTCCCCGAGTGAAAACCAGAGGGGTGAGTGGATCGTGACCTGAGAGGCGAAAAGGTCCACCTCTGCTCTGCCATACCGGTGCCAGATGGCCTGCACCACTTCTGGATGTAATCTCCACTCCTCTAGGTGTGGGTGCTGCCGTGACAAAAAATCTTCAGCCATATTCTGTGTGCCTGGCAGATGTACTGCTCTCAGGCTCAATAGACGAGGATAGGCCCATGTCAAAAGCTGCTGCGTAATCCGCAGGGACGGTTGGGACCTGGTACTCCCCTGATGGTTTATATGATAAACCACCGACGTATTGTCCGATCTTACAAGGACATGTCTCCCTGAGAGGACTGGGACGAAATGTTTGAGCGCAAGAAGGACAGCCTGCAGCTCCAACACATTTATGTGTTCCTGATGTCGAGGCTTCCATGAGCCTCTGACGGCCCTGCACTGCCAGATGGCGCCCCATCCGGTTAGGGATGCGTCTGTTGTAACAACTTCCCTGCGGGAAGGTATGGACCCCAAAGGGACTCCCTGAGTCAGGTGTGAGCGCCTCCTCCAGGGGCGTAGATGTTGTACGCAGTTGGCCGTGACTCTGACCATTCTGCTCCTGTGATGTGTGAAGGCGGTTCATCCAAACCTGGAGAGGCCTCAGTGACAAGAGGCCTAAAGGGACTACAGATGAGGCTGCTGTGAGTGCTCCCAGCAGTGATTGGAAAGACCTGAGTGGCAGAGTCCTGCCTCTCCTGAACTGACCTGTAAGACGAATAATATCGTCCACCCTTTTCTGAGACGGACAAGCCCTCATTAGCTGTGAATCCAGCTGAATACCAAGGAAGACTATTTGTTGGCAAGGGATTAGAGAACTCTTGCTGTAGTTCACTGTCAGCCCTAGCTCGGTGACATGAGAGAGTAGTAGGGCAGAGTCCCTGAGAGCATCCGCCCTTGACCGAGAACATATCAGCCAGTCGTCCAGGTAGGGAAATATGCGCATACCTTGAGCTTGTAGTGGAGAGAGAGCTGCCGCGGCGAATCTTGTGAAAACCCTTGGGGCCAGTGATATGCCAAATGGGAGGACCCGGAACTGGTAGGCTCTTCCTTCGAAAGCGAAGCGGAGAAAAGGCCTGTGATGTGGTGCAATCGGAATATGGAAATAGGCGTCCCTGAGGTCGGCTGTGGTGAACCAGTCGCCTTCTCTGATACTCTGCAACACATCTGTTGTGCGCAGCATGTGGAACTTTAGTACCTTGAGGTACCGGTTTAAGGGCCTCAGGTCTAAAATGGAGCGAAGGCCACCCCCTTTCTTCGGAATGACGAAGTAAATAAATAAATAAATAAATAAATAAATAAATAAAACCCACTGTTTTGTAAATGTGGCTCTAATTGCTCGATGGCACCCTTCTCCAGGAGGGCCCAAATTTCCTGGCGCAGTACCAGAGCCTCATTTTGACCCCTAAGGAACTCGGCGGTCTGCGTTTGAACTGGATGCTGTATCCTTCTGAGAGGGTGAACACCACCCAGGGGTCTGGTGTAAGCGCTTCCCAGGCCTCAAGCTGTTGCCTGGTGAAGCGTCCGACCGCCGGATAAGAGTAGTCAGTTTCTTCTGCCACGCCCCCCCCTACTCCTGGAGGGGCGACGGTCAGATGTTGGTCCCCGCCGTGCTGGGCAAGGGGCCTGGCTAATGGTCGGCTGGCGAAATCCCTCAGGTGGAGGTGCCGCCGCTCGGACAACGGGCGCCGGAAATGACTGGATGGTCTCAGTCACCCTCGTGGGCCTCTGCCGCGGAGGTGCACGGTGCAGGCTGGCAAACTGTTGCCTGGCTCGTGTCACCTGTGCACTACGCTCCAAGGCTTGCTGAGCGGCAGGGCCATAAAGCTGTCCCGGAACCACTGGCAGAGAGCGGAGGGCTTTCCTGCAGGGCTCTGAGAGTGGTGATTGAGCCAACCATATTTGCCGCCATGCCAAGGTCAAGGATGACATCAGCCTACCTAGCTCCCTGGACATATAGGCAAAAGCCCGCAGCGAGGTAAGGCTTTGCACAGATGGGTCTGCTCCAGAGGACTGGAGTGTCTGAGAGAGTGCCAATATCAGGTGAGACATTGAGTTACCTATGTGCGCAGCACGGGCTGCGGCGTCATAGTTCTTACCAATATAGTCATCAGTTAAACGACACTGTGGCCTGGGGCAGCGTGCATCAGGCCATAATGCCTCATCAGGCGAAAGGATCAGGGCAGCCAGTGCTGGTTCTATGGTGGGCATTCGATCCAAACCATAGCTAGCTGGGTCCTGCATGTTCATCAAGGCCCTACAGTTGCTGGGAAAATGGGAATAACGTCTGGGGTCTGTCCAGCATCTCTGCAACTCCTCAACATAAGGGGCAGAAGGTGGGACAGGAAAGGTAGTAGAAGGGGAGGCCTGCTTAAAAAAGGCGCTATGCCTAACCAGCTCAGCCTGCGGTTCATCCAACCCCAGATGTGCAAGTGCTATTTTCATAGCGGACTTAACCAGTGATGCCTGGCTGGCTACTGAGCCCTTCACTGAACTGGCCCCCGAGTCATGAGACCCCACAACTGTCTGCCGCTCTTCCCACTCATCAAGAGTGGACAGGCTCTCTGAAGCCCTGGTAGAGAGAATGTCATCCTCCTGGACCTCCACTTCTGGGGACAGTACTGGAGGAAGAATTTCGGGAGGAGATCTTGGGGAGAGAAAGCTGCGGCGAGACCGCCGGCAGGCTGTGCTCCAGGCTGTTGCATGCCAAGAAGAATTGCCTTTATTTCGGCAAACTCGAAGGCCAAAGTGTCCACCTTCTGAGCTAAGGGGTCTACTCTCATACGCTTAGGTCTACCCCTGCTAGAGGCGACCTGCTGCTCAATTCTAGGGCGCTTATGTGTGGGGACCACGCCAGGGTCTCTCTGTGCTGGGGGCAGTTGAGGGCTTAAAATGCTCTCCAACTGAGCCAATCTAGCAGTCCGGGCAGGAAAGCTCAGGCAGCTGCACTCTATGCATGCCTGCTCAGTCAACCCCTGCCTGAGGTGCTCAATCCCAAGGCAGCTTGGGCACTTATCATGGCCGTCGTCCGGCTCAAGCAAGGCTTGACAACCAATGCAAGTAAACATGGCTATAATGTCACTGAGCCGTATAAGTAACCTTAAACACTGTATTAAACACTAAATAGTCAGAAAAAATAATTAGGGAGAGTCCTAGGCTTCTCTATATTTTAGAGCTAGCCTATACGGAACAAAGCAACTAAATATGCGCCAGGCCACGTAATGCAAATAGTCGAACTGAAAGTAGCCTATAACTTAGCGGGTGAACAGAACCGTAGCCTACCCGACTAAGGAACAATAAGGGCAAAACATCAAGCGCAAGCGAGTGACGCTTGTAACGCTTCCCTTTAATGAATCCGTTTAGCAAAAAAACAAAACACTAAACCGGTCAAATGCGTCTTCAGTCGCTTACGGTCAGGCGAGCAGACACCCACACCACCATAGTTAGCATGCAACTAGCCATGTTAACACTATATGCCGTCAGAGCGCGAGCACTCACACACAGCGAAGAAAAGAGAAAAGACTTACCTTAACGTCACTGGTAACAACGAACAGAAAATGGCAGCCTTTAGGAGGGCGAAATCCGCAGCTCCCACCACAATGGGTTGCAAGGCTCCAAGCGATTTCACACACCAAACAAACCTGCTTAAATCACGAGAAGATGCAAGAGGTCATTTCCGGGGTAACTGTGTCTTAAGTACCGGGGCGTGGGCAAACGTCATCCCTGTCACAAGTGACTTTGTTGGTATAAACACTCGACCTGCACATACATGTGATGAACATCCAGGTGCTGGTCAGAAGAAATGAAATAGAACTCCTATTCATACATGCCCTTTTCATTCTCTGTATGTCCTACTCTAATTTCAAATGACTTTCTAAGGCAAATATGAAAATCTCCAAGTGATCCAAGACTTTTGAACGATAGTGTTGGACTATAAGACTGCCCCATGCTCTACATCATAATTGTTGGTGTTGAATTTTACTATATTGATATGTCATCTGTTACATAAATCCTGGAAATGTAGTTATCCAACCTTCTTCATCGCAGAGTTTTGATGCCAATACAATCAGCAATGCCATGCTGTAAAGGTTTTCTTTTATTTTGTGGAGTTTCCTACATTCCAGTCAGCACTCCACAGTGCATACCCTGGAATAACACTGTACATACTCTGGAATAACACTGTACATATCCAGGAATAACACTTGTGTTTATCCATCTTTCACATGACTATATGCCATACGTAAATGAACTTGGAGATGGTCCCAGAACAAATTGTCTGATAAAAAGGATGCCTTAAATAGTGGCAAAAAGTAATGTAGTGCTGCTTTAAGGAGGTAAGCAAACACCAGCCTATGCCCTCTGGAAAGAAGTTTGCAAATGATAACTGTGGGTGCTGTATTTATCTAGTCAGCTATTTTCCTAACCTGAGGACAGAACTGTGCATCCCAGATGACCAGATGCCAACAAAAACTCAAAAGTAATAGACAACTTAGTGTTGCTTTAACTGTAGTTATACTACAGGTATCTCCAGTCTATTTATTTATTTATTTTCCCATTGGATGAAAGATGGCCTGTTCCACGCATCATGTCTCAGGACGGATCATGTCAGACTTGCTGTCTGAGCTGAATGGCTTTACATAACAAAATCCTGTCAGTGCTTTCTTAAACTGAGCTCATGAATTAACATTGGCTCATTTATTTAGAGCAGGGGTCTCCAACCTTTTTGAGCTACTTTGACATCAACGTACTTTTTTACATCCGTAGTATTGACAGTCTTAGAGATAAATGTTACATCCTTTACCATCCTACATACGTACATACAGTCTGAAGTATGTGAAGTACAAATATAAGTCTGACCTTTACTGCCACCTTAATTTGCCATAGTTATAGGCATATCTGTGTGCACTACGAACATCAACTTTCATCAGAGAGCAGTAAAACTGGGACATGTTGAGCCAGATGGGACAGGATGTTTGAATTTGGTTTCATAGTGATTTAAACAGGTTCATAGTGATTTGAACAGGTTCAGTAACTTTTGTGACTATGTTATGAAACTGATTTACATTTCCTTGACTAAACTGTTGACTAGCTGTAGATTAGTTGGTGTCTGTCGGTGTGAATGAAATTAACTCCACATGATTGTAAAATTATTTTTTTATGTCTTTCATGAAAGCAGATGAGCATTTCAAAAATATTTAATCTTAAAAGAAACATGTGCCTGAGGTTTGTTTATATTGTGTTTTTTGTATTTCTGTTCATTTCATGTTATTTGAAATGACATTTATATAATTTTAATATGTTTTTGGCCTATGATTTGATACATATTACATACATATTACAAGGTAGTAGAGTACTAAGTTATTATCCATATTGACATTTTTGTACAAAATTATTTTTAACGAAAAATACTGGATACACCAGTTGACATGATTTTGTTACACCAAATGAGTGTCACATTATTTACAGAAGGAGCACCCAAGAGCAACAGGGGCAAGGAAAAACTCCCATAGTTTAGTTAGTCTAGGAAGACATATCTCTCCTATCCTTGCTTCCCTACATTGGCTCCCTATTAAAAGTCGAATTGATTTTAAAATACTCCTCCTAACCTACAAAGCCCTCAAGGGCGATGCACCAACATATATTAAAGACTTACTTGTCCCTTACCACCCTCCTAGAACCCTAAGATCCCAAAATGCTGGTCTCCTTGTAATCCCAAGAATATCAAAATCTACGATAGGAGGAAGAGCCTTCTGTTACCGTGCACCCCTCCTGTGGAATAATCTCCCCCCCCACATTCGACAAGCGGACACTCTCAATACCTTTAAGTCTAGACTTAAAACCTTCCTCTTTACTGTTTCCCATAGTTAGGGATGGTGCATGGCAAATCATCACTTCTCATGGGTCTTTTGGAAGGAACTGCCTCTGCTGTTGCCCCCAGTTGCGAGGCATGGCAGCCACTGACCATCCCTGCAGTGGTGCTTGGTTACCATGCATCATACCTTAGTTATGCTGCTATAGCCTAGCGCCGCCACACAACCTTCATGTGTCATGCCGTACAACTCCCTCTCTCTCTCTTTCAGCTCTCTCTCAATATTTATATGTATATATATATTTTATACACATGTATGTATGCCCAAATTACACATTTGCTTCTGATGTGTGAGCCTGGCCTAATTCACTATTTTCCTCTGTCCACAATTATCTTTGCTGAGTGTCATCCCTGCCTCATTCTGGCGGACTCCTCTCACCCTCCCCTCCTGAGTGGACTACAACCAACACTACGGGAGGCCCATGTCAGGACCGACTCCCCATCACAGAGGACCTTCCTGGACGCCGATGCTGGGCCCGACTCCCCTCCCTGAGGCTTCGTGATTGACCCCCCCTCACAATGGTGCTGTCAAATGGACCCTTACTGTTACCCCCATGACCCATCTCACTCCTTTGAGTTTGTCACTATGCCTGGCCGCTGCTACATTGTCCAGCCATAATTCCTGATAACCCCCTATAGACTGATTACCATGTAATGTAAAAGTGGGATAATACTCTATTATGAACTATTATGAACCTTAGCTAAACCATAGGCAACTTATAGTCTGTCATGGTTACTACTGATTGTAATTTTTCTCCATGACCCCTGGCAGTTGGGTTAGCCCCTTGCGTCGTGGATCTGCCCAAGGTTTCTTCCTAGATTAACTGAACATAAGGGAGTTTTTCCTTGCCCCTGTTGCTCTTGGGTGCTCCTTCTGTGAAGCACCATGAGACAATACTATTGTAAAAGGCGCTGTATAAATAAAACTGAATTGAATTGAATTGAATAGGAAGAAACCGTGGGCAGATCCACGACTCAAGAGGCTAACCCAGCTGCCAGGGATCATGCGGGAAAAGTACAATCAGTAGTAACCATGACAGACTACAAGTTGTCCATGGTTTTAGCTAAGTATCATAATAGTTCCAGAGTATTATCCCACTTTACATTACATGGTAGTCAGTCCATAGGTGGTTATCAGGAATTATGGCTGGACAGTAGCCAGACATTGTGTTAAAGTCAAGGAGTGAGATGGGTCATGGGGGTAGGAATAAGTGTCCATTTGACAGTGCGATTGTGGGGGGGGGTCAGTCACAAAGCATCAGGGAAGGTCCTGGCATGGGCCTCCAGTAGTGTTGGATGCAATCCACTCAGGAGGGGGAGGTGACAGGAGTCCGCCGGAAGGAGGCAGGGATGACACTCAGCTGAGATGGCTGGGGACAGAGGAAGCAAATGAGTTAGGCCAGGCTCACACATCAGTGATCATATATGTCATTTGATACTGAATCTTAATTGTCATCTTAAAAGTCACTTCTTGATCTAGAACCAAAATACCTACACTGTCTAGAAACCTAAGGTATTATTTGACACAGATCCAAAATTTGATCAGAAGTCCTTGACCAGTCCTTTTATTATCAACTCAAGAACATTCCCAAAATTAGGTCTGTGTTACCATTTGATAATACAGCACAAATTATCCATGCCTTGTTTCCTCCAGCCTTGATTAATGCCTTAATTTCCTGCCTAAATTGCTAATCTATCACCTGGTTACAGACTGTTGAGAACTTCTTAAGAAGGCCAAATGTACATAGGGAACACATCGCCCTAGTTTTAGCAAATGTACTGGTTGCCTGTAACTTACTGGATAGACTTTAAAATCCTACAAGACAGAAGAGGTAGTCTAGTTTAGACGTTCTAGTCCCCTTCTGCCTCCAGTCTCCACTGATTGGGTAAATGTTGAGATGGTTAAGGCATACAAATACCTGGGGCTACATCTGGATAATAAACTGGAGCTAGCAAACGCGAACTCGAGTCAGCAAACACTGCTGCACTGCACAGGAAAGAGCAAAGAAGGCTGTATTTCCTGAAGAGGCTGAGATGCTTCAACATCTGCAGCAAACTTCTCCTGAGGTGTACCACTCTGTCATGGCTAGTTTCTATGCTGGGGAGTCAGTGCAAGGAAGACAAACATTGGACGACTGCTCAGACTGGTGAGGAGGGTCAGCACTGGGGTCGACATAGAGCATAGAGGCCTTGACATCAGTAGTGAAAAAGAGGACCCTGAGTAAGCTGATGTCAATCATGGACAATGACCACCACTTACTTTACAGCACAATTACCACATGGGAGAGCATGTTTAGTGGCAGACTCTTGTTGCTGGCTTTCTGAGGAAGTCCTTTGTCCCCAGGGTCAACCAGCTTTTCAATGCTACACAGAAGGAAATGGGTGTGATGTACTCTTGGGCCTCTCTCTGTCCCTCTCTGCCTATACCATAGCATGTATAGCCTTTACCTAGACTTTGATTTGACTGTCTTTGTGATTTTACTAGCTTTTTAGAGTGTACATATGTTGTTTTAGTCTAGCGTGTCAAACCATGTATGTAGTTTTTATATTCTATTGTGTGTAGGAAACTTTTCAGACTGTACATTTAACACCTGTTATGTTTACTTTTTGTAGTGTCTAGTGCCTTGTATTTGTATTGGTCTGTGTCAGACAAAGCAATTTACACTGGATTTCCTTTGCACTGTTCACTTTTTCACTTCAATAATTGGATTCTTTTTTTATTTTTTTACTTTTACATAGCTTTATCTGCTCTGCTTCCACTACACAGTCATACTGTATCTCTAGTCATCTTACAGTGTTGTCCTCTGTGAATGTTGTTAAGTGTGTGTTGTGTAGCCTATGTTGTATATATTTCCTTTAGGATAAATAACGTATCTATCTATCTAATTTAGGTAATGGGCCCTATCATGCCGCGGCGCACTGTGCATTCGCGACATGCGCATGGTGTCATTACTATTTTGTGCCAGCGCATCGTTCATTTTTTCCGGCAAAAAATTACGTTGTCTAAATAGCAGATGACACTGCGCCTTCACGGGTGTGTCAGCGAAAAGAAGAGGTGTGGTCTGGCGCAAAGCGTGCCAGATGCTATTATAAGGACGCAAAACTTAAATCCGCCAGTGACCATCAAAACCCTGGTCTGTCGTCAGTTGCGCATTGCTGAAAAGCTATTTTAGGGGCGCACAGCGCTTTGGGATATGAAAGCGTGCACAATGTGCGCAAACCCTGCTTCTCTCATCAGCAAGAGCGCGCAGCAGGGTTTATACAAAATGTTTTCATGTGGAGAAAAAAATTATGGAGTTCCTGGAAATATGAAATATAAATGTACATCACATATATCACAATATTATTAATTTGTAAAGTTATTTAAGATTCACATTGCCGTAATCACGGATAAGTAATGGCGGTAAAACTATTGGTTGTTTTTGTTTTTTCTTTGAGTTGAAAGCTTTTGTCTCCCCCGTCCTCTAACATCATTGTACCGCTTTCGGCACTGTTCGGATGTTCTTTTTTGCCAAAGGCGGAGGACACAACTGAGGATATTTCCCCCCATACTTCCTTGACCCGTGGAGGTTTGGGAGGATTCTTTCCATCCCCGAAGATAACCTGTTCACGCGCTTTTACCTCATGCACTAGCAAATCGGTCTCCTCCATCGAAAAACGCTCCTGTCTTCCGGGTAAATTCGCCATCGTAATAGCAACACGCCATGGAAAAGGCGCCGTTGGCTTTTAAAGGGAATAAGAGTATAAATCTTGATTAGTTAATTGTATGTTACGCCCAAAACACACCCATGACTAATGAAGTACTTTAAGACCAACCCTTTTGAACCATGCGCCTGGCGCAATGTTCGCTTTTCCCGCTGTCAAAATACCAAATTGTGTCGGGAACGCCCCCAAATCAACTTGCGCGACAGACTTTAGACAATGCGCATATGATCGTGTATAATAGAGCCCAATATGTTATTCTCCTCCCAGGCTCCTAAGATCCTCCAAGCAGTGTGTTTTAGTTGTACCTGAATAGAATCTTAACAAAGTGGGAGCAATCATTTGCTGTCAGATCACCTAAATTGTGGAACAGCCTCCCTTACAATATTAGCTCTGCTCCTTCAGTATCAGCTTTCAGATCTCACCTTAAGATCTTAAGAATTTCTATACAATCGCCTTCCTTAATAAGTGAATAGTGCCTGAATTATAAAGAAATGTTTGGTATACTTTCCCACTGATGTTCAACCATACACGCAAAATCTATAGCTCTCTCCAGCGTGCGTAATCTGCGTATTTACTGTGGAGGCCGTGCACGGAAGTATAGGCTACCCTCCCCTGAAGTGCCCAAACGCGCACTCCTTGCTCCAAATGTTGCGCGCACAGTATGCAGAAGTCTGGTGCGTTTAGACTTCTGGTCATCTTGTTTTAAAAACCCAGTCAGTCGTATTTCAAGTGTCTGCCTAGCTGACTACATCTTGAGAGAGTTATACGGTATATCCACAGTATAATCAAATCCAACTGAAATCTACACCATGCCGATAGCTAAAATGATCTTCGTCCAACCAGCAGTAACAAAAATTATGATAGACAACTTTTGGCGGTATTGTATCATGTATCAACATTTGGAGACAATTGTCTGTCTTTGATGTCTCATGTCTATTTCATAACTTTACGCTCCCCATAGACCTTTCATCGGTAAGTTTGCCTTTTGCCTGATTGTAAGATAGCCTTGTCACGTGTCAAAGACCAACAGATGAACACGGGTGGGACATGAGCCAGTGTACACTGAATTAGTCTGAAATCTATCTAGGCTACTCTCCTCCGACCATTAAGGTGCACAATTTCTCCAAGAACGCGATGAATTCTGACAAGGAAAAACTTTCAGCTATGGAATCATTTAGAGATGAACTTGTATTCTTTGTTAACGGGAAAAAGGTTTGTGGAAATATTCTGATATTTCATAGTCGAGAATCTACCAGTGCACTGTCATTTAGCAAGTCTAGACTGTTTTGGATTGACGTTATCATCTGTAACATTCATTTATTGCAGATTTTGGAGCGAAATCCAGAGCCAGAGATGACGCTCTTGACTTACCTCAGAAGAAAATGTATCCATATGTAATAATAGACCTACCTTTCCGTCTTCACTTTAGTGAATTACCACCTTAGCGTTTCCTCTGAACGTTTGTTATGTATCATAATGACCATAATAACAATCTTTTAATAAGTGTCTGATTATCTAGGCAGAGCTAAATGCCGATTTCACTAACACTTTGGCAAAGAGTTGCTTAATTTGCATTTAGGTTATTTGTCCCTTGTACACTGTACGTTGTTACATCAAAACTAAAATTGTTGAAGCTTGAGTAGCTAATAGGCAATACAAAACATTGGCGATAGGCAAACCATTTTCTATATTATTCGTTTTGGTTTCTCTACAAATTGTTTTTTTGTAGCCTAGGTCTTCTAACAGAGCCATTCCTATTGTGGTTTTAAAACTGTGTTGTGCAAAAGCGCAGTATTCTGTTAACCACGTTATTGCAGTCAAGGAACCTAAAATACAGGCCCACTGTATGTTAATATATATTAAATGTCTTATTCTTGAATCTGGTGTGGTCTCATGAAATGTAGTGATACACTGATGATCTTAAACATGTGACTGGAATCCAAACCTGTTGCCCTAGATTTTCTTCCCCCTAGTTGCAATGTGATATATATTTCCTTGTCTGATACATTTTGTCTCCAAATGGCCATTAAATGTTTTTACTTTTGTTGATACTAATCCCGTATAAGTGTTGAGTTCTGAGATCTGTGGACCCTGTGGATGTACTACTGTGTCATGCACCAGTCCTTGACTACTATCTGTCAGTGGGTCTGACTGGAACCAAGCTGGGCTGTGCTGAAGGAGGCTGTGGTGCTTGCACTGTCATGGTCTCCAAGTTCCACCGACACAAGGACCGCATTATGTATCCTTTCTGGACAGCCTTTAATCCCCCCTCTCTCTCTCACTCTCTCTCTCTCTGTCTCTCTCTCTTTCTCATTCTCTCTCTTTCTCTCTTTCACACGCATACATAAGCATTGCTGATTGCACAACTGATGTAAGTCCCACTGTCCAAAACATGTATGTTGGAACTAAAACACTTCATTCCATTATAGCTCTTGAAATACATATGACTGTAAGTGAACAGAGGAAGTCAAAGTTGACTGGTTTTCAGATGATTCTTGGCATTCTGTGTCCTTAACTCCCCTTGTGTTAGGCACTATGCTGTTAATGCCTGCCTAGCCCCACTCTGCTCTTTGCATCACTGTGCTGTCACCACCGTGGAGGGTATTGGTAGCGTCGCAAGTAAACTTCATCCCGTTCAGGCAAGACTGCAAACATTTGCAGGACATTAATTTAGAATTCAAGACACATTCTCTCAACCAACTATAACCTGATGGCCACTCTGATGACTGGGATAACATTTGATTTGGTGTTGGTTACCCTCTGCAGGAGAGGATCGCCAAAGCCCATGGTTCTCAGTGTGGCTTCTGTACCCCTGGCATTGTGATGTCCATGTACTCCCTGCTCAGGAACAACTCACAGCCATCCATGCAGGATGTGGAGGAAGCTTTCCAAGGTATTATAATGTTATGTACGGAATGAAGAACCTGGTCCATAATGTGGCACTAGTTTAGCTCAAATCAGCAAAATGAAGGCCTGATCTATACTAAGGCCTATTATTTTGAGTTTGGGTGTGATGAGTAATGTCCATTGTTTGTGGTCTGTTTAAATCATTTTTTAATGTTTGTTGCCAAACAGGTAATCTTTGTCGATGCACTGGCTACAGACCGATTTTGGAAGGTTACAAGACATTTACAAAGGTATTGCTAAATTTGTCATTCATCAGTCATACTTTAGTGGTAATTACTAGGCTTTCTGTCATAGGATAAGGTAGGATGCAAATATGACATAATGAGATACATCATGACAGCAGTCCTCACATGGATGGTAAGAAAGCCATCAGTTATCAGAAAGGCGCTGTCTGGATGCTATGTGCAGTATAATATGTGTAGTAAGATAATGTAAATACAAAGTGTCTTGTAATCATGGCCTGAATTTCTAACCTATTGCTGTCCTGCATGCCTACAGGAGGGGGGCTGTTGTGGGGGAAGTGGGAAGGGAAATGGCTGCTGCATGACAAATGGAAATGCTACAAATGGCAACTCAACCAATGGCCACAAGGAAGACCACATCAACGTAAGTCAAGCCTGATGAAGTGAGATTGTCATTAAAAATGGTGATGGGTGATGTTTAAAAAGTGGTCCTTGCTAGTTACAGACTTTGACCAAGTTCCACTCTCATGATTTCTCCTTGGTCTAGAGTATTTGGCAAATCGTTTGCATTCACATTTGATAATCGATGTGTCATGGCTGGCTTACAGTCTTAAAGCATACTAGGAATCTGGTCACATGCTTAAACTGAGTCTTACTCGTGTTTCGAAGGTCAGAAGGACTACCACAAGAAAAAAAAGATTCATAGGGCAGGTTCAAAAGAATAATTCTATGTTACAACCCATGGTCTGGTCATATTGAGGTCAAATAGATGTTTCTCCATCAAACTATTAGTCAAATCGTGCATGTGTTCTATTGCAGGGGAATTCAATCACCTCTGACCAACAACTTTATAATCCATCAGAGTTCATGCCTTTGGATCCGACACAAGAAGTCATATTTCCACCAGAGCTTATGGTTAGTAGCACAACACCTATTCCATCTTCAGATGGACAATTCCTCATGAAGACAACACATTTGGAAAACAAGTGCAAAATTGAAGTGCTCATCATAGCACCGACCCCATATGTAGTTTGTGTCAGAATAAATACCACATTGAAATGTTTGTACATTTTGCAAGCACGCACACATACACACACACAGACTGAGCCACCCCCAGAATATGTAGATATTGTAGAACACATAACATACATATTTAGAGTCGTGTGTTCATTTGCAGACTTTAAGCAAGCACCCTCTGAAAGAGCTGAGATTTGAAGGAGAGAGGGTGCTGTGGATTCAGCCCAGTTCTCTCCCAGAGCTCCTGGACCTCAAAGCTCTCTATCCAGAGGCCAAACTGGTGGTTGGGAACACAGAAGTAGGTAAGCCTGTTTCACCTGCCAAATAATCGTGTCAAACCAACAGACAAAGCAAGAACCAGGTGTGATTTATTTCGGGGTGGAAGTCCACCCACAGTCTGAATAGCATTCATGCCTTGTGGCCAGGCATTGTTAAACCTGCTATGGAAATCATTTACTATTGTGAAAAAGACAAGTAACAAATACGTCTTGACATTAACACTGGTTTTGTAATAGTTACTACTGGATATTAGCATTTTGTTATATCTGAGGCTTCCCTATAGCCTTACTCTTAAATAAGACAACCATCAGTTTGTATTTGAATCTGTGGGCTGCACTAAGAACCCAAATTAAAATTTCATTAGAAGTTGCAATACATTAATCATAATTTAGATAGTCTTAGATATCTTTAGATATCTTTAGATATCTTCATTGATATAAATCCCACTGTGCTTTAGGTATTGAGATGAAGTTTAAGAATCTGTTGTACCCGGTCATCCTTGCTCCTGCCTACATCCCAGAACTCAACAGCATTGAGCACACGAAGAATGGTAAGCATGTTGTGTTGTAATGGACATGCTCATCAGACCTGGAGTGAACACTTTGTCTTTACTGCACGTGACTGAACAACACCTTTTTTATTGACAACATTCCTGACCCTCCCGCCCAATTTTGATCAGATTTTTACAGGTGTGCCCTGTAAGTGTTTGAAATCAAGTCAGTGACCAAACTATTCCAGATTGTTTAGGTGGAGTGATGCCATAATCCCCATACATAAAAATAATAAATCCTTTGTATCTGTGCTTACAACACTACTAAACTGCCCATCTTCCTCATACACAGTGCAAACACTTAAAACACATTATGATTTGACCTTATCCTTGGGGATATAACCAGATAGTTATTGACCATTTCAATGTAAGTTTATAGGACTACTGTCCCAAGCACTGCTGATGAATATGCTCATCCATTTTGGGACACTAGGGATTGTGTTTGGGGCTTCATGCACACTGACTATGCTGGGGAGTGTCCTGCGCACGGCCGTGTCCAAGCTGCCTGCACACCAGACTGAGGTCTTCAAGGCTGTGCTGGAGCAGCTGCGCTGGTTTGCTGGTCTCCAGATCAGAAACGTTGCAGTAAGTCACCCAAGCACTTACCCATTACAAATTCTTAGTGGCAAATACTGAACTTAATCTGTAGATTATGTATGCTGTAGTTTACCACAAGAACAGAAAGGGGTGTTTATAAACATCAGAAATATTCTTGCATCATTAAAAGATGAGATAAGGAAAGGCTTCTGGGTCCTCAAACTTGTAGCTCTCAGGTAAGTCAATATGTTAATACTAAACACATCTATTTTATTTTTGAAGTATAGTCATGTCATTGTGAACAGTCAGTACAGCACACCGCTGGACAGTTTGGTGTTATAATCATAGTTTTACCATCCCTTGTATACTGTATGTGTCCCATCTCCTTGCAGGCCATTGGAGGAAACATTATGACAGCCAGCCCTATCTCTGACCTCAACCCTGTATTTATGGCTGCAGCATGCAAGTTAACTCTCATGTCCAAAGGTGCTGTGAGCAGTTTTGTTTTTATGTCTTTGCCCAGCATATGTTGGTGGGTAATCATTTCTGTGAACTGAACTGATAAGGTGGAGCACTGATATGCACAAGTGACAGGATAGGACCAGAGTGTGGGCAGTCCTGTCTCATCGACTTTGTGCTAGTCTCTGGGTCAGGAATTAATACAGGACTGTGAACTGTAAACATTTCCAGACATCCGTTTTCGGAAAGTGCACACACACACTTGTGGAAATGTCTAATTTGATGGATGGAGGTGGGGGTTGGTTGGAGAACTGCCATGCCAAGATACTCAGTTGTTCTGAACTCTCTCGTGTTGCTGAGTAAAGTTCCAGACTGAGTGCTTGACGTCAATTATAGGAGAAAGTTAATGATTTAGAAATGATTGTATAAGTGTTGTCTAGGACCTTAAGTCACTGTACACCGATGGTAAAGCAAACAACACATGTGCAGAACACCAGTAATTTACAGTGATCCTTTTTACAGTTATTGGGAGTGTGTTTATGGGGATGTGGTGATCTTTATGGCCAAGAGAGACAGGTTCTTTACATGCCAAAGGCCTTTGAAATGTACAGTTAACATACAGTTAACAACATGACCCCTCAATAACCAGAGAACTTTTAAATCTTTATGCTTGTTGCAGGAGGAACACGTGTGGTTGAAATGGATGGCAACTTCTTCCCAGGCTACAGGAAAACTGTCCTGAAGCCTGAAGAGATTCTGTTGTCAATTGAGATCCCATACACAAAAAAGGTGAAACATGCAGGCTCATAGAGACTATTTGGTTTATTATTGGTGTTTAGTTAACCAGTTCTCCATCACTGGCAGCACCGAGAGTTACCGTAGATGTCCCTACCATCTCTCCCAACCTCTAGAAGCGTAATCATACCTCTGGTCTCCCTTCAGTCCCTCACATATTTGATTTGATATTTACTCATGGATTCAATGCTTAGCTCAAGTAAAGTTCTCAATTGTAAACATAAATAGAATGTAGATGTCCTAGATGTTTCTAGCACTGTATGCCTATAGTAGTGACTTTCTCTTTGTGTAAACTGGATGGGCTGTAGGGCCAGTACTTCTCAGCCTTCAAGCAGTCTCCCCGTCGAGAGGATGACATCTCCATTGTCACCTGTGGGATGAATGTGGTGTTTCAAGAGGGCACTAACATAGTGAAAGACCTGCAGCTGGGCTATGGAGGCATGGCTCCCACCACTGTCCTGGCCAAAGCCACCAGCAACAAACTAATTGGCAGGTGTGTCTATGTTGACTGTGATGCTACACAAATTATCATACACATTTCCATGCATACAACTATGATCAGTTACCTGGTAACCAGACCCAATCAATCAAGATGTAGTCTCTGGCAATGAGGGATTTAACCAGCATGATATTTGGAACCGCAAAACCAACAAAAATTTGGGGGTGGGGTATCCAGGCTATATAATCAGAACAGCATGAACCAAATATGACACAAATGTAAGTGTGCACAACAGTTCCTGTGATGGTGATCTAAGTGTAAGTGGCCTCTGCTGTACAGGCCATGGACAGAGGGGCTGCTGGAGGATGCCTGTGTGTCCTTGGCGGAGGAAATGGCCCTAGCTCCTTCAGTACCAGGAGGAATGGTGACCTACAGACGCACCCTGACCATCAGCCTCTTCTTCAAGTTCTACCTGACGGTCCAGCATAAACTGGCCCAGGATGTGAGTGCTATGGTTTCATCAAGTTAGCACAGTTAGCAATTCATATTTACTCATGAACTTCTGGGGAAAGAAACAGGCATGGTTGTCATTATCAGACCACTTTGTGTAAGAGGGCAGAGTCAAGTCAAAGGCATTTCTGCTGAATTCTGAAGAACCATATTGTATGATTATCTGATCACTGTAAAGTATAGAATAACCCAAATTAAGCAGCTTTAGCATGTAAATAATAATAATAGAAAATACACTCCTGTTACATCGCTCTTTCCTGGTTGACAGGGAGTGATTGTCGAGGATGTGCAGCCAGACTACAGCAGTGCCATAGAGATCTTTCACCCAGAAACTCCTTCAAGTGTCCAACTATACCAGGTAAAGTGCTGGCAATTGAATACCACTCACAATACCTCCTCTTGGAAAAGTAAACACATTTTGTATCCTGCCTAATATATGTCCTGTAATATCACCCAATATCTCTCAAATAGAATGAAATATTAGAATGAACACAGTGAAAATGAATACTATAGCTTAGGGCAATATCCAGAATTAATCATTAGCTTCTTTGTTAAAATAACAAGCACATTTTTGTTCAGCACTGGTATGGTTGTCAAAAAAAGGTCTGATGCTCTTCCTAATAACCTGATTACCTGATTAACCTGATTAATCCTGGATTCTACTCTTTAGAAAACGCCTTCTCTTGCTTTCTCACTGGACTGTTGAAAATGCATTTGCAGGCAGTGCCTTCAGGACAGTGCGCTGATGATGTCGTTGGAAGGCCCATAATGCACCTCTCTGCCCTGAAGCAGGCCACTGGGGAGGCGATCTACTGTGATGACATCCCCTGCTACGAAAACGAGCTCCACCTAGTTCTGGTTACCAGTACTAAAGCATACGCACGTATCAAGTGAGTTCAGGCGTGTTGCTTAGTGTGTTTCAACTGTGTCATAGTTGTGTGAACCCATGCCACTGGTGTTATGAGGGCAAATATTTTATGTGTGTATCAAATGTCCACAACAAATCCAAAGTCCAAAATCCTTGCCACTCTCACCACCCATCAGCATGTTGCCAACTCAAAACTGTAATGAGTGCATTTCCTAAAACCAAGACTATTGCCGCCATCATTGCCAGTTGTATTGCTAACTAATTAGCCACTGTGGTTTTGGAAAAAAACACAGAGGAATTCTTCACCTCCATAGCTCATGGCCCCATAGATACTGTATTTCAACACTGTGTGAATGGTGCAGTTCTGCTGTTTGCAAGAGCATCAGAAAAGAGCAGTTGTGAATTGCACGAGTGATGGAAACCGCTGTCTCTGTGCTGTCTTCAGATCCATCGACACAGCAGAGGCCTTGGCCATTCCTGGGGTCGTCACCTTTGTGTCCTTCAAGGATATTCAAGGCAGCAATATGACTGGGCCTGCAGTCTATGATGAGACAGTCATGGCGGAGGACACTGTAAGTATCATACAGCATAGTGCTTGTGCATGTACCAGTGTAGTAGTGGGAGGGGGACTATGTCCTAGAAATCACATGCTTAGTATTTTTTTTTTCCTAATCGATTACTTTGTGTGTACAAATGACACAGTGATTTGAAAGTGCAGCCGTTACACATGACACACATTCCCATGAATGGCCTGTATCTACAAAACGTGACCAGAACTGTCATGAGCAAGACAAATGATGGGTGAAGCATTAGAGTATTTTCCTCTTAAACCTCAAAGCCCAGTGGTTATTTTACATGTTCATTTTGCTTGTATGGTCACAAAACACTGAGACAAAAATTAAATAATTTACCAACCAAATGAATACATTATTCAATAAATCATTAAAAATGGGGGACATTGTGCTGTTGTGTTGCTAGCACTATCTTTGTTGTAGTATGTATCCTGCTACTGTAAGTTGTTTTCAAAAACTGGAGCTATGAAGCCAGATATGCTTCCTTATGAAAAGATGCTGATTCTGTCTTGACTGTTCCTGGCTAACACGACAATCTAAACGAGTAGGGGAAGCAGGATTCAAGTCATTTTTTGAGATGATGCAAATGGGTGTCCATTTCTTATTCGACTATTGAACTATTGTTTTACCATTTTTTAGTAACAGCCAGTTGTTCATTTCAGTTTTTTTTTCTTTCTTTATCAGTGAGGAAATCTGTATTTAAACTTCAGCATTCTTAGAGGGATGGGCTAACCCTACTTATAAACAAGCAGTTTTTTCACACAGTTGGATCTCCATAGCAATCATGTCATTCTTACCAAACTTGTGACTCATGAAAATGACATGTTGTAATGATGATGCCAGCATGACCGCTGACTCTCTCTATTCTCTCTCCCGTTTCTGTGTGTGTGTGTGTGTGTGTGTGTGTGTGTGTGTGTGTGTGTGTGTGTGTGTGTGTGTGCACTCGCATCGTTGTGCCTGCGTCTCTATTTATGGTTGTCTGGTTTAGGTCACATGTGTAGGTCACATAGTGGGAGCAGTGGTGGCTGACACGCAAGCACATGCCCAGAGAGCAGCCAAAGCCGTGAGGATCTCTTACGAGGAAATGAAGCCTGTTGTCACCATTCAGGTTGGTCCACAACATCTACACCACCACCACCCTTTCACCTAACCACTGTTCATGTCTATGTATATTCAGAGTCCATTTAATGATGGATCCTTCAAACGTGTACTTGTGAGTGCTCTCCTCTTCTGTGTGTTGCTGTGGAACAACTAGTTATATAGTAGCTCCAGGTCATGTTGTTGTGTCAGTGTTTTGTAAGCTGCTTTTCAGCCTAATATCTCCACAAATGTCAAGTGGATGAAATGAATACAAATCAGGATATACGGTAGCCTGGTAATAAAATCAGACCAGTTAAAATACCTCCTGAAACAACAAGCTCAGTGGGATCAAATCTATAGACCAGCACTGTAGGGAGATGATAATCAAGCAGAAGTGCTAGGAAGGCATAACCAAGCTAGAGATGAGGTGTAATGCATTTCCATTCTCCCACCTTCCAATAGGACGCTATTGAAAGCCAGTCATTCTACCAGCCAGTGCGGACAATCAAGAAGGGAGATGTTGCTCAAGGATTCAAAGAATCTGATCACATTCTTCAAGGTGAGGTTTCACAGGGACTGCTCTACATGCGGTTACACTGATCACTGATGCAATAAACATACGAAAACATATTTTAAAGCTTTGAAACCAATGAAATCCTGTAGCCACTCATTGTCGGAGGGCAAAACCTTTTGTCACTATAGTGCTTATTCATACAGAAACCATTTTAGCTTGGGACATTTTTGTATCGAAGTTTTGCCCTGCCAGTTATCTGAGTAGATAGTAAGTAGATTTATGAAAATAAAGAGATTATGCTTTAAATTCATGCTGATGGTGTGTCTTTTGGCAGGTATTTGCTCAACAACAAAAATGTAATGGGTTTACTTTACATACCATATATCAGTTTATGCTGTGGTCTGTGCAATGCAGTGCTTTGTTCTATTTGCAGAATTGACATGATTAGAAAAATGGTCTCAAAACTTCCATTATCCATTTTCAGACTACTTGGCAAATAGATAATTTATGTTATTTTTTTATTTTATTGCTGTTCGCGTGTGTTTTTTTTTTTTTTTATCGTAAATGCTGAACTGAAAAAATGTAAAAAAAAAAGTAAAAAGTCACTGATCCAACTTTCCATTTCTGTGCCAGTGGATGTCCTGGTTCAGGTGGCACTGCACCACACCGGCACCATTTGTAGTGATAATTTAAGAGATGGATGGGAGTTATCAAGTCCTATTCCGCTTACACATGTCAAAAGAATGTCAGCTCAAGACGTAAGACATAGTTGAAACGTCTCCGCCGCCCCTCTTGATCAATTTCTATCTTAGGAATGTAAAACGTTTGAACCTCCGAACCCCAAGCATACTCAGTACAAAATAAAATAAAATAAAGCAAGCAATAGTAAACAATTTGTTGAGTGGTCAGAAAAATGAATAATCAAAACCAATTTTTCATTCTTTTCATGTGAAATTGCAAATAGAGCAAAGCACTGCCAAGCGTTACATGGCCCTTGCTGTGCATGCATTATAATTCACATGCTATGTTTAACGTCATCATAAACACATATGTACATGAAAAATAAGTAATGTATGACAGACAAAAACAAGACAGACAAGCAGACAAGTATAATAAAAACAACTGCCACAGTAACATCATGGATGTTTGCGCTGGTCCATGTGCATGCACACAAGGAAGAATACCTTAGGCCTACCTTATTGTGTTTTGGCCACCACAGGGGAGATTCACATTGGAGGCCAAGAGCATTTCTACCTGGAGACCAACTGCACCCTCGCCATTCCTCGGGGTGAGGATGGAGAGATGGAGCTCTTTGTGTCCACACAGTCTGCTACTAAAACACAGGTTAGCCATGACTGAGTGTCATAGCATCAGAGCATTAGAGCCTTTGCACATGTACCTCAGGTTGTCACTTATATTCTGCATAGCTGTAGAAAGTACATGAGGCTAATTCAGAGAGGAACTATTATTCAGGAACTAAAGTGTTTTTTTAATGCTTTATCCCATAGTCCTTGGTTGCTAAGGCACTTGGAGTACCAGCCAATCGGGTTGTGTGTCGAGTGAAGAGAATGGGCGGTGGCTTTGGTGGCAAGGAGAGCAGAAGTACAGTCCTTTCAACTGTAGTGGCCATCGCCGCACAGAAGTAGGTTCTCAGCTGGTGGTTTTAAATGTTGTGTCTGGATGTTCACTGGTAAACATATTAATACGTGATGTATGATCTTAAAGGCAAATTGACTGATACTGTGTTGGGGTGTTTTTTACCCAGAGTCAAAAGACCTGTGCGCTGCATGTTAGACCGTGATGAAGACATGCTTGTTACTGGTGGTCGACACCCATTTTTTGGTCGCTATAAGGTTAGATGATTTCCTGAGCTGTAGATTTCTGCCCTTTATTTTACTAATGCATTCACTCATACACATTGGACTAGAAAATAGATCTGTTTAAAGCAAGAATTCACTATTCAGTGTACATCTCCCAGACCATTTATGTCACTAATCTGAAATGTCTTTTTTCCTGTCCAGGTTGGCTATATGAAGTCAGGAAAAGTCAAAGCTGTAGAGGTAACATTTTACAGCAACGCTGGGAATTCGATGGACCTCTCATTATCAGTGGGTATCCCCTTCAGCACCACTCTTTGTTGGTCCAGTGGAGGGCCTCTTAGTCAGCACTTTGCTGAGATAGTTTTGGAGGTTAGCTACCTGTAGCCCTAGGAGTCACTTTTTATAATGTGTTTGTGCTGTGTGCCTATAATACCCTCTGCCAACTAATCCTATATCTGCTTACAAGACAGCATAACTCTTCCCATCCAAGAAAAAGACAACAAAATGTGTTTATTTTAGAATAGGCAGTTTGCTAGGTTTCTAATTGTAATATTAAATGAAATATAATCATGCAATGTTATATAAATGCATATTGGGTATTTATTGTCTTTTTTTGTTGTTTGTTTTGTTTTTTAGATTATGGAACGGGCCCTGTTCCATATGGAAAACTCCTACAACATCCCACACATGTGTGGCACAGGCTACATGTGTAAAACCAACCTGCCCTCCAACACAGCCTTCAGAGGGTTTGGAGGACCCCAGGGCATGATGGTGGCAGAGAGCTGGATGAGTGACGTGGCACTTGCCTGTGGTGTGTCATCTCAGGAGGTGACTGCCAGCATTGATCAGTCATATTAGACCAACATTTATCAACATTCATCGGAAGCATGTTCTGAGTACTGGTACTTTTGAAAATTAGATATTTGTTTTGAATATCAGTCTGATTTTAATGCCAAAAAAACAGGTGAGAAGGTTGAATCTCTACAAGCAAGGAGATCTGACTCCATTCAATCAGTGCTTGCAGCAGTTCACTATTGACCGCTGTTGGGAAGAGTGCCTGGAAATATCCAACTTTCACCAGCGGAAGGCTGAAGTGGAGAAGTTTAATAGGTAAGTGGCAAGTAGCAGATTCTACACTGATACTACACTGGCACAGGACCGCATTGAGTGGCACGATCTGATGCTTTCCAGGGTTAGAGTCAGTCATGAAAAAAGTTTTTAATTCACTGAAAAACTTTAGTTTTCCTCAGTCAGCGGCTAATGCCGCCTTTCTAGGAAATTATACTTCAAGTTCCATAAAAAAAACCCTGCCAGAGTCATACAAAATGTTTAATATCTTTGTCCACACCTTCTGTGATGATGAATATGGCCTCTAGTTTTACATTGTTGTTGATCTCTGTCTCACTGCTTGCAGGCAGCATCGCTGGACAAAAAGAGGTCTATGCATTATCCCCACCAAGTTTGGTATCAGCTTTACTGCTGTCTTCCTCAATCAGGTCACTTTTTACATTTTACATTGATTTTACAGTTTTGATTCTGATTTTTGATTAGATCTTTGATTAGATTTTATTGATCAGATCTATGTGAGCTGGAGTCCACACATGAAAGTGTGTAATTGTAACAGAGTGTTTGTGGTCTGTGTTCTAAATACAAACTGGTATCACACCAGGCAGGAGCCTTGGTTCACATCTACACAGATGGATCTGTGCTACTGACTCATGGAGGAACTGAGATGGGACAAGGCCTACACACTAAGATGGTCCAGGTAACAACATCAAACATGACCTGCACTTTGGAACAGAATCCATACTCAAGTTTAGAAGAGGATTTTGAGATGAAACCTTAAGCTAGATTTGATGATTTATGCCTTAAGACCCCCCGATTATTTACCCCAATTTTGACACAATGACAATCATGGTCTCATAGTTGTTGTGCTTGTTTCTCGCCCACTGTTGTACCTTTGGTGGCTGCTCAGGTGGCCAGCAGGACCCTGGGCATCCCCAGCACTAAGATCCACATCACAGAGACCAGCACGAGCACTGTGCCCAACACCAGCCCCACGGCTGCCTCAGCTTCATCAGACCTCAACGGCATGGCTGTCCACGTAAGACATCCCATTTGAGCTGTAACCACTCATTTATTCATTGTCAGCTACTGAATTATTTGCCAACTATTTTGATAATTGACTAATTGGTCATAGTAATTTGTAGAAGAAAAAACTTCTATTGAGTATTGAGTTCTTAAACCTGAATATTATAAGATAAAGTGTTCTGTGATAGGAAACTAAATTTGCACTGAAGATGTCTTGGTGTATACTTCTTTCCATTAGGAAGCAAAGAAGTGTATCATTGTTTGTGTATATGTGTGTATATGTGTGTGTATGTGTGTGTGTGTGTGTGTGTGTGTGTGTGTGCATGTGCACAGGCAAATGTATAATGGAGGCAGAACTACTACAAATGTTTGTATCTCAAAATACAAATGTATTGTAATATCTGAAGATCAAATGCAGATCTACAGTCATGTGAACATTGAAATCTCAAGGTTTTTCATGGCATCTCATTGTCTAGTTTTTGTGTAAATATGTGTTTGTTTCAGAATGCATGCCAGACACTACTCCAACGTCTGGAGCCATACAAGGCCAAGAACCCTACAGGCACCTGGGAGGACTGGGTCAGTGACTCGTCATGACTGTTAATAAATGAACATATGACGTTAGAAGGACCAGCTTCAGTAAGGGTTTTAGCAGCAATGGATTGGTGTCCCATTCAAGGGCACCTATTTGCTCAGCGCCACAAAGACTACGTAGGACAACAGCCTATTAGCATCCATGGATATCCATGGGGCCCTTGTAATATTACAGGTTTATCTGGCAATGAATAGTCAGGAATGTAATAATAGTATGATGTCGTGGCAGTTTTTGTTTTAATGAATGTTTATTCATATGCATTAATTGATTGTGACCTATGGTATGTAGCAAGAGTCTGCTCTGCTGTTCTGTGTTGCTTTACAAGGAATCTTTTATCATGTTTATGATATTTTTGTATGTTTTTTACAGGTGAGATCTGCATACTTTGACAGGGTGAATCTTTCGGCAAATGGGTTTTACAAGTGAGTTATAAAACACCTTTTTATGGTGTTTTTATGGTGTCATCTTATGTATTTGATCCTCCTATCTTACACATTACAGTGATTGTGTGAACTCTGAACTTATGATGGGATACTAATTTGCATTCCAGGACCCCTGACCTTGGCTATGACTTTGATAGTAACTCAGGGAGACCCTTTAACTACTTCAGCTATGGTGTGGCTTGCTCAGAGGTGGAGATTGACTGTCTGACAGGAAGTCATAAGGTAACCTACTGGTGCATGTGGCTTTTGCTGATGGGGTGGAAGGAGGATTCTATTGCCAAGGCCATTGATCAAATTTTGTCAAGCTGAATGCAATCTCTCCTAATAGTGTGTATAAAATGTTCCAAATATTCATGCTAGATTATAGTGTAACCATAACAAAGTGTAGGAGGATAAAAATCAGTATGTCTGTATGTACCATCAGATTCTGTAAGTAAACACCACTGGATATTGTAAAACTGTTTTGCTGGAGTGGATTAATGGGTTTTCTATCTTGTTGTCTCTTAGAATGTGCACACCTCCATAGTGATGGATGTTGGGAAAAGTCTCAACCCAGCCCTGGATATTGGACAGGTACATTGAACATTATTATCCTTCAACAAAGTTTTAGTCCCATTTCTCATTTTTCTTTCCGTGGTACTTTTAACCAGCATATATGGATGGAGTATCACATTTTGACACTATATTTTTTCTGAGGCACTGAGAGACAAAGCTGTTGGTTGTTTTTCAGGCCTGGACTGTAGATAATGAAATCCCCCAAGTTATCTCCAAAGCTATTGTTTGTATAATTATTCTTATAGTGTTGCACACTTTTTCACTGAGTGACTGCAATTTATTGTTGCAGACAGATACAATCAAATACAACTACCACTTTCATTTTTGAAAATAATATAGATATGATAAAGGATAAGATAAGATAATGGCACAAGGTTAGGCTAGCCTTTTGCTGCACCCATGCCAACACTTTTTAGATGTGTTTCTGGTATCAAATTCAGAATGAACATGAATAAAATAGCACAATTAGTCATTTCGAGGATTTGTTTTTGCTTATGTATGTTTGCAAGTAAATATGGGTTTACATGATTGGTAGATGATCACATTCTGTTTTATTCACTGGATTGATTTATTTACAGCATCTCAACTTTTATAGAAATGGCATTGTACACAAAAACTTGTAGCCTAAAGATAATTCAAACCCTGATTTTAGTTAATACCATTTTTCTCAGACACCTTTGATTTGCGTGACTCTTGTGTGGATGTTAATGTCTTCTTCACTGACTAGGTGGAGGGAGCATTCATGCAGGGTGTGGGCCTCTTCACTCTGGAGGAGCTGCGCTACTCTCCCGAGGGTTACCTCTTCACCCGTGGCCCTGGCATGTACAAGATCCCTGCTTTTGGAGACATCCCTACGGAGCTCAGCGTGTCTTTGCTGAGGGATGCCCCCAATGAGAGAGCCATCTTCTCTTCAAAGGTACAGAGCAAAGAGCTCAACTGTTATGGACCTGATTAAGGGAACATGGTGAAAATGAAAGATAAGTGTAATAGGTGCCATCATCATGCAAAATAGAAGATAATCAGCACACCAGAATGACAGATAAGATGGTTCAAGAATGCACACACGAAGGATAAGTTCATGACATATTCAAGTATTAGTGATACTTTACCCACTTGATAATTGTTAACTCCATCTTCCAGACAATATTGTGATGGTCTTTCCTGATAGTCCATTTAGTGTCAGAGTCCATTAAACCTGTCCTACATCAGTTACTTTCATTTGGAGAAATGGACACTTGTACTTGTGTAGTTCTAATAGTCTGCCCTTTTGTCTCCAGGCTGTAGGGGAGCCACCACTCTTCCTGGCTGCCTCAGTGTTCTATGCCATCAAAGAGGCCGTTGCTGCAGCTAGGGCAGAGTCAGGGCTGTGTGGCCCATTCAGACTGGACAGTCCTGCCACCCCTGAGAGGATTCGCAATGCCTGCGAAGACCACTTCACAAAACTGGTACACAGCAGTTTCTACATAATGGTTCTCTACATGCATTGTAATGCATTGTAATGGTGTCGTAGTCACTGATAAATGCTTTGCATTTTTTCCTTTACTTATCCATTTGTGTGTGTGTGTGTGTGTGTGTGTGTGTGTGTGTGTGTGTGTGTGTGTGTGTGTGCGCGCACGCGCGCTCGCATGTTTGTGTTTTAGTGTCCTTCTGCAAAACCTGGCACCTTTACACCCTGGGCTGTCCAAGTTTAAACAACACATGGTGGATAGAAGAGCTACTGCCCGTTCAAGACTGTGGGCAGTGTGTGGGTGTGTGATGTCTACCATTACAAACTAGAAATATGTGTATGAGTTGAATGGGAAAAGAAACTGAAGTGCAGAAATATCCATTCTTGTGCCGTGTGCTTTACCACAAAGTACATCTTACTTGCACTGTTGTACTTTTCTATTTGTCTTAACCAAATACAGTTACGTCAGTACACCTGAATGTTATGGAATATTGTCCAGTGATTCCACTGACATTATAAATTGCAACATAAATTTTAGAATTAATTTTTTTTTTTTTTTTTTCATTTCACATTGAAGTGTCACAAGCTTGTACATGCTGTAGTAAAATCTAAGTAGACAACTTAGCCACAGTAGACAATGTTTGTAGACAACTTACCCACAACAGACAATTTACCCACCTTAGAGCTGAATCACTGAACACATGGTTGTTTAAAATAAATTCAGTTGTGCACATAATATTTATTACATAGTGTATGTCAGCATGTTAACAGTGGCAATTTTTTCAGGCAGGAATAGATGAGTTATTTCAGATAATCATTTTTATGAACAAATATGTACAGTATCTTTACAAATAAAAATGCAAGGTGAAATTTGACCTGCCAGTCATATTCTTGTGAAAGAATTCCTTATGATAGATTCCTTTTAATATGATTGCTACACAAAAGTTCTTCAGAAGAAACATGCTAAGGGATGTCTCTTTAGTCTGTCCTGACAAACACACTGCAGGCCTTCCAGGGAGTTTTCTTTAAGCGGTGGTCTTTCTGGCAGTGTCTGCATCCCCCCTGCTGCTCTCTGGCTCAGCAGTCGTTCTGCAGCACAGGACCAAGTTCTTGATGGTCTGGCGGTATGGCTTCATCCTATAGGCGTAGAGGAGGGGATTAAAGGCCGAGTTGGCATGGGAGAGGATGATGGCCATGAGCATGATGGGCACGGGGATGTGGCAGCGTGGACACAACAGGAGGAAGCAGTTGACCACATGCATTGGCATCCAGCAGAGCGTGAAGAAGAAGACGAGCAGGAAGAGCGATGTGGCCTTCCTCACCTCACGGCGCAAGCCACTGGAGCGGCTAGACGGCACGTCTGCGGCAGCCTGGAGTGCCGTGATGCGCCTCATCTGCCGTCGCACCGTTGCAAAGATGTGGGCATAGATGACCAACATGACCACTAGGGGCACTAGCACACAGCCAAAGAAGTTGAAATACACCATATAGCTCAAGTCAATAACGCAGTCAAAGAAGCAGTGGCTGGATTGAGGTGGGGACTTGTGCCAGCCCATCAGCGGTATAGAGCCTGTCAGGAAGGCCAAGACCCAGGTGACCAGTATGATTAGTCTAGCATTGCAGGGTCGCATAATCCTCTGGTAGTGGAGGGGGAGAAGGATGGCTATGTAGCGCTCTACTGCCACAGCCAGGAGGCTGAAGATGGATGTGTGGGTAAGCATGATGAGCACTGACAGCATAGCAATGCAGAGGTACAGGTTGTGGTAAGGCATGCCCAGGTCTGTCAGGATGGCACAGGGGATGGCTAGGGCTCCTACAAAGAAGTCGGCTACGGCAAGTGACACCAGGAAGTAGTTTGTCACAGTTTGGAGCCTCCTGTTCAGCTTGACGGCGAGGCAGACTAGAAAATTCCCTGTTGTGGAGAAGGTTGCAATGAATAGCTCTGCAGCTATGTAAGGCCCATCCAAGTAAGGCTTGGGGACTTCAGCTAAATACATTTCCTCACTGATGTTCTGGGTTTCATTCATTTTGAGTCCTGCTCTGTAAGCCCCTGTGAACAAAGGAAGGACATTTTTTTTTTTTCTTTTTTTTTTTTTTTAAATCAAAAATGATTTAAATGCAATTGTAGTTTTTGATTGAGATTTATCTGATATTTCACATTTATATTTTGTCCCCTAACATTATCTGTACTGCAGTTAGCTTGCTAGAATCCCAAACATGATTGTTCATGATTTATAAAGTGTATTATTTGTGCAAACAAAATCAAGATCAAAACCTTTTTTTTTTCTTTTTTTTCTCCACTGCTCATTTCATTTCTCAAAATAATTTGTAAACTGCATCACACCACACCACCATGGATTACCTCCAAAAGCTTATGTCAAATGCTTAGTTTAGCAGATGTTTCAAAAGTAAATATTTATCAATGCCATTAGAATAACAAGTCACAGTGCCAGTGTCTACCAGTAAGAGCAATGAAAATGCTTATGTAATGCTGAAAATGAAAATAATTATGTAATTTATTGCCACAGGAGACCAGCGTACTGCAACACAGAAAGGTAATTACTAAACAAAGTAAAAAGGTAAGCATATGAAAACACTCTGTTGGCAGAACTATGGTATAGATTACAACTATGATTTGTAATATATGCATTTCTGAGCTTATAGGACTAGTTCATGAAAAATTTCTTCTGCACAGCCAAGATAGACTAGCCTGGCTTTCGCGACTAAGTACCTCAATCTGAAATTGGTCTGAATACCAATACGTTATCTCCCACTTCTCTGGGGTGGGATTAACAAACACAATCTGCTAAGAACCCATTAAACATAAACTCTGTTAGGTGTTTCTTGATATGCTGTCAAGTAAAAGCCTACTTTTGACTGGTTCCCTATCTAAGGCAAATTAAATGCAGATATAAACCTGTTGGCTATATGGAGCTGCAGTGTGCAATGAAATTGCTCACAAATCAGGATGGGGTTTTCCAGGCTAAAGACTGACTTGAGAACAATAAGCATAGCATAGTTCAGTAGTGCAATAGTTATACTTGAGAGAACGGCAGGCCTAATGCATTTTAATCCATACATGAACAACTGAAGATAAGACAATTGTTCACAATCTGTTGCACTGAAAAAAATGTTCAAAAGATTGAAAAAAAGCTATCTTGGAAGTTGAAAGTCTGCTAGGAAACTCTCTGCTGGTAAGACAGAGAAAGAGATACTTTATTTTTATCCTGTTGGAAATGACGGTGTCCAGTAACACATCTATACAAAAGTACAACTTCAATTGTATAGAAAAATGACAAAATTCAAAATACAAAGGAGGATATTGTGCAAAATACCACTTCAGTTGTAAACAGCCTTGAATACGGCACTGTATACAAAATAAACAAAATACAACATTGAAAATACAAATGAAGTTATTGTGCCAAATACAACTTCAATTGTATCCAGCAACTTCAATTGGCACCACCTGCTGTCACAAGGCAGTACTGCATTAGCAAATTCAAAAGTAGAGCCAATAACATATTTTAAAAATCAGTGCAATATTAATACTGCTCAAGTTTTAAACAGTCTTTTTAAAGCAACTAAATGAATAGCCCAGATCATGGCTTCATATTCCATTAGTTCTCTGTATGGTCCAGTGGTTCTTATTTACTAAAACAGACCCACATAATAGATGTGTCACCACCATGTTTGATTAGTGAAAGGCATGAAGAAGGTTTTGTTCTATTATCATATATTAAATAATTATTACATATTATATAACAGTGTATTCCATTCCATATTCCATTCCATATATATCATTATACACATCTTCACACTTGCATTAGGCTGACATGCACAAAAAAGTTATTCGTTTAAAGATTAAAACGAAAACAATGACATTTTCTTATGAAATTCTTGATGCCTACACCGAGCGCCTCTCCAACAACCTAATTGTTCTTAACATCATGTATCTTTTGTATTTTCTAAATAAAGTGAAGTATTAAAAGGCATTTGTGAGTATGTGAGCAATGATAAATGAATTGGCTACCTACCAACAGTTCCTGAAACCGTGGCTGTAATGCTCTTGGAGGCACTGGTGATAAAACACTGTTCTATTCATTGAAAACAGGCTGAAGTGGACTCCATAAGCCAGCAAATTTACCAAATGGTCTTAACCATGAAAATTCACGGTATATTGACAACAAAAACAAATGGTTCAAACCCGGCAGTCTAAGAGGAGGGGATTTTCTATGAGCAATGACGAAATTCACCTGAAAGGGGAAAGTAAAAAAAATGTTTACCTTTCTACTGTGAGATAGCATTGAGGAAGCTGATCTTGATAGCAAATGAACATGTAACAATAGTCAAGGCAGATGTATTTTGTATTGTTTATTGACACAGAATAATGATGTGGAATTATCAGTTGTTAATTTGAACACCTATTTGATACTTGCTGGATCTACATCATTCACAAATTATATTCACATTGGTATATAGGCCCATTGCCTGGCCCTGTTCCTGATACTTTTCTGTAATACTTTGTGTCATCTCAGCAGATTAGTTTTCATTGCCTAATAGGACTAAAATAATGCAGCTCTGCATGGACCTTATATAACTGCAGACCAGAGGGGTCATATTCCTTCTGAGGAGGATGAAGGGCCAGTCACCTCACCAGGTCAATCAATGCCTTACTGGAAGGCTATGGCACACCTGTATGGAGGAGAGGGGAATTAAAGAACATCTTGTAACAATGTGTTTTCCGGAATCCAACTCGCTGTCTGTAAATACTGTAGGCTTATGTAAGCTTACAGTCAGTTCAGTCCACTTACATGTTTTTTTCCTTAGGCTGACAAAACTGGATCTAATCAAACTTGGTGGTAATTTCAGGTGTCTGTCAGCTTGTATGCTTGAGATGAAGAATATGCACTCTTTGGTCTCTCCATTTATCTTATCCGTGACACACACATACAGTGAACACACAGTGACGTGAAGCACACACTAACCCAGAGCAGTGGGCACCTCAGCCGTGGATATGGGAGAACCCCCTTTGGTCACAGTATCACTGTATCATAAAACTATGGCCTAAACAAATAAATAAAGTTTTAGACCAGCCTCAGAACATTTGCCCAACTTGGCTACTTCAGTTTGTTGTACCGAGAATCATTGCTTGAATTGTCAGGAATCACTGTTTAAGCCTCTGACATTTCCTTTTCAGTGTCTGCATGTTTTTCTTATCTTGGTCAATAAGCTTTAATTCCAATAAGCTGTTATGGCAACCACAGTAGTTTGTAACATTAGTGGTAATTTGTTGATAAAACCTCAGGACATTCTCTACAGTAAGGAATTGATGATTGACAGAATCAGGACAATAAAATCCTATCAGTTCCCATCCCTAATGAACATAGAACACTGCTGGCAAATTCCTATCACCTTCAGAGGAAACTACCTGTTTTGACTGTCTGAGAGTATGCAGTGTCATATTCCATTTTAGGGGCCGCAACACCCCCCCCCCCCCCCCCCCACACACACACACACACACACACACACCGGCTCTAATTATAATTTGCTTCGCAGTCGTTCGAATGGCCCTCTTCATCCATCTCCGTCCCACAATGCACCCCGACCGGCAGCCTTTGAAAACGTAGCGCGGCGGATTCAAGATGGCGGAGATGGAACAGCTGCTGGACGAAAGTGAGTAACCAGCTAAAGACGAATAACATTGGTGAATGTTTTGTAGACGTTAATATCTTCATTTTCAAGCGACAGTATGCTATTGAGGTGTCCAATTGACAAAGTGGTGTGAGGTTTTTCACTTAACGTTGTCCAGTTCACAACAACATACTGTTGCGAAAATTGTTTTTGAGCTCCGGACCAGCAGCTGACTTTCGTCTACCAGTTCTCATTCACTTGACTTTGTTTTTTGTTTGTCAGACAGAGACAACAAATCTGAATATTCAACTATCATAAGGTCTGATACTTGTGAACTCTTTTCAGACAAATGTCCACTCGTCTGTCTGTTAATTCGACTTACTTTAGCTACTGGGGCTAGCTGATGAGGGTCCTAGCTAGGATAACATTAGTTGGCTTGCTGCTGGTATCACACCCTCTCAGCTAGCTAGCTACAAACTAGCCAACTAGCCTCTATCTGATGACTGGCTGTCATCTCAGAAACGCCGCGTCTAGAGGGCCTCGCTCAATTTTTTCGATTACTGATTGCTAGATCGCAAAGAGTCAGCTGGAGAGAACGACATCTCCGACCCCTGTCCTCAAGATGGTACTGGTAGGATTAAGTCCAAACAAGTTTAATCAGAAATGAGGGATTTTTCGTCTGAACATTGACACTAGCTAGTAGACATTAGCGAGCTAATGTTAAACTTTTATCGATTTATGTTTAATACGGAACGCATAACATTTCACTTAATTGTTCACTTCTTACCTTCAGGTTCATCAGCAAAAGCTCTTGTCAGTTTGAAAGGTAATACCACCCATTATACAGCTCTTGAGCAGGCTAGCTAATAAGAAATTAAATGTGGCCAGTAGGAACAATCCATTTTAATTTGCCATAAATTAATAATGCTCCAAAATTTGTCATTGTTATAACTCAGTCCATTCCTTTTGCATTACGTGTTCATGAAGTATTCTTTTTCCACTTTTTTTCAGAAGGTAGTTTGTCAAACACTTGGAGTGAGAAACACAGCTCATCCAGATCTCCAAAGGGAAGGGCAGATTTTTCACCTGTGGAGAATGTAGGCCTTTTTGTCATTCTTATTGTGCCGTCTTAATAGTTTTATAATGGAGTTGTCTAATAGTGCAGTACTATTGCTTGGAGGCAGCTCATCATAGCTCTCCCTGGTATTAATTGCAGACCAGAGGCTCAAAGAGGAGCCGTGTTCTGTCTGAGGAGGATGAAGGGCCAGTCACCTCCAGATCACCTAGGAGGAGTCATAGAGTGACAACTATGCCACAGGTTACAGTTTATTGATGTTCATTATGCATCCATCTGTGAATGGGGTTTTCTCCATTATAATTGTAAATGGATAACTTTTTGCTAGATAAAATCCAGAATTACGGAAAACCACTTGGATGAATATTTGTTTTCACACTGTTCACAATAGCTGTGTTTGTGATTTAATCCAAAATTGTGTTTTACCTTTGGTTTGCTTCAGGTTATTGTATAGAACTAGGGATGCATTAAGCAGTAGGCTCAGTCAATCTAAAAAATCTGAAACTTTTGCAGCTGTTATAATGGTTTTATGCTTAATCTTTCCCTGCTTTTGCCATTTATCCCTCTAGAAATTTGCTGATTTTGCAGTCCCAGACAAGAAGGCATCTCAGAAGATTGGACTGAGATTGAGGAATTTATTGAAATTGCCTAAAGCACACAAGTGGTGCATTTATGAATGGTTTTATTCGAACATTGATAGGTAGATTACCACACACATTTGTGTTTAAATAACTAACATTTCTTAATGAACCACATGGTATCACTGAAATTGGTTTCCATGCATTTTCCAGGCCTTTATTTGAAGGAGACAATGACTTCTGCCTCTGTCTGAAAGAGTCCTTTCCAAATCTGAACACCAGGAAGTTGACAAGAGTTGAATGGGCAACAATAAGAAGGTTAATGGGAAAACCTAGAAGGTGATTTAGCATGCTTAATTCTTGTCTCTTCAGCTTTTCACTTTATACTTTTAGTGTTAATCATTTAAGATTATCTTAAGAGTTTGACATTTGACAACGTCATGCAATAATGTTGTGAATATGTTGGGCAGGTGTTCGTCTGGGTTCTTTGCGGAGGAGCGATCAGCTTTGGAGCAGAAGAGGCAAAAGATTCGACTTCTGCAGCAACGGAAGCTTACAGACTTATCACAGTGCAAAGACCTGCCTGAGGAGATCCCACTGCCCTTAGTCATAGGAACCAAAGTCACAGGTACGTTTGTGTGATGTTTCACATTAGGCTTGGGCTTTTAGCAAGCAGTGTTGTTTTGGTTGGGTAGTCAAAAACTGTTATGCCAGCAGATGGCAGTGTGGTGTTTTTTTTTTGTTTTTTTTTTTTTTGGTAAATATTTTTAAAAGATATTTAAGGTCAACCTCGCTGCATAAAAATAATTTAGAGTGCCTAACAATTAATTAGTCAAATTTGAAGATATGTCTTCTAATTGAGCTTGGGGAACTTAAGCATGGGTATTATACGATAGACAATAGATATATGTTTTCACTATTCCCTGTACTGGAAAGAATAGCAGAAGGCACACCATGCACGGTGAGGTGCTCTGAGGCCTGGAGTTGTAGTAATGATAATAGCGGCTTAGCATTGAAGTGTTGCAGAGACTAGAGAACAAAGAATTATTTATCATTTTTTTTAGCGCTAAGCATGCAAACAATCTGAGAGAATCTGAACTATCACAGTTTGCTTCTTGTATGTGATTGTGGAAATGTGGGAAAGACTGATAGAGGAACGTTATTGTCCATAATGGTTTTGGTTTTTGGAGTCAGTGCAAAGCCTCACATATATAAGGAAACGTGTGTATATACACATGACTTTAACACAAAAAACCCATCCTACTCCAGCTCGTCTGAGAGGTGTTCATGATGGCCTCTTCACGGGCCAGATCGACGCAGTGGACACCGGTGCTGCAACATACAGGGTGACGTTTGACAGAAAGGGCCTAGGGACACACACAGTTCCCGATTATGAAGTCCTTGTGAGTCTGATTACCATTTGCTAACGACATAATTTCCATGCCTATTTTCATAATTTGTCTGTATACTGGATCATAACTATCACTTTTCCTCAAAAGAGGAAACTGGACATGAATTGTAATTGTTAATCAAAAAATACCACAACTAGTTGAACCAGGTGTTCTGTTTTCTTCATAGTAACTTGCCTACCAGTGACACTGCACTGACTCTTTAAATTCCCTTTTATACATGTGGACTGTTGAGCATTGTTCCAAGGCTATTTGTCAGCAGGCCACAGTAGAACACTAGGAAAATAACTGTCTAAAGCCTCAGTCTGTCTTGTCTTTTGTGGTGGTGTTATGCTAAATTTTAGAGCCATGATCCTGGTGAGACCATGCCACTCTCAGCCTTTGCCCAGAAACAGCGTCCCACCCGCCTTCAAACCTTCCTGACGCCCACACGAGAACCGTACCCCTCATCAACCCCGTCCGCACTAATGGTATCCGTCTTTCATGCCATGTCGAGTTTACGCTACACTAGTGTGGTACTTTAGGCTGAGCTAACACTGCAGTAGCATACCAAAGTCATGGGTGAGATACTAGGGTGCCAAAGATGCTGTATATAAACCAAAAGATATGCAGTATATTATCTTGGTATGACTGAATTGCAAGCATTACAGATATTGCCCATCTTTTTGTATTTAACAAATGCTGTTTGTTTTTTCTACTCTTTGGTTATCTGCAGGATAGTGATCCTTTGCTTGGTCAGTCTCCATGGAAGAGTACTCTGACCACATCAGAGGGAGATACACTTGGTGGATTTCCAGTGAATTTCCTTGTACAAGTTGTGAGTTTCATCAATTTTAATTTGAATGGATTGGCTCCGATTTTGTTGGTCTTGAATTTCATGCTGATTGGTCCCAATAAACACTTTTTTCCAGACACGGTTATCAAAGATCCTTATGGTTAAGAAGGAGCATATAAAGCAGTTAAAAGAGATGAATGCAGAAGCAGAAAAACTGGTATGTGTGCTCTCTGAGAAATGGCTGCATGTAATCTGCCTAAACGATTTTAAGAAATGTTGTTCACGCTTAGACTTTTTTTCTACAGAAATCTTATGCAATGCCAATAGAATACGACTTTCAAAGGAGATATGCTACCATTGTGTTGGACCTTGAGCAGCTTAACAAAGACCTCAATAAAGTGTTGCATGAAGTTCAACAGTATTGTTACAAGGTGATTAGTCACTGCTTGTTACATATACACACACATATCTAAACATACCCATATCACATACAGTAGGTGATGAATGAAGTCAAACGAGTTGTACTGCATGACTGACTTTTCCTAAGGTTAGTAAAATGAAGATTGAGTCTTACAGCAACTTACCTTTTTGGCCCTTTGTCAGGAACTTTGGTTTTAGTGCTCTGGGCTTTCAGTTTTCTAAGAGTCGTGTTTAGATGACTTTTGATTGCACATGACACTGAGTAAACTCTTTGAATATTCAACACAAAAGGGACACAAGAGGGAGTTTAAACACACAATGTCACACATGATATTAAGCAAAGCAATGGAAGAGTTCAGATTCCCTTGGTATGTAGCACAATGGCAGAACAGGTGCATTTACAACTGACAAAAGGCTGTTTTCCTGCCTACACAGCAACAACTACATTGTGCATCAGATGTTCTGGGCACATTGTTATGTTAAGGTGCAAGTAGTATATTGCGCAGGGTTAATCTGTTACATTCCCCACAGCTGGCTCCAGAACAGGGCCTTCCGCCTGCAGAGGAGGCTGTGGACCTCCGGCGTCGCTGTGAGGACGAGGCCCAGAAGATTGTCCGGCAGGCCAACATCCTCCCCAACGGCCAGCACTGCGTCCACAGTCCCCAGCTCACACAGCTCATCTCCAACCTCACCACACTGCTGCTGCAGATCAAGGCAAGGAGGCAACACACAACCCATGAGAACCCATTAGTTGATCAGGAAGTAGTGTTGTGAATTTAGTGTTTAGTGACTCTAAACCTGGCAAACTTTCAAGTTGACCATTGCTGGCCTCACACACATTGGTTACGTTCTTGAGTAATGTTGAACCATGAAATGTGTAGGCTGACTGACTAATTTGTGCAGAATTTACCTCATTGCATGTAAAGGCCCCAAATGTTACTACATGAACAATTGAAACACTGGTCTTGAAAGGTGAAGTTGTCAATGTAGCATTGATGGGTATTGCAACATTTTGAATAGGAAGAGTTGGTGTTGCTTGACTTTGCTGAACTGTGTCAGATCTTAACTGAATGTCCCCTCAGACAACGGCAGATAAAGCCAGACTGCATCTTTCACATATAATAGCCCTAAACTTTTCAGGTTTTCCGTCACATTGGAAAATGTATGGAAACTAATGAAAACTTAGCAACGTGCTAATTTGACAGCCCTATTTGTAATAACAGTACATTTAAGGATAGTTATGCTATTTTAACAGTATTTTACCCACATCTACACCGTGAGTGATTTTGTTGAAAGACAAGAATGTGCTTGCAACCAGAATTAGACCCGACTTGACCTAGTCGCTCCAACGCATCCTTGACAGGGCATACAGGGCTTACAAGCCCCGCTTTTGTCTCTTATTTTGGATCCCTTTACTTTACATTTTGTGAAATACCACTATAGCGGTGGTAAGGGAAGGAGTGGAATCCCAAACACACCTACAGTACCTCTACCACAGAGTCACTGGGAATGACCAGAGACCTTTTGTGTCTTGGTGTCATTAGTAGAGGACTGTGTTTTGTGGGACTTTGTTAGATTTACATCTCCTGTGATTGAACTCCTAATGAATTTTCCTGTTTTCTGAATTTTTTATGTGTTTTGTGCTGATTGGTCAAAGTATATACACTTTGTAGACCGACAGCTCTTGAAGATTGTTAATTTGATTAGGGGCTTGTTCATTGCATTTATTAACTATGTTAAGTGACATAGCATAAAAGATTTGGACTGTTGATTTTCTGTGTTTTGGGAAATTAATTTTTTTTTTCTTTTTTCAGTGCTTAGCTGAGGGTGGTGATTTGAATTCCTTTGGGTTCAAGTCATTGACCGATTCACTCAATGACATCAAAGAGTCAATTGATAGTTCAAATGCCAGGTAAGTGCATTCATTCATTGCCTTTCATCACCGTGTCATTTCCACCCAAGCTTTTAGACCAGATTACAAGTGAAATGATTTATCCTTATTGTGTGGACAGCAGCTAGTGGGCAGCCTCAATATCTTGTGTGTGTCCAGTGTATATATACTGTAGCCGGGTTTTCATACAACCTGTTCATGCAAATCTAAGTTATAAAAAAACCTGACTTGGAAATGCCTGTAAATAAGCATCAGTTACAAATTTGATTTGCTTAAGGGGTTGGATTAACTCTCTATGCACATAGGGCCAAATTTAAAAAAAAAAAAAAAAAAGCATGCAACTGTGTTTTTCCAGCCTGCACGCATTTTACTAATGACTTAAGTTGGTCACTTTTGTGCCAGTTTTTAACTGTCCTCCGTGGTCTGCTCTCATTTGAACACTGGAGCTTGCTTACTGATACACATACAGTTATCACTTGCCCACTGAGGCTGGTATGTGTAATTGTAAATGCTGTACAGGGGAATATTTTCATCATCCAGTGAAACACTGCTGCGTCTTTTAAGTTGATTCTGAATGGTCATGAGTGTGATTGAAGTGTATCTTGATCTGGTCATACTTCATGCAGGCATGAGGAGAAGCATGAACTCACCAATCAGATTAGGCAAAGGCAAACAATATTAGTCTAATATCCATTAATGGTATGCAGGCTAACAGATGACCTAAACAGTAAGGTGATGCAGAGGGTACATGAGTTGATTCCTCCAGCTTTGCTAACCTTGTTCTCGTGATCCCTTTCTTGAGAAGTAGAGAGTTGAGAACTTGAGAAAATGTTGAGAAGTTGAGAAAACATCTTGTACGTTAGTCACTAGCTTAATCAAAATGCAAGCAAATTAATTCCTCGAACGAAAAAGACAAACCAGATGTGCATGTTTTTTCTCCACCAATAGCCCTTGTAGGCTATTATTTTTGAGGCTGGTCCATATGATCTGAATAACAATGAATCAACACCAGACCAGTTCCAAACAGATTATAAAAATCTGGCAGGCCTGATATTATTGCTGGCTATTCCTGTTTCCCCCTTCAAAGGTTTTCAGAATCAAATGTTGATTTATCGTCTTCCTAGATTTTAATAGTTAATGACAAAGTCCATGTTCCATAATTTCCAAAAATTAATAACTCTTGATCAGTCTGGTTTGATTTTGCATAAATCCTTCATAAGGCTTGTGTTTCTCATGTTTCTGATTTTGGAGGGTGTGGCAGGAGTGGGTATAGCAGAATAGTGCATAACTGGAAGTGCGTAAAAAATGATGTGTGTAGGAGAATCAAGGTCATAGGGCACAATGCCGTTGAAGTTGATGGAAACAGATTCATTCACATATATTCACATTTACTATGCTTCTATCAGTAGTTGTTGTCCATTTGTCCACATTTGCAATAACAGATAAATTAAATTAAGTGCATTCTCAAAATTTACACCAGGAGATGTATGCAAATACAGTGTCAGTGTAAGGTAAAAAGAGATAGTAACTGCCAGTCACAATTTTCAGTATTGACCAAAACACTGATTATTATTTTGCCATAATCTTCTTTGAAAGACTCCTCAGTTCATAACTGTGTGCTTTTATCCACTCAACAGCTGCTTCCAGAACAATGTGGAGATCCATGTGGCCCACATTCAGAGTGGCCTGAGTCAGCTGGGAAACCTCCATGCCTTCACAGCCAACAACACCCACAGCACTTAAGCCCTCCAGCTTTTAGCACATCAAACCCTCCCTCTGTACATATCCTCTCACATAATCTAAATATACCTCGGAGAGAAAAAGTGTAACTTCAAAACCACCAGAGAACATTACTCTTGAGAATGAGCAGAGTTTATGCAAGAGACTGGTGAGATTTGTCAAATTTTGGCCATCAGGGTTGACCCCTACAAATACATATACAATAGATTGCAAAGAAATGGACCGTTTTCCCCCTCTTTTCATACAGTGCTCACTGTACCAGCCCTATCTCCATGCTGAACATTTTGACATTGATTTTTTGTTTAAATTTTTTTTTATTGTGGCTCTTAAACGGAAGTAGAAACATTTAGCATCGTTTCAAAGGGCTTGTTTTACTTTGGACCGCAATCTCACTTCCTTATTAAGCACGTTTATTGAACTGTTTTCTTCTACGGCTGCAAACTGAAATTGGGCATCAGATGTCGGGGCTCTGAATTGGCATTGCACATTTAATGGATGCACAACACAAACTTTCTGCGTATTTTGAAGGTAGAGAGTAGTGTGTTTTTTGTTTGTTTGTTTGTTTTGCTGAAGAGGTTTTAATGCTTTGATATTTCTTATTTGAATCCCATGTAGATGTTTAAAGCGTAAAGTGTCAGCATTGCAGCTCCTCCTTTCCATTTAAATCTCTGCATATTTTTAACACTCAAAATGAGTGATTTCACAGAATTGTGAAAAATTAAAAAAATACAGCCTTACATTGAAAATATCCACTGCTATTTTTGTACTTGTAGCGTGCTTTACGTCAGAATAAGTATTTATGATCATCTCTAGAGGTCTGAGATGGCTGTAATGTTATGTGTAAATACTTTCAAATTATTTTTATCAGGAGTCTTTGTACAGTTATTACCAGAATTCTGAAAATGTATGTTGTTAAAAGTAGATACTTGCCTGCAATAGTTATTTTGCTTTAATTGCAATGGTCTCCACCCAATATAACATCTTATTTATAAGTATATTTTATTGCATTTATGGTGTATCAGTAAGAATCCTTGAGAAACCAAAACGGTTTCCTATGCAAAACTGCCTTCAATTTTGTTTGCCTTGTGTGAAATTAAAATTATTTCTCCCACATTGATCTGTCTCCATTAACATGTCATGTAGGGGTGATTCTAGGGTCAGACTAGGGATTCTAAGCGCCTATGAGCATCTAACAGCAGTTCTTTGCCCAATTTGTTCTTGATAAGTTTAGTCAAAGTTAAAAACTTTCCAGAACAGGCCTACATTGTACATAAACAGGCAACAGATGAACATTATTATATTACAATTATATATATATATATATTAATAATATAATATTATCCTATTATAACTAGGCAAATCTATTATTTGGGAAATATCAACCATTTGCAGGACAAGCCAACACTATGCTTTGCCAACATGCTTAACCCCCCCTGCAACATCAGTCATTCAGCATGCCGAACTATGTTGATGCTCAGGGAAGTTACCTGTCAACCTACGTTGTTCCACCAGGCGCTCTATTTGAGCGGATTCCGTTTCCGTGGCAAGTTGGGTGAGTGAGGAACAAAAAATGTGTCGGGATTTGGTAGTCTTAATTTACTGAGATTTAGTGCGTTATAAATAATTCCAAAGCTGAAAATGAAAGACGCAGAAAGAGTACCCCTACAATCAAGTGGGCCAAAATGAGCACCACCTATCTGGGCATAAGGCTATTTTTCAAGATTTTTGAGATTTCACTGAAATATGCCGAAAAATGAATGAAAGAAAAGAAATAGAAATTGCCTACGGGGGTAAGACCAACCTTTGATCCGCTGGCCTAAGCCCTCAATGTTTCATTGAGATAACGACACTGCACCTACTTTTTACGTCCACTGTAATGCCGGACTTCATAGTCTCGTTGTGTCTTTCGTTACACCTGTTAACCTACCCTGCTGGCCAGGTGCGCGGCTTACTCAAGTATGTTGCCTAGTACGGCAAGTGAGTGACAATTTTATGTCACTACGATAAACTACATAAATTGCGCTTTTGATCGGATAGGGTAAGCTGTTGCTCATAAGGATCTATAATTAAACGTGTTGGCTTGAAGAGTCAATAAATAACAGCATTTCCGGGAGTGAGCACGGAAGGCAGTAGGCTACGTGGCCACCTCATTTGACAGTTCGAAGTTGAGCTATGACTATGGAGGAGCTGAAAACAGAGGCTGACAGTAACAGTTCGACTGCCCAGAATGGTTCTGAGAGAACACAGACGACTTCCGAAGAATTCGGTGCTCAGGAGGAACTTTCATCGCCCATGGAATTGATAGAAACCAATTTGCGCCCAAACGAAAATGTGGTACAGTGGTGCATAGACAACAACTGGGGCCTGTCACTGGATGAATTGTTTGAAATGTCACTGATCTTCCTGAAAGGTAATTGTAGCCTATGTGTTATATGCTGAATTGATATAATAGCCATCAGTGTATGACTGACTTAAAGGTGGGCAGTTGAAGAAATCCCAGTAGAGAAAAACAGGCCTATCACATTTGTGTGCAAATCTAAAACTCATACAGTCTACAAAGACTGTGGCATTCCAGAGAATACAGTACAGGTAGGCTGTGTATTCTATACTTACTGACCAGTTGGATCCTCAGGTAACAGATTGTGTTACCTATTCTACTCATTCATTACATCTAGCCTACTTAATATTCCAGTCATGTTGCACGACGTAGGCTAACTCAGCAGTACCTTACAGGTTATCCAAGGTGACATTTCTGATTGCTGACAGTATCTGTTTTGTCTTCAAAGAGAAAGATGGCAAAGCCTTCCATCCAACCTACGAGGAAAAACTAAGGCTTGTTGCCCTGCATAAACAGGCATCTCAGGGGCCATATAATCCTGATGTGTGTGCAGAAGTGGGTTTCTTTGACCTCTTAGGAAATGACAGAAGGTAGGCCTGATGTCAACAGACTGTAACAGTGTGAAGACATGCTAGTGCAAACATAGTTAAAAACAATCTCAACAATTTGTACAAAATATCACTGATTTGGCTCACCCAAAAATCAAGTGGTTTTTACCATGGTATTTGTGCAGTTTGATGGATTTCTGTTGGTCTGACAGGAAAGAATGGGCAAACCTTGGCAAAATGACAAAGGAAGATGCCATGGTAGAATTCATCAAGCTGCTGAACACCTGTTGTCCTTTATTCTCTCCTTATGTTGTATCTCATAAGATAGAAAAAGAAGAACAAGAGAGAAAGAGGTGAGCTTCCAATCATTCCACTCATTTTTCTTTGGTTCATTCATATCCCTACAAACTGGAAACGTCCCTGTTACAAACTCTCCCAAACAGTCTCCGACTAGGTCCTAAACTGTGTATGTTGTTTCTCCACGTCTTATTTAGTCCATATGTAATTCATCTGGTTTTTCCAGCAGATAACCTAGCGATTCTTATTTGTCATTATCGCTCTGTGCATCTGGATCTTATTCTTGTATGAAGCATCCACTCTTTAATTTTGGAGTTATAAATGCTCAGCTCCTCCCTAATTATCACACAATAACAATTGCATGGGCTTGGTTAGCATTACCTTCTGACCTTTCAAAAACACTCGAAGGCTTAATGCAATGACTTCTCTTTGCCATCTTTAGAAGGGAGGAGGAGGAGCGACTCAGGTTGGAGAGAGAGGAGATGGAGAGACGGCGCAGGGAGGAGCAGGAACTACAGCAGCGTGAGGAGGCCAAGAGGAGGCAAGAGGAGGAGGAGCGACTACGGATGGAACAGCAAAAGTAAGTTGCCTTGCTCCGATCCGTCACTCTGTGTTTGCTTTAGATAGGGGATGTTTCTCCATCACACATTTATATTGCTTCTATACATTCATATTAAAGATACAGTTGGCAATGACACTGTATTTATTTATGTTTGTGTTTATGTTTAAATTTCTTACCAATTGCTTTTGTCCAACACGACTTGCATATTACAGTATATGAACCAAGAACCAAACAAAACATGACAGAGCTGTAACTCACAGTGCCTTCAGTGCATCCCAAGACAACCAAGTTTTGTAGTTTTTTGGGCGGTTGCCCGACTGCGTTTCTAGTTCACAAAGCCAGGGCAAAGTAAGAAGACCAAGGGTTTTTTTTACAGTGTACTTAGATAATGGATAACTAGTGGATCATGCAAAGATATGAACTGAATGTTATAAAAAGTGTCATGTGTTACATGTGTGTGCAGACTGCTTAGCATTGCTGACTTCATGTGAAATCCAGTGTGAATCAATCTTTTGCAACAAAAACATTGGGAATGTAGAGGTCATTTGTGAGTTCAGGTAAAATCATTGACAACAGACTTCAAACATACTACTTCTGTCACATCCCAAAAACAAAATACTTTTTCCCCAGCTCCATAACACTGTATGAAAATGTTTGGAAATCATAAAGGTAAAGCTCACCTCACCTAAAGCATTACTTGTCTTTATTAACTCACCATGACAGACAGCAGATCATGGCAGCCCTGAATGCCCAGACGTCAGTGCAGTTCCGGCAGTATGCTGCCCAGCAGTGCCCAGATCAGCCTGAGCAGCAGAAACTTCTCATTCAACAACTGCAAGAACAACACTACCAGCAATACATACAGCAGGCATACCAACTACAGTTATCACAGCAACAGGTAAGTGAAACAGAGGTGTGGCTAAACAGCAATTTAGAATGTATTGAAGACACTCAAGTGGTTTAATGTTATAAGTGAGGCTCTGCAGATCATTTACATTTATGCATTTAGCAGACACTTTTATGCAAAGCAACTTACATTTGCAACTATTAGTTAGTTCAGGGCCAGTCTGCCCTAGAGCAACTTAGTGATAAGTACCTTGCTCAAGGGCACAACAGTGGCAACCAGGATTTGAACCCACAATTTCCAGGCTACTAGCTTGCTGGGTAGCATAATGGTAGCCAGGTTATGCTACCATAATGCTACCACCACCGATAATCCTAGCTAATCCTGATCCTATATAACCTGTTTGACTACATTAGTCTACAGCATATTAAAGACCAATGCCTTTTTATTCAGCAGACGTCTGTTGAGACACAACAAGCTGGATCTGCTGTACCAGCACCAGAGAACAGAGAACAAAGCAAGGCCAATATGGCTTCTCAGGGTGAGAGTGTGAATGATCACCCGGACATGAGTTCAGTTTCACAGGAAGAAACAGATATGCCTACAACACCAGGTATGGGTTTTTGTAAATTAAAATTTATGCTTTATGCTGACATCTTGGTAGTTGAGAAATGTCTTTATAAACCTGTCATTACATGTTTGTGGAGTGACTTCGATGTGTACAATACCACATTCCAGTGATACTGACTCCTGCAGTGCATCTTCAGAACACTGACCTTAAGTCCTTCTGTAGAGAGCTCTCAATGACATGACCATGCTGATCTTCCCCTTATTGTCCATCATGTTTTAAGGGATCTCAACCCCATCCATGTGGACCAGGCCACATATTAAAGACTTTAAGGAAAAGATGTACAATGATACAGACTCCATCATCACAGTTGGTCGGGGTGAAGTGGTTACAGTACGTGTTCCTACCAATGAGGATGGCAACTATATGTTCTGGGAGTTTGCCACAGATCACTATGACATTGGATTTGGGCTCTCCTTTGAGTGGACAGATTTGCCTGCTGGTTCCAGCAGTCTCAGTGCCGTGACTGAACCTACTGATGAGGACCCTGTCAATGGTGAGTATATGAACATTCACATTCAGTCATATGTTTTGAAATTGTTTGGAACCTTAGTTGAATGCATCAATGATACAGTAAATGAAACATCTGAAGCATCAAAAGCAGCAGTTATGTTTGTCTGTGTCTGTTATATAGTCACCACAAAGTATTAGTTAAGTATTACAGTTAAGTTACAATGAAGTTACAGTTAAGTATTACAGTTAAGTTACAGTGAAGTTACAGTTAAGTATTACAGGTCAAAGTTACAATGAGGTTAGATTTCCAGTGGAGTAGAGTACTAGGTTTTCATGAATGACATGCATCAAACATTCATCATACTCAATGATGTTATAAGAGCATAGTGAAACAATCAAAGATTTTCACTTTCCACTTTTAATACAGAATGAAGAGATGTAGTTCTTAGTCAGTATAAAAAGTAGAACTTTTTGTCACTCACTGTTTTGTTTCTTAATTCAAAGGGCCTCAAGAGATGGCAAAAGTCACTCAGACGCCTCCGATAGAGGAAGTCGTGCCTGTTTATCGTCGAGACAGCCACGAAGAAGTGTACGCTGGGAGCCACCAATATCCAGGGCAGGGGACTTATCTGCTTAAGTTCGACAACTCCTACTCACTCTGGAGGTCCAAGGTTGTCTATTACAGAGTCTACTACACAAGATAATAAAGGGAGCTTATCCTTTGGAGCTGAACCATGGTTCTCTTGAAACATTATTCTCTTACTATTAAGTCTTTACAAAAATCATTATCATTTTTTTAAAAAAAGAAAAATTTAAAAACCGTATACGGTAAGCTGTATATGGTATAAGTGGTTAAATGTAGAGTTACAGTTACAGAGGTAGGCTGGACAACAAATGTATCTCACAAGTATGAAATGTTTGAAATACCTTCACAGCAAGTATTCTCTTACTTTACTGACAAAAAATCCTTTGTGCCCAAACTTTATTGCTACTGCATCTGTTTACAAGAAGCCATCAGCAGGACTGATGTATTTGGGAACACTGAGCACACAGTTTTGTTTTGTTTTTTTGTTTGTTTGTTTTTTAATACAGACTTCTGCGTACATTCTGCTCAAATTGTAGGCATAATTATAACTGCTTTGGAATGCTTTGACTGCTCAGAAGAAAATACATTAACAACACTGAAGTGCAATTACTTTCATAAAGAGGTGTGTGTAGCCAAAACATGTAATATCCACATCAAACACATAACACATAATAAATCAGAAATGCAAATGTTTGCAACAACTCAAAGCTTTCTATTTTTATTCATTCTATAAAAGGACAAAAATAAAATCTCTAAGTTTGATCAGGATGTGTTACTGATGTGCTGACAGTAGGCTACAGTTTCCGCAAACAGAGTCCCTCTAGGCAACTCCCTTCACTTGGCTTCATCTTGGTGACTCCCTCAAGCATCAGGTTTTAGAATAAAAAGACCAGATAGACCAGATATTGAAGGTGTACGTGAAGCCCCTGACACCTGAAACACCTTGGAATCAAACAAGTCTCACCCCAAGACACTTGTCCCCGGACTCTGTGCAATAAGTAGAGGTAAAGTCTTTAGACAGCCCTGATATTGCACATCCACAAAAATCTTCCCCCGAATCTATAGCTCTGCTTGTCAGCACTGCTTATGTACGCTATAGGAGACTGTGTAGGCCGTATGTTATGCGTGTTCTCCGGAGTCCACTTCTATTACATACTCCTTCAACATCATAGTGGCTTGATATGGGTGTTTCATTTCAGTGTATGGCTGTCTGCCCGTGGTGTGGATTTCATATTCTTCCTCTTCCTTGTGTGTAACAGTGCATGCTGTGTTGATTAGGCAACTGCAGCAGATGATTCTGCAAAGGGACCATCCTGCCAACATCCAGCAGAGTTAAATTTGCAGTTGCATTGGTTGTGCAGGCTCTCAGTAGCATAGCAACGTGCCATCCTGGGTTGCAGTGTCGGGGAGAGCATAGGGTGGCTGTGTTTGATCAATGTGTGGTCAGAGCTGATTCACATCTTTATTTCTAATGCCATTGTGATAGCTTGGGGTAGTGTTAGATCAGCCCTTTCTAGCAGAATCTTGTGCATTTTTGCATTGTATTCTCTATTAACTGGTTGCGAATCATCTCTGTCGCCCACCAGCAAAGGCAAATAAAGCAAACTTTTGACCTCTCAGCACATGCTAAGGTCCCTGATATCAAGGCCACAGATTGGGTCATAGAAGCAACAGACTCATGTCACATTTGTCCTCCCCTCCCCAGGACACTCTCCAGCTGGGGTCAGCCACCTTCCTGCTCAGTGATGGCACTCGAGCCACCTCCAAGTGTTGCCCGGTGTGATTCTTAATCTAAACATAACCCAGGCCTCCGCAACAAAAAAAAAACATGGCTTCCCCACACTTTGCAGTCTGATGGACATCAATTCTGTGGAGAATCAGCATGTTCTAGATGGTATGCATGTGCATTCAAAGAGGCCGTCTTGGCAGGAAGGGCTTTTTCTTATGTCTTTAAATGTGAGATTGTGTTCAGCCAGCAGGTGGCACTGGAGTGCTTCCTCCAGCACCCCACAGATAATCCTGTCACATAGCATTGCTTCTAGTTGATCTCCAGAAAAACTGAAAGTTTTCACAGTTCTGTAGTGTGACTGGAGATACTTTGCCCTTGCTTCAGTTTGCAATTATGAAACCGAAAAGGCTGCACTGCGTCTGACGGTGCAGGTCAGTCATGGTGATTGAAAGCTGTTACCATGTTGTTATAGGTTACTTCTGTGGAACAAGTGGGATCTAGCACAGAACGCAATGTTGAATAAGTTGCAGCACCACATACCATGAGAAGCATTGTGCATTTGGCTTGAAAGAAAAAAAAAAAACATCCCAACCGCTCAGTGTAATTTATCACTGGGATGACCAAGATGTTCATCTGACATTGGCATTAAACTTGACTTATGGCCTATCAGTGCATCAGTGAAATATCTAACCTTACTTATAATCACATTTCGCTCTTATCTTTTTGTAGTCAGTGTTTGTATTGCAAACACACAAGGCCCTTTATGGCCAAGCAAATAAGATTTGCGTCATCACATACAGAGGGAAATTTGCAAATAATTTTGACCTTACTTGGAATGACCTTACAGGAATGTGCTAATAAGACCCCTGCTGTACAGACTTGTAGCCATGGCTGCACACTCATACATCAACACCATCAAGTCTGCTGATAAGACTACCACAATCAGCTGCATCCCAAGTGGACATGAAACTCCTGCCCACACAGTGGCTTGGTATAATTCCCATGAAACACTCTCAGTTTCAAGTCATCTTGTACAGCTTTGCATTCACTGACACTGTCTGTAATACAGCGTCCACATGTAGTAGAACAAGCAGCTTTCACCTAAAAGTATCAACAACAACCTGCCACTGAGCATCAGTGAGACCAAAGAAGTGATGGTGGACTATAGGGAGGAGATTATGCACCCACTCACATCAGGGGCACAGCAGTGGAGAGAGCTGGGATTACCATCAGCAAGGATCTGATCTGGCCACACAGCACAGTTGGCAGGTTTGCGCCAACTAGTGCTTCCGCTCAATATCCCATTTCGCGCCAGCACAGTCATGGATCTCTCCATTAGCTTATGGTTCCACCAACAGAATTTTGTGCGGGCCTTGTGCCCAACAGGAACATATTTGTGCCCAATATTTGGAAAGTTCACAGAAAGGATCTGCCCAGGACAAAAGGACACATATGCCAGTAGAGGGACTCCAGATGCTTTACACAAAGTGAAATGATGTGAAAGGGTTTGGTGCACCAGGCTAACACCACAGAGGAGTGGTCACAAAAACAGCAAGCCAGTGCCTCTTCTTTCTACAGTGATTGTGGAGGTTTAGTATGAAATGGAGAATCCTGACCCACTTCTACCACTGGCATCACAGCAAGGTGTGGCAACAGCATCGCCCGTGAGTGAAGGGGTCATCAAGCCAGCACAGTGCATTGGATGGACTGAGTTACAAGCTATCCAGGACCTCTCTAGACAGCGCTGAGGGAGAGAGGCAAAGGGGATCATCCCCGATCTCAGTTATTCAAGCCACAGCCTTTTCACTGCTCTGCCATCTGGCCCAAGAGTGAGTGAGATAATAGGCCCTGGTGAATGCTCTATAACTAATAAGAAATAAATTCATGTATGTATGACCAACAATTTCTCAGTACACACTGTGATGTCCCTGACTGGTTCAAAAATCATTCATGAAAGTTAATCTCAAATGTAGGCCTACAATTTTCACAATTGCTGAAACACATCCCATTGAAACACATCCCATTAACTACCACACACAACTACATTTACTACTTACTGAAACTATATACAGGAAGTACTGCATGCAGTAGGCCCACATCTAAAAACATGTAGCGGTACATCTAGATTTGTAGGCTGTTCTGACAAGAATAAGTATGAATATGAATAAGTATGGCCATGGTTGTCATTGCTCTTACAGTACTACTCCAGCTGTTCATCACCTTCCATGACTCTTACACACACTTCTTGTATTTATTGTCCTTCCTATACAATTTTTCCTTTCAAACAAGTGCAAAAAGTTTTAAGATGTGATGGAAGTCATGACTGCTGTGCTGTAATTGTATTCAACTTGTGCTGCCAATGTTATGTAGCTTAGATGCAAAATTATGTGAAATATGTTTTAGGAAGTGAAAATTGTTTAAGGTTTTGCCAAGAGTGACTGATCAATAAATGTGTTCAAGCAGTTGAGCATTTGGTTCAGAGAAAGTGATTTAGCGTTTTAGCATTTGTGAAAAACTGTAATGTCTTGCATGTTCATTTGTCAATATTCAATCATTCCCCTTAAGTAGAAAACAGTTCCCTTAGTTTAATAAGAAACTTAAGTTCTAGGGAGGGACCACAGCAACATTTTTGTATTATTCACAGCTCATTTTTTAGTCACTTGTTTGAGAGCAGTTGTGAGTCAAGTCTTTGTAGCTGCCAAGTTAAAGTACACAGTCCCTAACTGGCTCCAGATTTTCGTCAGTGAGAAAAGCATCATCTTAGTGGCAGTGGCACAACAAGTATATTTGCATCTTTCCATCATAACATAAATATACTAGTGGTTTTACTTTACATAGGGAAATACCTTGAACGAAAAAGCCTTTCCACAACGTAAAATCAACTGCTCATTCTCACTAGTTGTTCTCAGTCTTTATAAAAAAGTACATTAAATGAACTAAACCTCAACTTGTGAATCTCTGAAATGTGAACTACAAACATGACTTTATTCATTTGAATCTGTATAAATTGAACTTTGTGCTAGATCTTGTTAAGTATCAAAGTAAACAAATGATAATGCAAATAATATACAAATGTTGTACCTCCATATAAAGTATCTGAAACTCCCAGTGCAGTGGGGTGGTTAACTGGGAGTGTCATTTGGAAAACAAATAAAAACAAGGGCTTGTTTTTCACCAGTATTTGCTCTTGCCTCCACTTCTATTTCTCAAACACAGACTCAATAAGTTTTAAACTCTTGGAGCTGCACTTTGTTCAGAGATTACTTTATCCATGGATATGTGAGTGATATCTGGATCTAAATGAAGTCACAAAAGTAAGTTAAATTAAGTTTAATTAAAATTACTGCTATTTTTTATTCATTTGGGATATTCACTGACATAAAAGATCAGTTATCAATACATACAGATACATATTCCTTTACTTTTATTTCTTTTTTTGCAGTTGGATAAATGTGATGGTTTGACATAAAAGGTCCAAATGCTATATACAATGGGTAAGTCAGCAACTTTATAAATCACAAACAGTTCCACCTTCTTCCAGTGGAATCTTTGGCATATAAGTGATTATAAATGCTGGGAAAAGGTGGAGCTGAATAAAACAGATTATTTTGAACACTACATCGTGATTATTGAGGTGTTTTACTAAGTTCCAAAGGTTGAAATATCTCCTATATTTAATTTCTAGATAATTCATCAAGATATGAAATTTCATCGGTTTACGCTCTGTCAAACAACACTGTCTCTAAGGAACCGGGACCTTTGTCCACCATGCAAATAGTCTCCCTAGTCCTTTACTGTACCATTGTTCTGGTGGGAGTCATTGGCAATGGTTTTGTCATCTTCTTGAATGGGTTCAAGATGAAAGTCACAGTTAACTCAGTCTGGTTGCTGAATCTAGCGCTGGCTGACTTAATCTTCTCACTGTTCCTCATATTTAATATTGTCAATCTTTCCCTCAATTATACATGGCCATTTGGAACTGTTATGTGTAAGCTCAACAGTCTAGTCCAAGTGATCAATATGTTTGCAAGCATCTTTCTACTCACAACCATCAGTTTGGAGCGCTGCTTAGCAACCTGGGCTGTACATTGGACCCGTAGCAAATGTACTCCAAAGTGTGCCAGACTTCTTTGCATGTCCATATGGATTGTATCACTGGTGTGCAGCGTTCCTTTTGTATTGTCACGCACAGTGATTGACAACAAATGTACAAGAAAGCAAGATCCTCTGACCATAAAGCACCTTACAAAATTACGATTCCTGATTGGCTTTCTGATCCCATTCCTTGTGATTACATGTTGCTATGTGGCCATTGCTGTGCGTGTCCGTAGGCTAAAGAGCAAAAGGAAGAGGAAGGTGAAGTCATATCGTCTCATCCTGGCTTTCATCTTAGCCTTCTTCGTCTGCTGGTTGCCTTTTCACATCACTGAATTCATCACCGTGGAGCAAGAGTATGCCTATTGTTACCACAAGGAGTTCTTTAACCAGTCTGTCCATCAGAGGGCCAGAGAGGTCACTCCATTAGTGATCAGCCTGGCCTTCTTCAACAGCTGTGTGAACCCTGTGCTTTATACGTGCATGTGTAAGGACTTTCGACACAAACTCAGGGGCTCTTTGTCACGGCCCCTGAAGTGAGACAAAATATGGATGATTGAGAGGCACTGAAGCGAATGGAGATGATGCTCCCACTTTTCCACTTTAGATCACTGATTAGATGGCTCAAGCTACATACTGCACAAGAATGTGCTGCTGTTATAGAGGCAGCTCAGTCCAATGAGGAGGGGGTTTAGCGGTGGCACTTTGTTTCTGACGTGTTTTTTCTTGTCATGGCATTTTGAAAATAAAAAAGATGAAATGTTTGCTTGTTATAAGAACATAAGTTAGACTGTTGACCATTTTTTATTCCAACTATGTTTGTCCCCTTTTACCATGTGTATTAGTAGTCTACATGAGTGTATCAAAATGATAATTAGCATTGTAAATCTCTTCACCAAAGCCCATGTTCAAGTCCAAATTATATTCATAGATAATTTGGAATTTTTCGAAAAGGCTAAACACTGTTAGTTAGCATATTGTAAACTTTGATCAGAACAGGCTGTTATTGTGTTTGCAAGGTTAGCTCAGCAGCTTTAGACCAGAGATCCTTTGTTGAACTGTTTAAACAGTTTATGTTCATTTGTTTATTTAACAATATTAATAACCCTAAATACCCCTTGAGGCCTTGAAGCCTCTGTCCTTGACTGAGCCATATAATACACTTTGACATAAACAGCACATATATTGCCATGGAAGTGCTATGACAAGGAAGCATAAGAAAATAATATGATTGTAATGTAGTTATGTAAAACAGGTCTGTGTGTGTGGAGTAACTGGGTTGTATATACAGGTATTTGGCTACCTTTGGAAACATGATCCCATATAATGTGCGCCACAACCACTAGAGCCTAATAGTGGACAATGCTAACAACATTTATCTTGTCAGTACTAATGAACAGTGCCCATAAGGTTCAAAACCATTGACGAGTTCATTCACCTGTGGCTGTCTCTTGATGAACTGTGAACAGACAAATAGATTTTCTTTTTTTTTCAGCGGAAGATTTAGGAAGACATCGTTTTTCGAAAAAATGTAACTGGGACAGAAATACTGCATTACACAGAAAAATAATTTTTTCCCAGTACTTTGTATGAGTTTTTTCCACATTTTTTTCCAGTATTTTGTAGTAGTTTTTTGTGTTGAAAATATTGCACTTACTGCAATAATGCTGCTGTAATACTGTAGGACACAGTAGTTATACTGGACAAAAACAGCAGATTTGATACTTTTTTGTGAAAGAAGAGATTCAGCAGCATGAGATGCAAGTGGTAATGTGGCAGAGCCACCAGTAGGCAGAGGTGTTGCTATGAGGGTGACAGAAAATTGGCACCCTGTATCCAGTGAAAGTGTCAGGTCAGTGTAATTTTATATATTGTACTACTAAATAGACAATAGTTTATCTTTTTATACTGTATTTATATCACAATTTTCTCAGAATAAGTTATGTCGTGGGTTCCTCACCACTAACACATGCACACTTAACTGTTATGCCAATTAATATCTCTCAGTCAGTCAGGTCACATTTGAATATTACATGAGCTCATGAGCTAATCTTGAATGAGCCCATGACCTAATCTGAAAATGAGCTGACACTGGTGAATTACTGCATCTACAGTATTTGCTATTTGCTTTATTTAAAAAAAAAAAAACTGCTGTGACAGAGTATGCAGTCATATGATGGTCAGAAAAGCATATAACTTAATCACTCTTATTTAACGTCATTGCTCTCTACAAGAACACTTTACAAAAAGTAACAAAGAACTCTATCATAAATGACAAAAGTAACTAATATCTTCCTCTTCTATCCTCTTTTTTTATTACTGTTGAGACGTGTGATTGGTATAGATTAGCTCTACACATTCAAAAGAAACAAAACAGACAAATGTCATCACACCTTTGACATTTCATGTTGACTTGATCCAATTTATAGTGGGTTACTACTACTTTTTATTTACATCTGCGTATCTGGTAACAGTGCTACATAAATGTATACTAGATCTATCTAATCTTAATATTGCTTTGAGAGTATGTTTTGGTGGTGTAGCTGGTTTGACCATCATGTGATAGTAATTTTAACAAATATCTATTTATTAGTTAATATTAATAATATTAATAATCATCATCATCAATCATCATCAGCATCATCATCACAACAAGCAGCTCTGCTGCTTCCATGTCTTCGGTGAAGAGTTTCCCATGAGATTCTATTATGTCAGTCCCCCACAGATGGTCTTGTTCCAAAAAAGGCCAACAGGGAACCTTGAGTTGCTTTCCTCTGGTTTGACCCAGAGACTATGGACTGGCGTGACGTGACTGAGAACTGGGAGGAGAGGAAGACCAGATGCTCCTCAGCAAAGGCGTGCTCCAGCACCACAAACACTGAGCGCTTCAGCTTCTGCTTAAACTCCTCGCACATGAAGATGTACAGAAAAGGGTTCATGCAGCTGTTCAGGAAGGCCAAGCTTAAAGTCAATGGAGAGATCTTTTGTGCCGTGTGATACAAATCGTTGTTGAAGAGGCTTGGGTCAACACTGTAAATGTAATATTGCTCTGTCATAATGATATCAGTGATTTGAAAGGGTAACCAGCAGATGAAGAAGGCCAAGATGACTGCTAGGATGACGAAGTAAGGCCTCAACTTCGTCTTCCTTTTGGTCCGGCTGGCACGGACACCGATGGCAACGTAACAGCATGTGATTATGAGGAATGGGATAAGAAATCCCACCATAAAACGAAACAATGCGAGCTGCTTGGTTTTTAGTAGATCTCCTGGAAGCCTGACACAATTATTGTTTACCACACCACGTGAGATCACAAAGGGAGTACTACAGGCCAGGGCAAGGAGCCAGACAACCACACAACAGATCCTGGCTTTGTTTGGAGTGCGCTTGTTGTGAGCCCAGATCACCACCCAGACAGTCAAACAGCGGTCCAGACTGATGGCTGTCAGTAGAAAGATGCTTGCAAACATGTTGATAGTTTGGACTAGACTAATGAACTTGCACATGAAATCTCCAAAGGGCCATGCCTGATTGAGGGACAGATGAATGTTGAAAACAAGGAAGAACGTGAAAAGGAAATCAGCTAGCGCCAGATTCAGGAAGCAGATAGAATTAACTGTGCTCTTCATCTTGAATCCTGTCACATAGATGACAAGGCCATTCCCAAGAACACCCAGCACAAATATGATACAATTTAAGACAAGAGAGATCATTTCTATGGTGGTGAAAGCTTTCACTTTTCTTGTAGATGTGGTTCCATTGATGTAAGCAGTTACATTGATGGATGAGTCTGTAATAATGAGAATTTCATCAAAACCTTTAATGGAGTTTTTCAGAATTTCAAGAAATGCTATAAAAGACGACAACTACTGGAAGTGATAGAGGAACACCAGTAAAAGGCTATGAAAACTTACTCATTGCTTAATCAGGAAAGCAGCTCTCAGCACACACAAGAGGCTGTCTCAGTAAAATGTTTTAAAAGTCTAAAGAGATATACAAGATCTCATTAGATCTCAAAAGCTCATCACACAACATCTGAATAAAAATTTCACAGAATTTATGAAGATGCACATGACTATTTAGCATATGTCTCTATCTGGAATGATAATCATTAGATGTGTGCTAAAATTTTTCTAAAGAAATATCAGGGCAAATTTCAAATTTGGTGAAGTAACTTTGCACGAGAGAAAAAAGATGACTTGCCTTTTGTGTCTTCTGAGTTCATGCAGCTGCAACCGCTGGCTGGGGATGAGTGAAAGTGAAGTTGTGTGAGTAGTGAGCATCAGAGTATCAGTGACTCTTCTATATAAGGAAGCAACCTCGGGACTGGAAATTCATGTCAGGGTTTTTTTTGTTTTGCTTTGTTTTTTTGTTTTTATGTGTTTTAAGTGGATATGTTTGGAGTTTGACATAACTATGGTGAGATACTATAGATATAGCCTAGATTTAGATGCAGATTTCTGCCAGGGACTCGTCACTGCGTATGGCCCCTGGTAACCTCAAAGGAGGGGCAAAAATGCATGTATTTAAATATCAAGGCAGAAGCCAAAAAAGGGCCCAAAAAATAGTGTCTGGTTTAAACATTAGAGGTACCACAAGAAACCAACATGAAATGATAAAATACATTCCACAGAACTCAAAATGGCATACAGCAGAAAAATTCTCTACTGCAAAGGTTCCACCAGAAGCACATTTAACCCTATAAAAGGCCGACCTTCACTCCAGTGCGACAAGAATGTTGTGAAATGAACATTCTAAAGAAAATCAGTGTTCATTAAGTTTAACATGGAATTTTAGAACTTTCGATTGTTAAGTTATGGAACCTTGCTGTGTTAAAAACTCTCCTCAGTCATAATAATAATAATGATAATTTTAATAATAATTATGAAAGCCACCATTTCAGACACATCACTTTTTAAAGCTCACCAGACAGAATGTCATGTGTAATGTGTAAAGCATAAGTATTCAAAGTATCTGCATATTGTTTAACATACCTAAAAACACATTTTCAGCAAGGCCTTTAGTCCCTCCCTCCAACTCTATCAAACCTTGGATATCTTAAAAGGCATAATATGAGACCACTTGATTGTAGTTGTTACTATTGTGCATTTTTACTAAGAATTTCAAAGAATCATATTAGTCCATTCATATCGGTCTTCATATCGGTCCTTTTGCTTTCATTCGTTATTCTGTTTTTAGAAGAACAAATTTCAGAAATGGTGCCAGTTTGATTATTCCTATGAAAGGAAACAAACAGAAACGGCGATGTTTCATTTTCTCAACATATTATTTTTGAAAAAATTTACAAGTTTTGGATTATTTTTTCTATTTTTATTTGTCTTTTATTTGTCTAAAGTCATACCGTTGCCTGTGCAGAGGTTAGCGAGGTCGAATCATCATGTCTGTTTAAATTCAAATTGAAACAGTAGCCCCGTTATAGCTCTCTAAAACAAAATGGGCCTCAAGATGCAGCAGTATATCACTGGCGTCCAGTGAACAGAAAAAAATAAAATAACCAAAACATCAAAACAAAATTAAATTGCAAACTCAAATAATAAGTGACAACAAGACCTACTACAGGAAAAACACAAGGCCCCCAGCGGTGCGTTTTGAGCCTAGCCTAGAATTAAGAATCTCCAGCACAATCGAAGAAATACGCCAAGTGTAGTCATCTCCACACAACAAGACATCATGGTCTGTCTTGATATTTTGCATGTCCTTGTCCTCCTGCTGATACACAACTTCAAAGATCTTGTCTCTGTTCCTCTGTGGTTCCAACCAGACCAGGGGAAAGTGCAGCACTAAAAGTCATTGTAAGTCATACAGCACTTTCAAAATGAACTGTTTTGACAATGTCTTAATGACCAAGTGCATGGATTTTCCATTGCCCTGATGAGACCTTAAGTGCAAAATAAAAGGAACCAGTACTCGGTATTAAAAAGCCCAATTGGGGAGGTTTAATGAACTATTAAATTTGTTGCTTTGGAGCTTGGGTAAGACACAGATTTTGATAGAGGTGCCTGGTTCTGACACCTCTTTGACAATACCAATTCCACCTGCTTGCAAAAGGCAGAAACCGTGCTGTTTACAGAAACGTGCAGCAAGGCCTGTAGATCACAAAAAGATGGTAATCAGTTAACCAAGATATCATCACCATGATGTTGACATTCATGTGCAAAATGTGTCTGAGCCCTGCATTCACACCCTACCTGCACGCCAGCCAAGCCCAACTTGATGTGAATCTGGAAAATTGACAAAGATTTACAGAAAGAAAGGCAGTTTTTTTTTGTTTTTTGTTTTGATAATATGAGATAGGACATTAAATTGTGGGACTTACATTAAGATGGTTGAGACTTCCTTGCACCAGTTTTAAGTACAAAGTTCAGTAACAAAGGTAAACTAAAGATAATAATCTGTACTATACACACACATAAACTCACCCAAGTCAAGTATTCATTTCTGAATATACAATACACCCAACTTTGAAGCAGAGGGGCTACAACAGCAGAATACCCCACTTGGTGCCACTAGCTTCTTTCAGCTATAAACAAGAATCTGGATTTCACACAGGCTTATCAAAATAGGACTATATAACAATTGGAAAATGTTGCTTGGTGTGGGAGGTATTTTTTGACTTGGTTTGGGCTCCTTAGTACCAATGGAGTGTCTTTAAAATGCCACAGTCCACCTTAGTATTGTTGCTGACCATGTACAATCCCTTGACCACAGCAGTAAGGTGTTATTTTGTAAGATGTACCTAATCTTTTGATACGTGAGTGAACATACATACATGTATGACAGGAATCTATCACATTTATTTGAGGAAAAGCGTGTCCAATATTGCTTAACTACAGAAGACATACAGATATCTGCAGGTTTAGTGCATGCTGTGAGATTTCTGAAGCTTGCGACGTACCTTTGAAGGTGAAGGAAATTGCCCATCTAAGATTCAATTCAATTCAATTCACTTATATTTATACAGCCCTTTTTAGAACTAGATGTACCGCATAGCGATACATGGTATGACCGCCGCAATGTATTGAAATGTGAGAACTGTTGGCATGACAAGTGTGTGGTAGAACAGTGTTGTGAGGTGGGAATTAGATTGGAAATTATGTCTTGGAAGTGGGTATGGATGTGTTTTTTGAATGAATGAGATTGTGTGTGATTTTGTAGTGTGTAGGAGTGATTTATGAAAGGGTAGGTGTTGTCATAGTATGTATGTAGCCTACATGTGTTAATTTGAACTCTTGCCACTTGGTGTTTGTGTAGAGATGGTAGTCATAAGATTGTCTTGTATGGAGTATTATATAAAAAAAAAAATATATATATATATATATATAGGTCTTTTGACACCTATATATGGCGATAAACAGCGCCCCCTATGACGAAATGTCACAAAATTTAGTACACATGACAAGAAAGCTGTTTAGAGATGGCATGTCAACTTTGACCAAATTTGAGCAATTAAAAGCCAAGATATGACCGCTACAGATGATCCAGAATGCAGCTGCACGTCTGGTCTTTAACCAGCCAAAAAGGGCACATGTCACACCTCTGTTCATTGAACTTCACTGGCTGCCCTTGGCTGCTCGCATTAAATTCAAGGCACTTATGTTGGCCTACAGGGTGATGAATTTTAAGCTACGTGTTCAATGTTCATTGACGTGTAACTTCGAAACAATTTATCTCAAGATAAATCCTTTGATAACTTTTTGCCAGCATTGTCTGCAGATGACGTATACCAAATTTGGTGAGATTCTCATTAACGGCCTATGACGGGTTCGTTCAGATTCATTTTCGCAATGTTCAAATTTCATGTTAATCGTTTTCGTTGGAAGTGGTCGTCGACCAGTGTTTTCCATGCGTGAGGTTCAATAGATTTCACGATAAAAAAAAAAATGTTGTAAACATTAGCATTCTCTAGATAATAGGCAAAATGACATTTTCTACAATTACAGCGCCCCCTATGGACCAAATTTTATGGCATGTGCTGTGGTTTCAGAGGTCTTTGTGGTGATCGTACATGACATATTTCGTGCAGTTCCCACCTTCTCGGTCCAAGATATTGGCAACTCAAAATCCCAATTTTTGCATTTACCCTTATCACTAGGTGGCGCTTATGCTTCACGTGAGCGTTTATGGGCTGGGTTGATACGTCTCTGTAACACCAACATACTAACACAAAATCGTTATCTTGGGCAAAAATGTTAACGAGTTATTTAACAAAAACTGTTTTTTGACACCTAGCTTCGGCGATAAACAGCGCCCCCTATGACGAAATGTCACAAAATTTAGTACACATGACAAAAAAGCTGTTTAGAGATGGCATGCCAAGTTTGACCAAATTTGAGCAATTAAAAGCCAAGATATGTACTTTTAAAGAATTTTAAGCTACGTGTTCAATGTTCATTGACGTGTAACTTCGAAACAATTTATCTCAAGATAAATTCTTTGATAACTTTTTGTCAGCATTGTCTGTAGATGACGTATACCAAATTTGGTGAGATTCACATTAACGGCCTATGACGAGTTCGTTCAGATTCGTTTTCGCAATGTTCAAATTTCATGTAAATTGTTTTCGTTGGAAGTGGTCGTCGACCAGTGTTTTCCATGCGTGAGGTTCAATAGATTTCACGATAAAAAAAAAAATGTTGTAAACATTAGCATTCTCTAGATAATAGGCAAAATGACATTTTCTACAATTACAGCGCCCCCTATGGACCAAATTTTATGGCATGTGCTGTGGTTTCAGAGGTCTTTGTGGTGATCGTGCATGACATATTTTGCGCAGTTCCCAGCTTCTCGGTCCAAGATATTGCCAACTAAAAATCCCAATTTTTGCATTTACCCATATCAGTAGGTGGCGCTATGCTTCAAGTGAGTGTTTATGGGCTGGGTTGATACGTCTCTGTATCACCGACATACTAACACAAAATCCTTATCATGGGCAAAAATGTTAACGAGTTATTTAACAAAAACTGTTTTTTGACACCTAGCTTCGGCAATAAACAGCGCCCCCTATGACGAAATGTCACAAAATTTAGTACACATGACAAAAAAGCTGTTTAGAGATGGCATGCCAAGTTTGACCAAATTTGAGCAATTAAAAGCCAAGATATGACCGCTACAGATGATCCAGAATGCAGCTGCACGTCTGGTCTTTAACCAGCCAAAAAGGGCACATGTCACACCTCTGTTCATTGAACTTCACTGGCTGCCCTTGGCTGCTCGCATTAAATTCAAGGCACTTATGTTGGCCTACAGGGTGAATGATGGCTCTGCTCCCATCTACTTGAATTCTCTTCTGAAGCCCTATGTCACCCGACGACCACTACGCTCCTTTAAGGAACGTTTTCTAGCACGGCCAACACCTTGTGCAGGTCAGTCCAGACCCTTCTCATATCTGGTTCCGCGCTGGTGGAATGACCTCCCAAGTGCTACCAGATCAACTGATACCCTCTCCACCTTCAAGAAACTCGTGAAGACTAAGCTCTTCCAAGAATATCTCCTGGCGTAAACTTTGAGAATGCACTTAATAATTTAATTTCTCTACATTGTGTTACACTATTGCACTTTCAACTTAAAACAGCGCAGATTCTATGTTAGCAATATGCACTCCTTGTTAGTTCATTGTGTTGTAGCTTGAATGTTATCCTCTTTTGTAAGTCGCTTTGGATAAAAGCGTCTGCTAAATGCCTAAATGTAAATGTAAATGTAAAATGTACTTTTAAAGAATTTTAAGCTACGTGTTCAATGTTCATTGACGTGTAACTTCGAAACAATTTATCTCAAGATAAATCCTTTGATAACTTTTTGTCAGCATTGTCTGTAGATGACGTATACCAAATTTGGTGAGATTCACATTAACGGCCTATGACGAGTTCGTTCAGATTCGTTTTCGCAATGTTCAACTTTCATGTAAATTGTTTTCGTTGGAAGTGGGCGTCGACCAGTGTTTTCCATGCGTGCGGTTCAATAGATTTCACGATAAAAAAAAAAATGTTGTAAACATTAGCATTCTCTAGATAATAGGCAAAATGACATTTTCTACAATTACAGCGCCCCTATGGACCAAATTTTATGGCATGTGCTGTGGTTTCAGAGGTCTTTGTGGTGATCGTGCATGACATATTTTGCGCAGTTCCCAGCTTCTCGGTCCAAGATATTGCCAACTCAAAATCCCAATTTTTGCATTTACCCATATCAGTAGGTGGCGCTATGCTTCAAGTGAGTGTTTATGGGCTGGGTCGATACGTCTCTGTAACACCGACATATTACAAAAATTTCGTGTTGTTGGGTGAAAGGTTCATCGAGTTATTCAGCGAAAACTTTTGCCGGTCTCCCCCTCTTTGACGGACACTGGCACAGTGGGGGGGGGCCTTGGGGGCAAAAGCTCATATTCGCTCACAAACTTCTAGGGCTACATGCCTACAAACATTCATCTCCCCCTGAGTTTCAGTGTCCCGGGAATCGTTGACGGAAAATCGGTGAAAAAAAAAAAAAAAAAAAAGGGAAAAAACTTGCAGCAACACCAATATGACCGCTTTCGCTAGCTTCGCTAGCGGCGGTCATAATAATATTGTCTCATGGCTAGATGGCAAAATGCATCTCAGAGTTTCACAACTTATCAAGGACATTCCACCACATAAAATGGGTATACTATAGTAAATTATACTATAAGTATATAAGTATTATACACAAATTGCAACATGAGGTTGTTACTGTGATGAGACATCTTGTACTTAGTTCCTTCCTCTTTGGCCGTTCATAGGGTGTTGGCACAGGGCGTTCACTTGATCTTTGTCTTGCGCTACCTGCTCTGGTCTAGGCTCTAGCTGGTAGTGGTGCCGGCACTATTTTATAGCTCTACTCTTGCTACGAAAGTAGATTCATTCAGTTGCAGCTGAAACAAACTTAACTTTAAGACAATCACAGGAAAGAGCCTTTTGCAGGTAGGAGATGCCCCACAGAACAGACAAAATCAAGACAATATACAATAGGCTTGCAGTAGTAGCCAATGATCCAGATACTGTACCCAGTACTCCTTTACAGCACAACATGTGTTGCCACAGAGTGCAAATCTATCTGAAATACACAACAGGAACAAAGATACAACCACCATGAACATCAGGCTTGTGGTAGTCGCAAACACACAAGTTACCCTGTCATAACAGTACAACTTACCAAAACACCATTTATGCCATTGTTCTGCTTCCTGCTTTTCCCAGTTGCTTGAGGTGCATGAGGTGCAAATTGCAGCATATTCTTAACATGACAAGTAATGGTATAATTAATTATATCAAGTCAGAGTAGGGCACCAAAGCTAATGATAGCCAGCATCAATTCATCTGACAGGTTTAACCTTAGCCTAATCTCTTCTGATCTGATATTACATCCTTAACTCAACACATGGTTCTTCTTCATGTCAGGGTCCACATCTTTCATTTCGTAATTGTACAGAAATACAGAAGGAGGCCCTTGTCTTTCTCACCAGTTCCTTCTTTTTCAGCTGACACACCACATGCACATATTCTTTTCTATTCCCAATCAAGTAATTTTTTCTTGATGACTAATTATCCATTTTATTTTCGACAGCGTAAATAAATTCATTGATTTGTGACTTTATTTTGCTTGTGCTTCCTGAGGTGGCTACACATGAATACACTCATGAATTCAGCCTGGGTGATGCTATCTTATTATACTGCAAACACAGGCAAGGTGAATTTCCTGTTTTTTTTCTTTCCTCTGAGCTCAGTGTGAGCTTCACTTCATGCTTCAGTGTCAGCCAGGACAGAGGGAAGAATCAGACGGTAAGCACACCATTCGAATAAGGGACAGAGGGAAGAATAAATATATGCATATATGGTACTGTATGCATTAATTTCATTCTGGCATATTAGAGATGTCTTTTAATAATTTGCAATACTTGCAATACTCTGCAGATTTGCATAGATTTTATTATTATTATAAGTCACCACTGTGCTACAAAGAAAAAAAATGTCAGCAATGTTTGAGCTTTGTAAATAAATGTTTTAGTTATACAATAACTGGCTAACTAGATAACATCTGATGCTGGCAGTGATAAAATGTGCAGTATCACTATCTGTCTTGCAGTGTTGCAATGTTGTTGACCATCTTTGACACTTTGTACACATTTTTAGACATTCCTGTGGTGCTAACACTGTATGGTGGTTACACTGGATGTCCCACAGACAAAACCTCATTATGGGTAAGATTAGAAAAATGCTTACTTCTGTGTCTCTGTGTTCTATGCATATTAGATGCTACTTAGCTGATACATTTTTTTTGTCCTTCTAATTTTGTAGACAACTCCTCCAGTAATGGGACAGTAAAGTTGAACCAGGCCCCACCATCTCTCACCTCCATGCAGATATTTACTATGGTCACATTTTCTTTCATATTTGCGCTGGGTGTTCTTGGGAATGGCCTTGTCATCTATGTGACAGGATTCAAGATGAAGAGCACAGTTAATTCTGTCTGCTTCCTGAATCTGGCACTGGCTGATTTCCTTTTCACGTTCTTCCTTGTTTTCAACATCATTCATCTGTCCCTCAATCAGGCATGGCCCTTTGGAGATTTCATGTGCAAGTTCATTAGTCTAGTCCAAACTATCAACATGTTTGCAAGCATCTTTCTACTGACAGCCATCAGTCTGGACCGCTGTTTGTCTGTCTGGGTGGTGATCTGGGCTCACAACAAGCGCACTCCAAACAAAGCCAGGATATGTTGTGTGTTTGTCTGGCTCCTTGCCCTGGCCTGTAGTATTCCCTTTGTGATCTCACGCGGTGTGGTAAACAATAATTGTGTCAGGCTTCCAGGAGATCTACTAAAAACCAAGCAGCTCACATTGTTTCGTTTTATGGTGGGATTTCTTATGCCATTCCTCATAATCACATGCTGTTACGTTGCCATCGGTGTCCGTGCCAGGCGGTCCAACAGGAAGAGGAAGTTGAGGCCTTACTTTGTTATCCTAGCAGTCATCTTGGCCTTCTTCATCTGTTGGTTACCCTTTCAAATCACTGATATCATTATGACAGAGCAACATTACATTTACAGTCTTGACCCAAGCCTCTTCAACAACGATCTGTACCACACGGCACGAAAGATCTCTCCAGTGGCTTTAAGCTTGGCCTTCCTGAACAGCTGCATGAACCCTTTTCTGTACATCTTCATGTGCGAGGAGTTTAAGCAGAAGCTGAAGCGCTCAGTGTTTGTGGTGCTGGAGCACGCCTTTGCTGAGGAGCATCTGGTCTTCCTCTCCTCCCAGTTCTCAGTCACGTCACGCCAGTCTGTGTCTTCAGGCTCCATGCCCAGAAAAGCAACCCTGACCTCCCTGATAACCTTTGAGAAGAGACCATCTGTTGGTGAATGAGCAGAAGGCTGGCTCCCTCCATGTATTCTCACATGACATTTTTGTGTGGTTTGTTTAGTTTGATTTCAGATTATTTTGTTCTTTTGGAAATGTTTTTGTAAAATGCTTTTGTTAAAAGCTGCATGGCTGGATGTGTTGCTGTGTACACATGGAGGCTGAGAATGCTGGAATATGCAATGGCAAATGGTGTGTGTGCTATGGAGGGCTATTGCTATGGATGCTTGTGGCTTTTGTAATGAGTGTGATATCAGATCTCCCCTGTGAAATAAAGACTCCATCAAACTATCAGTCTATTCTGGTCATGTTCTTAAAATTCAATTTTTTTTTTGGTAAATGTCACAAAACAGTATGGACTGTTTACCTTTTCAAAACTATATTATAATGCTATACTATATATATATATATATATATATATATATATATATATATATATATCCTATCCTATACTATAATAATGCTGTTTTCAAGCTCTGAAAGATAATTTTACCTTTTTTACAAAGTCTTGCTCCACTACAGATCATTTATACAATCCCAATAACTTTCTGGTGGTCCTCTGATTAGGACCATTTAGTCATCCCTCACACCAGATTGGGACAGAGCTACCATGTTGATGCCCTCTGTGGAGCAAGCTAGCCCTCTACATCTGTTATCACCCCTTTTGGGGCCTGTGAGTAACACACCTAAAAACACACCTTTTCAGCAAGGCCTTTGGTCTCTAAAGGCCTCAGCTCAGTCAAGCCATGGATATCTTGAAAGGCACAATGTAAAACCGCTTGATTGTGGTTTGAAAGAAATCTGATTTTAATAGAGAGATTAAAATTTTATCCATTGATATCAGTAAGCCTATACCATAGATACACATTTCTTGTGCCAATATAAAAAACAGAAATTTTCAAATTGTAATTTGTATTTGGAGTATTTTACCTGTAAAACAAACCATAATTTTAAAACTGTTGAACAAAAAACAAAATTCTCTTGACAAAGGATAGATTTGAACACGTGACTAACTGATCTCCATGAATCTTCCTCATCCACTAAGCTATCATTAATCTGATTTGATTAGAAGAGGTTAGCAACTTCATTTCATTTTTGTGGCTTGCTAAACCACTGATTCAATTGTTTCTGTCGACATTGCTATCCATTATTAAAAACTTGGTCTAAATATTGCATTCATTTACTGAATGAAGTACGACACCTGATTTCTCCACAGCAAATTGTCAAGAATATTCTTGCTAAGCCTATTACATAGCCAGAAATATGAACGTTCAGTGTTTTTTGTGCATGTGCAAATGCATTTGTTATTGTTGGTGTAAATAGCCTTTTATTACCCTATTGCCTATTTGTACCAGGGGTGCAAAAAACGTCCGTAATGGGCATATATTAAAGGACTACTAATGAAACCCAAAAGATTTTCATGTCATCTTCATGTTCTCACCTAGAGGATAAGATCAGTAGGAATACACACCCATCAACATGAAGAGGACATGACACCTTTTGAATAGGAAATTACAAATTATCATCAGAAATCTGACTATAATCTGACTATAATCTGCAGGAAAACAACCTGCTGCTCTGTCACTCCTGCACTTTGTGCAAGCTCCCTTTAGCCATCACACCTCACCATTTAGAACTGATCATTTGTATACAGTGATACAGTGATAAAGTGATGTATGCAGTGACATCTGATAGTCACACGATAGTACGCCTGAATAAGTTATTTTAGAATCACTTTAATTGATGCAGGAGTGCATAGCACATTCATAAAACCATATATCAATGCTTTATTATACATATACACAATTTTCTGCCATCAAAGAGGGAAGAAGGAAGAGCGGACCAATTTCAGCCACCTGGCTGTGCAAGACTGAAACCCTTATCAGTGGAGGCAGTGAGTACACTCATACATCTTGTGCACACCAAGGTGTTTAAAGCAGACAGAAAACTGTCATACTCTGATTAGGCAATCATTATCCTCGTCACTACTCTACATTCATACATAGACTACAAGGCCTACCTTTGATTTTAACATAATTCAACAGTTATCTGGACAAGGTTGTGCCAGGTTAGTACTGAGCAGCATTCTACACAGAAAATGCCAGCTACCACCACCGTTGACTGGGCAACCTCAGGTGTTGAGGAGGGTGCAATTAAGTGATGGTAGATGGTTTGATGAACTCGTGCCCATAGTCGTACCACCGTAATGTTTGATTTGCAGACACTAGTGTGGAACAATGTTCTGCTCTAACCTTGCACTGCCTTGTCCGGATAGTTGTCGTTGGATCACGACACTTATAACAATAACACTAATAACAATTCTGTCAATAATGTCCTATATCCAAAATGGTTGGAGAATGGAGATCTGATTGTCACCCATCTCATGAGCCTAACATACAGTAGCATATGAATACAGGTCCTAATGGTCTATAGTAACATAAATAAAGTTAGACATGCCTCATGGTTGTCTCTAGTCACTAGTGGCTATAAGTCAACAGGGGTTCATATCCTATTAGGCTGCAGACCAAATTCATATTCAAATTCAAATTCGTATGGTCAGAGATTTCAAAAAGAGTTGGTTTGTTGAGAGGTGGAGGGGGTGCATTCTGACCCTATCTACACTATACTAAACTCCAAAGCTGAAGGACTTTTATAGACATTTACATAAAGAGATATCTTCAAACCATCCCCCAACTTTGTGACAACTTTGTGGACTCAGCACAAGCACTTCTTCAAAGTGTGAACACAGCCCTCCATCACCACCATTAGCAACACCATCAGCCAATTTGTTTGTTACTAATCATGTGTTTCTTTGTCTTGAGTTTCCTGGTCTGAGTGTTGGGTGTGGTCCCTTCCTGTTTGGGCAAAGGCATGACTGAGGGCTGAGAAGCCTCTGTGCCTGCATATTGGGCCGTACCAAGTGACCGAGGGGGGAATTTGACCTGAGTTGCTTTTGCTTTGTATAATGTTTGAAGTTTATATATATCTAGATCTTCCAGTGATGGACACAGGACTTTTTCTTTTTTTCCCTTTTTATGCTTTTGCTGATACCCCCCAACACAAAAAGGATGAACCAAGGTGGAAGAACAAAAGTTCAAGAAGCAGAGGTAAGACAAACTACCCAGGAAAAGTCAGCTGAAAGTGAAGAGGGAAGAAATGGAGTTTCAGGATCAGAAGAGACTGAAGGTGAAGGAAAGAAGCCAACCCTGGCAGACCTGGCAGCCATTCTTCATGCACACATGGGGCAGCAGGAGGCCCAAGAAAAAAAAGCAGAGGTAAATGGCTGCAAGACAAGTAGAAAGTTTTAAAGCACTTCAACATCCGTTTCAGATGCTACAACTAGAGGTACAAGCTCAAACATCTCCAGCATTAGATCCTCTCCAAATAGACTCTTGAGGCCCCTCCCAGCAGACCTCATTCACAGCCTCAGGTGGAGCCTGTGGCCATTGCTGATGCAAGTATGACTGCAACAGGTTTGTTCACGTCATGTAAGGTTGGAAAAGTTGACAGAAAATGATGATATTGAACATTTCCTCATTGCATTTGAACATATTGTAGTAGCCTGTCGATGGCCAAGGGCAGACTGGGTTTTCAACTCGATGCCTTTGATAACTGGTAAAGCTAGAAGTGCCTATGTGCATATGGACGTTGATGACTCTCTTGAATATGATGATGTTAAAAGTGCATCCTCTCTAAATATGACATTAACCCTGATAACCACAGGCAAAGATTGTGTGTGTGTGTGTGTGTGTGTGTGTGTGTGTGTGTGTGTGTGGAGATAAGCTATTCCACAGCTGAAGTGCACATCAAAGTTGAAGGTCAAACCTATCTCTTGAACATTGTGGTTGCTGACAAATTGCCTTATCCTGTTGCACTAGGCCGAGACCTTCCTGTGTTGTTTGATCTGTTTAAGCCAGACTAGAACCAGAAGTGTTGTGCTGCTGTCACTAGGCTACAGGCTGAAAAATCTAACAAGCATCAGGAGATTCTCAGTACCCTGCTGTTTTACAAACAATGAGTTGGACAGCACCCAGGAAGTCTTGTAAGACTCATAGGCAGAGGAGATGGGAGAATTTTCTTTGTACTGTTGTGGAGAGTCCAATTAATGCTGAACCAGAATCACCTCTGGGATTTCAGATGCCAGTCAATAACATTGACATGCAGAAAAGTCTTTAGTCCATTTTTTTTTAGAAAATCAGGAGCCAATCCAGATGGAAGCAAGGAGGCACATACTGCAGAGGGATATTTTCTCTCGCTAGCAGAGGTCAGTGTTGCAGCCTGTGGTCCCCCAAGCAGCTAGAGATGACATATTGCAGCTGGGGCATGCAGTTCCCTGAGCTGGCCACCTAGGTAGGCACAAAACCACAGCTTGCATCAAACACCACTTTCACTGGCCTGGCCTGTGCAGAGATGTTGTCCAGTTCTGCAAAAGTTGTCCTCAGTGTCAAATAACATCTGCTAACCTTCCGTCCAGAACTCCACTCCAACCACTCCCCATTATAAGCACGCCATTCGAACACCTTGGGATAGATATTGTCAGTCCTGTGGAGAAGAGTAAGGCCAACTCTACTAAGCAGGTCTATCACTTGCTTGAAATCAGGAACCTGAGGACCACGCCATACCACCCACAAACCAATGGGCTTCCCGAAGCAGCTGCTGAGGAAGTTTGTCAGCAGCAGTGGTACAGACCGGGATCTCTGGCTGCCGTATCTCCTGTTCGCATACAGAGAAGTACCCCAGGGCTCTACTGGTTTTTCTCCATGAGCATGAAGTCTTAGAGTCTCTGTCTCTGAGGAAGATTCGAGACACCAGGGAACGGGAGATGGTCTCAGTGTTGTGTCCTATGTTGTACTTGGGACGACCACATATCAGAATTCAAGTCTAGGTCAGTCATGTTCAAGCAGGATGTTGCATGTAAGTCTCCTAAAGAAGTGGGTGCAGTGGTGATGCAGGTTTGAAATATGCTCTAAGATGAGGAGATAGACGAACAGTACTTAGCCCCTGCTTGTGATCCAATCAACTTCAACCTCAGCCACCTTTGTAGAAGACCAACAACTCCAGGTGAGGGCAATCTTTATTCCTGTGGTATTTCAGGGAGGCCCAGCAAGAACAGATCTTGTTGAACATGATATTGTTCTTAAAGAGGATGCTTCTGCAAGACGTCTCAGTTACTGGATCTCTGAATGCCTGCTGACCCCAAGGAGGTAGACCTCACGCTCTTCCAGGGCATCATAGAGTGCCCAGTGCCAAAAAAGGACGGGAACATGAGATTTTGCATTCACGTCAGTTATCTGAACTCAGTTTCCCAATTCGAATCCAACCCAACACCAAGGATTGATGACCTGCTGGAGTGCATAGGAAGGGCATAGGTCATGACCACTGCCAATCTTTGTAAAGGCTACTGGCAGGTCCCTCTGACTCAGTGGTCTCAAACTGACTGCCTTCCAGACTCCATCAGGGCTGTTCCAGTTCACTGTACTTCTGTTCAGGCTTCAGAGAGCCGTGGCCAGTTCCCAGAGGCTCATGGATCAGGTACTCTGTGATTCGGTAGACTCTACTCTGGGTAGAGAGTTTACACTGGAGATGGATCATAAGGCGCTCCAATGGATGGAGAAGATGAAGGATGCCAGTGGAAGAACCACACGGTGGTACTTGGCACTACAAACATTCTGTTGCTGCATCTGGCACATCCCAGGCAAAGAGAACGATGGTTACGCATGTAACCGCGGTTCTATGAATTTCGGATGACCGCCAGAGGCGGTGCTTTCAGCACCTGGATGTTCATCACATGCACATGTCGTTCGAGTGTTTATACCAACAAAGTCGCTTGCGACAGGGGTGACGTACACCCGCTATGGTACTTAAGGTACGCTCGCCCCGGAAGTGGTCTCTTAGCAGTCTTCTCGTCCGCATTCCGAGTGACAGCCAAGCTCTGGCGGTCATCCGAAATTCATAGAACCGCGGTTACATGCGTAACCATCGTTCTATTTCATTTCTACTGACCGCCAGAGGCGGTGCTTTCAGCACCTGGATGACATATACCAACAGGGTCACGAGGAAGACCTACCAACCCTATGAGTGGCTCGAAAGGATGGCAGTGGCCAGAGGGTTACAAGTGGCCACGTTAAGCCTGTAAAATCTTGCAAATGTGCAAGTCGAGACCCATGATGCTGCAGCACAGATGTCGGAAAGTGGGACGCCCCGCAAGGCTGCCCAGGATGTCGCCACACCCCGAGTAGAGTGGCCCCGGATGCGAGGGGGGACTGGACGACCAGTGCTAGTGTAGGCATAGCAGATGGTCTCCACAATCCAGTTTGACAATCGCTGCTTCGATAAGGCATGGCCCTGTCTATGTCCTGTGTGACAGACAAAGAGTGAATCTGACTGCCGGAACCCAGCAGTCATCTGGATGTATGTCTTCAATGCCCGGACTGGGCACAGTAGATTCTCACCTTGGGTCAGTTCGCCCTCCTCAGTTGGAGGTGTAAAGGCTACCAGGCTGAGGGGTTGATTTACATAAGACGCGGAAAACGTCTTTGGCAGGAATGAAGGGTTAGGCCATAAAGTCACTCCTGTGCCATCTGGGCTCCAGTGTAGGCACTCCTGGCTGATAGACAGGGCGTGCAGTTCACCCGCTCTCTTAGCCGATGCCATGGCCAGTAGAAAGGCTGTTTTCATCGATAGCCACTTTAGTTCTGATCCCCCAAGAGGTTCGAATGGAGGCTTACACAGCACCTGCAGAACAAGGGGCAAGTCCCAAGAAACTCTCAGACTCCGTTGAGGGGGTCTCAGTCGTTGAGCCCCTCTAAGAAAGCGACTCACTAGAGTGTGGGAGCCCACAGTGACTCCGTCTATTCGGTTATGCATAGCTGATATTGCAGCTATATACACCTTGATGGTGGAAGGCGCAAGGCCGTCGTCAAGACGTGATTGTAAGAAGTCGAGAATAACTGGCACGGAGCAGCGTGTAGGCTCCTGGTGGCGGGCTTGACACCAGCTGACAAAAAGTTTCCATCGATTAGCGTAAAGCGCGTTGGTGGAGGGTGCGCGGGAGCATTGGACTGTCCGTACCACTGCAGGAGTGCATGCTCCTAACAGGGGCTCAGGCCCCTCAGAGGCCATACCCAGAGTTGTAGACGACCTGGGTCCGGGTGCCAGATTTGGCCTCCCAGCTGCGAGAGGAGATCTGCCCGCACAGGGAGGCAGCGTGGCTCGCCCTCCAGTAGCCCGATGAGTATGGGGAACCAAACTCTCCCGGGCCATTTGGGGGCTACCAGAAGTACCCGGTGACCCTCCCTGAGGATCCTTTCCAAAGTGGGTAATATGAGCGGGAGTGGTGGGAAGGCATAGAGGAGCTGCCGTGGCCACTCGTGTGCCAGTGCATCCTGGCCCAACGGGCTCGTCGACTCCCCCAGTGAAAACCACAGGGGACAGTGTGTTGTGGCCCGAGAGGCGAAAAGGTCCACCTCTGCTCTGCCGTAGCAGTGCCAGATGGTCTGCACCACCTCTGGATGCAGTCTCCACTCTGTGGGATGGGGGCGTTGCCGTGAGAGAAAGTCTGCAGCGGTGTTCCTGATGCCTGGCAAATGTATGGCCCTCAGGCTCAACAGCCGAGGGTAGGCCCACAACAGCAGACGTTGGGTCAGTCTCAGCGAGGGTAAGGACCTGGTACTGCCCTGGTGATTTATATGATAAACCACCGAGGTGTTGTCGGTTCTTATAAGGACGTGCCTCCCGGCCAGCACAGGTAGGAAATGTCGTAGGGCGTAAACAACAGCCCTCAGCTCTAGCACATTTATGTGCTGTCTTTGTTGTTGTACAGTCCATGAACCTCGGGCAGTCCTGCATTGCCAGACTGCACCCCAGCCGGCTAAGGACGCGTCGGTCGTCAGAACCTCTCTGCGAGAGGGAATGGAACCCATCGGGACCCCCCGAGTCAGGCGTGAACGCCTTCTCCAGGGACATAGGCAACTCAGGCAACCGGCAGTGACCCTGACCGGCCTGTGCCTGTGGTGCTGCGGATGTAACCCAAGGTTGTTCATCCAGATCTGGAGAGGTCGCAATGTGAGGAGGCCCAAAGGAACCACCGCGGAAGCTGCTGTGAGTGTGCCCAGCAGCGTCTGGAAAGATCTGAGTGGCCAGAGTGCGGCCCCTCCTGAACTGTTGTAAGAGTTGGACAATGTCGTCCACTCGACGCTGTGACAGGGCTGCCCTCATCAGCAGAGAGTCCAGCTGGATGCCGATGTACACGGTCCTCTGGCAGGGTGTAAGTGAGCTCTTGGCGTAATTCACCATGAGTCCGAGCCTGGAGACGTGCTCGAGCAGCAGAGTTAGATCGCTGAGCGCATCCACTCTCGACCTTGAGCATATGAGCCAATCGTCGAGGTATGGAAAGATGCGCATACCTCTGCACTGGAGTGGCGAAAGTGCCGCCGCAACGAACCTTGTGAAAATTCGGGGGGCCAGGGAAATACCAAATGGCAAGGCCCGGAACTGGTAAGCCCTCCCCTCGAAAGCAAAGCGGAGGAACTGTCGATGATGAGGAGCGATGGAATGTGGAAGTATGCATCCTTCAGATCTATGGTTGTGAACCAGTCGCCTTGTCTGACGCCTTGCAGGACGTCGGTTGTACGGAGCATGCGGAATTTGAGGACCTTGAGGTGTTTGTTCAAAGGTCTGAGATCCAGTATGGGGCGAAGCCCACCCCCTCTCTTTGGAATGACGAAATATATGGAGTAAAATCCACTGTCTTGTGAAAGTGGATCTAATAGTTCGATGGCCCTTTTTCCAAGAGGGCCAAGACTTCTTGGCGTAGGGACAAGGCTTTGGCTGGGTCTGAAACAGTGGTCATCTTGACCCCACAAAACCTCGGTGGTCGGCACCTGAACTGGAGATTGTAGCCGTGTGACAGAGCGGAAATCACCCAAGTGTCTGATGTCAGCGCTACCCAGCTGTCGAGCTGTTGGCTGGTGAAGCGTCCGACCGCCGGGATGGGACAGTCACTGGTCTGCCCCCTCTCCCCTTTCGGCCCCTGGGGGGACGATAGCCTTGTGCGGTGTCCCGCTGTGGCTGACGAAAGGGCCGACTGCCAGTAGGCTGGCGAAACCTCTCCGGCAAGGGTGCTCTTGCCTGTGCAAGGGTCTTGGTGCTGGTGGGACAGCAGTAGTGGTCGCAACCGGTCTGCGTGATCGCAGTGATGCACGACGCAGGCTCGCAAACTGCTGCCTGGCTTGGCTGACTTGAAGGGTGCGCTCCAAGGCTTGCTGTGCTGCCACTCCAAACAGCTGCCCCGGGACTACAGGGAGGGTGCGGAGGGTCCTTCTACTGGGCTCTGAGAGTGGTGACTGCGCCAACCATATCTGACGCCTAGCAAGTGTCAACGACGACATTAACCTCCCAAGCTCCCTAGACATATAAGCAAACGCCTGTAGCGAGGCTTCGCTCAGGCTTTGCACTGACGGGTCAACTCCAGAGGACTGGAGGGTCTGTGACATGGCCAACATCAAATGAGACATGGAGTTGCCAATGCGGGCGGCTCGCGCTGCTGCATCATAGCTTTTGCCAATGAAATCATCGGTCAGGCGACACTGCGGCCGGGGACAGCGTGCATCGGGTCTCAATGCTTCATCCGGCGAGAGGATCAGGGCAGCAAGGGCTGGTTCTATAGTCGGCATGCGGTCCAGGCCATAGCTGGACGCATCCTGCATGCTTGCCAAGGCCCTGCAGTCACTGGGGAGGTGGGAGAACTGTCTCGGGTCTGCCCAACATCTCTGTAGCTCCTCAACAAAGGGGGCTGAAGGAGGCACAGTGAAGGCAGTGGAGGGAAAAGCCTGCCGGAAAAAGGCACTCTGCCCAACCACGTCGGCAGGGGCAGTGTCCACTCCTAGTCGCGCCAGAGCCATCTTCACAGCCGGCTTGACCACAGATGTACGGCTTGCCACAGATGCCTGCAGTGAGCTGAGTTCTGCATCAAGAGAGTCAGGCCCAGAGCCATATGACACCCTGTCTGCCTGCTCCTCCTCCCACTCATCAACAACATCTAAGTTTTCTGAAGCCCTGGTGGACAGCACATCCTCCTCCAGCGCACCCGTTGCCAGAGACAGTACCGGAGGAGGCCGCGAGTCAGGAGGCGATTGGGAAGCTGCTGTTGCGGACTCACAAACAGGCTGTGCACCCGGTGGCTGAAGATTAATCAAGAGCGCCTTGATTTCTGCGAATTCAGACGCCAAGGCGTCTACCTTTTGCGCCAGAGGGTCTGCCCTCTGATGTTTTAATGGACCAGGGGCTTCCCAAGGTGTCGGCGCTAGCCGTTTCCGCGGCCGTTGTGAGGAGACTACATCATCCCTTTGAGCAGAGGGCGACTGAGGGCCCAGTCTGCTCTCTACTTGGGCAAGCCTTGCTTTACGCGAGGCGAAACTAAGGCATCCACAATTCATGCAGGCATGCTCAGTCAGCCCCTGCCTTAGGTGCTCAATGCCAAGGCAACTGGGGCAATGGTCGTGACCATCATCTGGTTCGAGAGGGGCACGACAACCAACACAAAACATAGTAGATTTACCCCAGACAAGCTACAGGCAAAAGTCTGCGTCAGTGTTCACCAGAGGAGGGAGGCTATCAGAAAGTCACCATATATGGTTATCAGAAAGGAGTAAACACCCTCAAGGGTGCGTTTCCGGAACCCACCGTAGGCCTAAGCGGGTGACAGAGGCGCAGTTTAGCCCAGTGAGCCAAAAACAAATAGATAACTAACTAAACCAAAAGCTGAGTAACCGTGGGCAATCAGAGCCGTAGCCTGCCCAACGATAAATTAGCAAAGTGGCTTCGGAATAATTCGCGGGTTGCCAGAATCGTTACCAACCCAAACGATAATCAGGCCCAGCACAGTGACCGGGTCGAGGGTAGTCAGAGCCGTAGCTTACCCAAACGATAAACAAAATAAATATACCTCAACTCGACCTGCAGAAATCGCGAGTCTTAATTTACTCCACGATACACAGACGCATAGAGATACTAGTCAATTACAACGTCGCTAGCTGCGGCGTAGCTCACTGTTTTCATGCAAGGTAATAACAATCGCGGGTGGACAGAGCCGTAGCTTACCCGAGCGATAACCAGTCGTGCTTTACAGAGATAGTGCGTGCTCCAAACCGAATGTATAGTGAGAATGTGCGGACACAATAATATGGGCAGTGCAGCAGTAGGCCCAAGTAAACCACAGCAGGTAGCCACAGGGCGAGAAACACACCCCCATACGGGATAGTCAGCGCAGTTAGCGGGGATCACTCACAGCCGCAATTCGAAATAAGCTTTACTCACGCATTCGAAGCTGTAAGCCACCGGCGCCCGATCGCCTTAGGGCGAGAAACACACACCCATGCGAAGCGGTAGGAACACGGCCAGAGCGAAAACACTCACAATGCCAAATTAAGATGGAACTTAACTTACCTTGACACACGTTATTCATACAAGTAATTTTAGATGAATCGCAGTCTCAGGAGGGCGATATAAAATCGCAGCTCCCACCAAAAAAGGTTTTCGAGACTTCAGACAACTCACACCTCGAACATACAAACCAGTTGCACGAGAAGATGATAAGAGACCACTTCCGGGGCGAGCGTACCTTAAGTACCATAGCGGGTGTACGTCACCCCTGTCGCAAGCGACTTTGTTGGTATAAACACTCGAACGACATGTGCATGTGATGAACATCCAGGTGCTGAAAGCACCGCCTCTGGCGGTCAGTAGAAATGAAATAGAACCTAACAGCTAACAGCCACCTCTCCTGCTGTGCCAGCAAGAGGCAGTAATGTGTGATGGCCACACATGGTAACACCAGCCGTCATTATACTTACAGTATGTACATTATTAATTTACTTACAATATTAGTTTGCTGCACACTTTATAATGTGCAATCACATCTACTATCACTCAAATAACCTACACAACACGTTTTTGATTTATTTGCTTCATTAGTTTATTTGTGTGCACACATTTTAACCTTGTAAGGTTATGCAATTCGTTTGCTACTAATCATGTGTTTCCTTGTCTTGAGTGACCTGGTCTGAGTGTTGGGGGTGGTCCCTTTCTGTTTGGGCAAAGGCTTGGCTGAGAGCTGAGGGCTGAGAAGACTTAAGTCCCTGCGCCTGCGTATCAGGCCATACCAAGTCCACCATGTGACTGAGGGGGGAATTTGACATTAGTTGCTTTTGCTTTGCATTATGTTTGAAGTTTATATATTTATATATCATTTTCTGTGTCTTATGGCTTGGCCAAGCCAGTATATATGTTCCCCTTTGTTTCATTGTGTCAGGTGTCATTGTGTGTGAAGTCTAGTTATAGTTTGGCTGATCTCTTTTATAGGCCTAGTTTTCGGTTCTTGGTCTTTGTCAATTTTGATACTGGTGGTTGACAGGGCTGTGACCGTAGCCTAGAAATCTAGATGTACTGACGCACGCTAGAGGCAGTTTGAAAGACAACTACTGATCCCTTGGATTGAACTTGGCCTATAGTCAGACTATTTATTTTTAATGTTATAGGCTGGCTTGTCAGGCTATGGAAATTATTTTACAAATAATGACAATATGTTACTGTATTGACAAATTACAACATGAATGTAAAAATCCAGATGTTGCCATTTCTAATACTGTGAATTGTTTCAATAAAATCAATTAAGTAAGCCTACTTTACTGAATGCAACAATAATAGTGCAATACTGCAATACTGCAATACTATAATACTGCACTATGCTTGTCAGACACAGACAGGCGGAGGCAGTAGATAAACTCAGAGTCTTTTATTAACACAAGAACAGGGGGATAACAAAAGTCGTGTCCGTTACTCTAACGGAGAAACGAAAAGAACAACGCACAGAGGCAAGGGGCAAAACTAACACTCAGGAGATAAAGAACTAACACAACCGTAACAAAGACACGAACAAGATAAACCGAGTGGAATAATATTAACGGGGAAGTCTAGGCTTACGCGGGTGGTGATACCGGAGATCACGGGAGACGAAGGAAGCAGACGAGAATATAGGAAACAAGGTTATAGCGACGAGACCAGACACCAAGTGAAGCGGGAGGGAGGCTTAAGTAGAGTGGAGACCAGGTGACACTAATCAAAACTCAGGTGAAGGTGATCGGGCTTGAAGAGGTGAGTGCAAACGAGGAGATGAGCTGTGAGACCGTGGTGTAGAGTGAGGGGGCGTGGCCGTGACCAGATCCGATGCGGACCTGACAATGCTGATCAAACAACATTTAAATGTACATACAGTGCATGCCTATATATTTTTGCTGTGTATTTACATACATTTGGTACAGTGAGAAGTTTAAAAATGGCAGTTTTTTTATTGTTTCTAGTATTGTTTTGTCTTGTTATGATTAGTACTGTAAACAATGATTTAGTTATTATGTTTGGTCCATGTCAGTTTATTTAATCTGGTCCTCCTAAAAGAGTATCATGTTAATACGTGGAATAATATATTTTGGTATGAAGTGTTTTAGTTCTGGGGGGAGTGGTTCTCACCTACGTCTAAGACTGGAGAGTGTTTATACTAGGGAATGAAATATCAGCTTAGTTTTCTACCGTTGTAATACTTTAATAAAAACATAATTGGAATTCATAAAATGTCTCTTCTAAAAATTGCTCGACCACACTTTTAAAACCCAGTATGACGGTTTATATAAATTGTTTTGTGCTGTCTCAACATACAGTATGCATGCAGGGGGACTTCTGCAATCTATGTAACTGCTCCTAAATAGCGTGTTGTCAGCTGCTGAATCTCCATGCTCACATTCATCTGGAGTTTAATAAAGGCTAAAGCATGTCTTCTCTTTTGGCAAACAGCTCTGTTTACTGACAGGGTCCATCAGATCATCAGTTCTGGTGCTAGACCCAGAAAAGAACTCCGTGATGGAATGCAAGATGTGAAAAAGTTATTCTTTTCATTTTGAAAATGCTTCATACATTTATTCATATACATATGAATACATACATATAAGTATTCCTCTCTGAGTATGAGGCTCTAAAAGATAATTATACCTTTTAAAATGCTGCTTCTCTATGAATCATTTACACAATCCCAATAACTTTCTGATCTCCTCGCAATTGTCCCTTGTCTATAGTCATGGTCTAGGGCTGAATGAGTGCTGCTGGCACTGGGGAACTGTAGTTCATAAAGGGAAACATGAATTCCAAGCAGAGCATGATCCCCTCTCTTCAGAAACTGGGCAGCATGCATGCTCCAAGCACCTCCAAGATGACAACTGCCTTGCTGAGGAATCTGAAGATAAAGGTGATAGTCTGGCCTAGTACCTAAGTGCCTAAACCCTTTTGAGCACATGTGGTGCATCCTTAAAGGGCATGTTGCAAGTTAAGTCTGTCAGTGAATTTAATCATAACATTGTTCAGTAATATATATTATATATTAGATATATGTAGAATGTTAATAAATCTTTTTATGACTTATGAGACTGAATGGCAAAAATGGCCAAAAAAAAGGTTTAAAAAGTGCTCATTTTAGCCATTAACATTCTATGAACATTCTAGTGGTGGAATACGTCACGAAAGGTAAACATCTCCATCTGTCACTAGCTGTCCCATTGCTGGCGCATGGAGCATCAGGCCTAACAATTTCATCCACACTTACAGTCCAGTCATTTGTAAAGGCATAACAATTACTTACTGTCTACTTTGTTTTTGCAACTTAAATAATACTGAGAACTGCATAAAATGATCAGTGATGACTTATAAAGTGAACACAATAGATAGATGACATCAACGGGTCAAAATCGGTTTCCATCTCACTTTGAAGAAATAACATATTTTATATTTTAAGAATAATTATAAAATTATATGCATATTTTGGACAAAGTAGACTGGTTACAGGTCTAGAAAAACAACACAACTTACTCATGTCACATAGCACATAGCTCATCAAATAACGCTCATCATTCCTGAGATTAGGGACAAAACATATAAAAATAGCAATTTCTGTCAAAATTCAAGAAATTGGAAATTAAAAAAGGACACCAAAAGTTTAGTCTTGAGGTTCTGTGTATACTCATTACATTCATTTAATGTATTTAGTAAAAATGTAAAATAGTGAAAAAAAATGTTAATTGCAATAAATATAAAAACATTAATATCAAAAGAATTTTATTCCATAAAATGTCACAAATTACATTAAGTGAGTCAACTCAATAATCCTGAATATATCCGGCATATTATGCTAAACGGTAAACCTGAGGGCACTTCCTGCTTTTGGTGGGTGCAAAACTAGCACAGGTGGAATTATAAGATTTCATTTTCTAGAATATTTTAAACAAACAATGTTGATGTGATTGCAGTCACAACTTCCATCAACACCATCATCCGATTATGAAAATCTTAATTATATAAATAAATAGAAATATTGGCATTTTAGTTTAGGTTATGGTTATTGGTCTACTGTGGAAAAGTAAGATGCCATCAGTATTTAGGTCAAGTAAATAAGATGCAAGAACTAACCATTTTGTCAACTCCATTGGGCATCAACTCCATCAGATTTTGATCAACTCCATCAGTTTCAGATAGTTAACGGTGTGTACATTCACACTGATTGAGTTGTAACGTCCTTCTAAAATTATTTTTGTAATGAGCAACCAGAATGAACAAACTCAGCTTCACAAGGAAGAGTTTCCAATGCTCGTTTCCACTTCTACAGTTCTTTGTCAACACCGCTGTTTTCGTCAATTTTAGAAAAAAAGTTACTTTTTATTCAGTATACTGTTTTGATATATTAAACACCAGTTGAACTACATGTAACAATGTCTTATTTGCATAGGAACAAAAATGATATATATTTATTTCTAATACTGAATGTGCAAAATGAAAATATTCCAAAATTGGATTTTCCAAAGTCATGGATCAAAGATCATGACATAAATGTATAAAATGCATTTTACTGCTTTACTCATCCCATCATTACATTCATAAGGACTTAACACTGTTGTTGGATTGATCAAATTACAATAAAATGAGTTTTGAAGTACCAGATGGAGTTGACTCAAATCATGTGATTCCCTTCCCTAAGGCTTTGTGCCTGATAAAAGTTTCTTGTCTATAGTGTGGTCCCATGAAAAGGTACACAGTCCTCAATCTGCAGTCAATGATATTCTTCATGCTTATCATCTATTTCATCATTATCTCATCCAGACTGCCCAGAGGCAGCACACCCTCCACTGCCCTAGCCCCTAATGCTCCTTTATAGCAGCACTGATGGCACTCTTCAAGGCAGACAGCCACGTGAGCTTCTCCTCCTCCTTCTCAGTTGCACAGATCCACTGACGTTTTGGGCCCTCCAGCACAAAGGCATTCTGAACATCTATAAAAGGAACACCAGAGGCTAGCCAAGCTATTTTGGCAGACTGAATGCACCCCCCCCCCCCCAAAAAAAAGACTTTTAGCACTATCACATACTAGAAAGGCTGCAACACACAATTATCTATCATTTGCACCTACTACCTTTCAGCTTTATGAGGGATCACATGAATCAGCTTACTGAATGTATATTGGACAGTCAGCCTCTACACTTACATTTGGTGTCAGCGATGTCTTTGAGGACAAGACTATGGAGAGCCACAGAAGCCAAAAAGGTATGGGATATCAGGAGAGCATGGCTGTATGGCTGATGGGAGACCATCCTCTCACTCAGCACCAGAGCATCATTAAACAGGAACAGACCCAAGTCTCTGACGTGCTCATACATCCTAACAAGAAGCATCATAGAGGAAGAAAAAAGGGAATAACTAACAGACAAGTTGTTTCTGATCTTTAACATACTTGATAAGTCATATGATTCATTTTACAGTAGAATTGTATTTGGTCAGTACGCATGCGTCATGTGACACGGATCTCCAAAGTGACTGAGCTGACCAGTTTGGATGTTAACTTAAAGGGCTTGGCCAATAAGAGAGAGGGTCTTGTTTGAAATGTTCTCATTCTCACTTGGAATGATGCCATGTATGATAAATAGCATAACAGATTTCATTCCACTGAAACGGCTCTGATGCTCTTTTCTCATACATACCTGAGGGAGACAATGATGTCTTCACTGGAGCATTTCAGTAATGCCACATCTTGGGTTGTGATGAAGAATCTGTCCCCCTCTTTCAAATTCTTAAATGACAAAAATCAAATATTCATGCTGGAAAATATGTTTGATCGAGATATTGAATATAATTATTTAACAGGGTCAACTCATTTTCTAAACTTTACCTATCTGACCAAAATAAAATGATCAAAATTAAATGTGAAAATAATGTTTATGCAGCAGTTAGCAATGTAAAAGAGAGGGATGTGCTGGAATAACAACACTAGACAAATATAAAGAAAACAGGCTGACTAACTATCTCGATTATGCTGACTGCATAATTGTGGAAAGTCAACTGAAAATAAAATTGGTCCTGTCAAAGAAATATCTTTGTAAGTTCTCCTGGCCCTCTGAGCCTGTGCTCTACAGTATCTATGCCACCCTGAGCATGATCAACACTGTGTAAGGGTGCCAAGATCTCTTCCTGTAAAGCTCTGTCAAACCTCCCAGCTGCCATGAATAATTTAGGTGTGTGAGTTTGGGGAATGTGTTACAGGGCAGCTCTGAATCATCCGCTGAGTCTCCTGCATTCTCAGGTCACTGTCAGCACTCCTCTGCATCTAAAAATGAAGTCATGGGGACATGCAAAAGGAATCAGACATCTTTTAGACAAGGAAGAAAACAGAAGATGACAAATAAATAAATAGCTGACAGTGTGATAAAAATGTGATCTATTTTAGACTGCAGTATGATGGAGAAAATTATCCAGAAAATGACACCGACAGGCACATTTCTGCATGCTGATTTTGTGAACTGTATGTCTTTACCTTTCAAGCTGGAGAAAAATGTACAAGCAACTGTAAATATTGGCAAAAACGTAATATCATTTTCATTAGAGACCAATACATTAAAAAGGTTGTGGAGGTGGTGTACCTTGTGTAAGAAGGTCCGGTAGCTGAACAATGTGTTCAGGGCAGATGTTAAGTGGCCATGATCTTTGTGTTCAGGAGCAGTGTGCAAAGAAAGGGCCTGCAGTAGTGTCACATACTCCTCAATGCGTGCAGATGGGGAGAGCAACAGCTCCTGGAGACTGCATAGTGCAGAACGGTGAAAAGGAAAAATTTGTATGCAGTACCAAGCAGTCAGTAGATTAAATGTACAAAGCTTTATATATATTTAAACTATTCTATATATATTCTAATGTTCAAAATTGTCCCCTAGAAAATGACACTTTCTCCAGAAGCATCAAATAAAGTCCGAATAGGGTGTGCAAATAATGTTACTTTTAAACCATCTTGCAGGGAAAGGTCCTGTGTGACATTTTATACTATTCTTTTTGGCTGTTGGTCGTCTTGGTCGTACTTTTTATGGTAAAATGTGACCGCATCCGAGACATTACAGGAGAGATGGCCTGGAGGTAGTTGGTTTGCATGCTAACTGTGGACAAGTGAACAACATGATGTTCAGGCATTTTTGACATTACATCTACAGAGTTGTTTCTTGACATTCTTCTGCCATTTTTTGACCATTTTGCATGTTTAATTTTCCACAGAAAGTGGACATTTTTGTCACACACAACCCCAATAAAATGCCATGGTAATTGTATGATGTGAATGATTAAAGGAAGTTTGAGCATTCCCTAGTTTGGCTGTAGCACTCACATGTAAAAAACTGTATGAAACATCATTCACCGCTTTGTGTTGGGTCCTGTCAGGACTTCATTTGTCATTGGGCGGCAGACAATACATTGTCCCTTAGTTAACAAGCAATTATAATATGTCTTAGATGGATCCATGTGACTCCTACCTCAGCATGTATGTGTTGGGTGTTCTGTCATGTCTTTTCAAAAAGGCACGAAAGGCAGGGGACATTTGTTTGCACTGTAAAGAGAGAGCAACATTAAATGTTAATAATAATTTATATATTTTTGTTTTGTGTGTTGCACATGGTGGCGTGGAAACACAATTTACTGACAGTAACAAGTGACAGTGAATGGCATTCACTACATTCATTATCCTTCTCATGCCATGGACTGCAGTACACTGATAAATACCAGCAGAATGCAGAATATTGGTTGGCCAACGTGTGCATGCACATTACCTTGTCTATGGTTTTAAGGATAGTCGGATAGTTATTGAAGAAGTTGGTATAGACCCATAGCTTGGTGCAGAATTTTTTGCAGATGTCCCCCACACACTGCTGAGGAGTCCATTCCTCGAGGCGCTCACTCAGGTCCTTGAGAAAGACACTACAGGGGGGACATGATTACAATTAGAAGACAACCGCTTAGGGGGGAAATCAGTAGCATACTGTACAGTATACAATATGTATACTTTTTCCCTGTATTCTTCTTGTTACTTACATACCCTTTGCTTCAATTTTGTTACACATTCAAACAAATATATAGACAGTTCAACCAAAACCGACCAAATTTTTTCAACCAAATTTTCTCACCCTAATGCTTGTCAAACATAGTTTGGGAGGAGCCCAAAGGATTGATTGACAGCCATCACTCACCCACTTTCATTTGTAGGAGATTTAACTCCCCTTACCAGCCCACTACATCACATGCCCCAGCGTTTCAAAGCCTCCTTCCTCCTTTATCTCCTCCATTTCACCGGTTGATCTAAGCTCATTCCCCCTTAATCCATCACTCGCACGTATTCTCTTCTGGACCATCCCAGGGCCACGACCAGCTACCAGGCCAAACATGCTTATCCCCAGCACTCAGTATCAAACAATCTGAAGGGCGAACTAGTGAACACTATTCATCTCTACTCAAGTCAACACAGTTCTCCCCAACAGAACTCTCCACTAGTTTATTTTACCTCAGTAGTTTATGCCTTGAGATGCAAGGCCACTACAGGAGGCTTCCACTCAGTCCTATTAGCTGGTGTTTTCTTGCTAACCAGCATCTTCCTTGTCTTTCTTTACCAGACAGGGCCATGCTTTAGTCAGAGCAAATCCTTACCTGTTGATCTCCAGTATATCGAGGACAGGTGAGAAGACCATAAGAATGTTGGCAGAGCTGAGAAGGGCCCGGTTAGAGTCCAGGGCTGCCCTGAGAGGGATGCAGTACTCTTTGCTCACACTCTGGAGGAACTGGATGTATCGGCACTCACTCCGCTTCAGCTCTCGGACCACCGCCAGCCGCCTTGTCACCTCACTCACAGTATCCTGGAGATGGATGGGGAGAGATGAGAATGGGACAGGCATGAAGAAAAGAGCGCATAACAGAATAAGAAGGAGAAGAAGAAGAGGAAGAAGATGTTATGTCCTAAGACATATGCTTGTATATATTGTCGTGTGTGTGTATGTACATATATGTATGTATGTATGCGTATGCTGCTCTTATTATTGTTGTTGATGCTGTTGTGTGTTGTGTGTTGCACTCTGCTTGTTCTCTTTGCCTGTCTCTTCCTTGTTCTCTCCTGTGAGCAGGCTATTAGGCTGATCAACAAAGAAGGTTGGCCCTGTTTGTGAGGATGGCCTCTGATTGGCTGAGAGTCAATGAGCTGCAGATTATAAGCCTGGCTGCCCTCTTCACCAGGAGACACTTTCTCTTGCAACACTGCTGTTGTGTTGGTTGTGCTTTATTGTGCTTTGTTGTTTGCACCGTACCTGCTGACTTTGACTCTGCTGTTGTCTCAGTGGGTAGTGTTGTTCCCACTGACTAGGGTGGTTGTTCTGTCTTTTCTGGTTGATTATTGTTTGCTTTTACCATCTCACACCCTTTCTTAGTTTACATTAATACATTGTGGAATCTTTGTAGGGAGGTGGGTGCCATTTTCTTTGTACCTTACTGTTTTCTCCTGTTTTTGGCCCAGTTAGGGAGTGAGGGTAGATTTCTGTTGTTAATATTGTTTTTCCTTTTAACAGGTAAGAGAGTTCCACTCCCATAGTTAGGCTTGTGTCGGTTTGTTGTTTTGGCCTTTCCCCCTCCTGAAACTTTAGTTGTGCTTCCTGCCTTTCTTTAATATAAAGAATAATACATTTAATGCTTTTGTGGCAATATTTTGTGTTCCCTTGAATTTCTTTTATTACAACTCCCTGACCCCTAGACAAGAACTGGGGTACTGTAACAAAGAGGAAAAGGGAGAAAAAGAGGAAGAAGAAGAAAAGGAAGAGGAAGAAGAAAAAACTGAGGAAGAAAGGTTGTTTTGTTATATTGTTCCATCTAAATGTTTACTTTGTTCAATTTCTGTTTAATTTCAGAATAGAAATGTTAAACATAGCTTAGGACACGACCACCGACCTGTGGGGCCTTAATCAGAGGGCTGAGGACTCCTGTATTTGTGCTTCCAGTCTGGCCCACGGCATCACGCTCAAAGCCAGCAGCGCCATCGGAGTTCTTCTGCAAGAACCTTCCTAAAAACTCTACAGGCTTCTCCTGCACCAACACAGACGGTTTACTGACAACTGACTCATATGACCATAGCATAAACATGAACTCAGTACTCATATAGCATTAGAAAGGGTAAAGGGTTATAATGTATTCAAATGTTTTCAAAGGATAAAAGGTTATAATGCATTCATACCACTTTTTAGCACTCATACTAGCACTCATAACTGATGTTTATACATTCTCATGACTGTTATATATTATTATACATTAGCCTTTACAACTTGAAGCTTCACAAAGCCGCACAAGCTTCCTTGGCCTTTTGATGCTAAGGAAACATACCACTTTACTTACTGACTTTAATGGTGTCTTACTGATGTTAATGATTAATTATGTGTTCATCTCACTTTACTTAGAGTATGCATTGAGCACTTGTACTCTTCATTATTAGGCATGAGGAACCGGACATACAAAAGAACAATTAACAAATTGAAGCTTTATAATTCTTTGTGTCACTTTGAGTTGTAAAAGCTTATAAAACAACATTATAATGCGTCATAAGTGCATCCATGAGAATGTATAAACATTGATGACATTACTTGTAAGACTTAACGAATGCATTATAACCGTTTAAGAATGGTTTTATAATGCTTTATGAATACTGGGTTTATAGAAAGTGTTACCCAGACATCAACTTCAACATTAGTAAACATCAATACATGTCTCCTCTCATACAGTAATTAAAAGCAAATACTGATTTGTAAAGAGTGTGATCACATGTAGAGTACAGTGTGATGTTCTCACAGGTCTTTCAACACATAGTGCCATCAGGGCTTCAGTCAGTGCTGCTGTGACCTCAGACTTGATAAGGGTATCTGGTAGGTTCACTCTATCGCACAGAAACTGACCTGAGGAGATGGAAAAATCACAGGATTTATTAAAAAATGTCGGAATCAGTCGACCTGTGTTCAGTTCCCACGCTGTGAGTCTGTGTCACTTTGGATGAGGGCGTCTGCTAAGGACCAGTCCAGTTTAGTTTTACTTCAAGATAGTGCTGTCTTACTATTTTTTTCTTAGAGGTCATCTCTGTCCCTTTATTTAAAATGTACAGATTTAAAATAATCCTTCAAAAGAGAGGAAATTGGAATTGGCCTCACCCACTCAGATCAAAGAGACTCACCCAGCATGCGGCCCTGTGTCTCACAACTCAGCCTGTGGAGCTGTGGCCCCGTGTACTCCCTGAGACCCTCTCTAAGGGCCTCTTCCAGCCACTGTGCCTGCCAGCACCAGCTCAGCAGGGGTGCCTCACTGAAATAGATGAGTGGAGGAAACTCCACAGGTCCCCACCACTCACTGAGGACTGCAGAGGAAGAGAGTGACAGTGACATAAATAAATTCATTTTCCACAGATGAATTACTCACTGAACTTGGTTATGAAGCAGACACTATACATCTTACAGATTCTTTAATTTGCCAGTGTCACTGAGTCCTTAAATGTAGCTGTCATAGAAAAAATATTATCGATTTATATTTTCTGGTACAGTAATATCCAGTACATAGTATGCCCTATATTCAGAGTATTCCTACATTAAATATTTAGAAAAGGGAGACAAGATGGTCTCCCTCTTCTAAATAAAACAATGTGACATTCTAATAAAGTGTGAATGGCCCTCAGTATGTTCTTTGTTGGCTTTCCAAGATTTAACAGCCAGTGAGGGCTTACTGTGCTGGTGGGAGCCAGTGCATATGCCAGAGGGAACTCTAATGTCCAGCCCAGTCAGAGAGGATAGCTTCTTCACCAGGCTGGCTCCCGAGGCTTGCCATAGAGTAGAACAGAAAGGGTTATAATGAAGTCACTACACAGGCAGAGTTGAATTCTTTGCCATTCTGTTTAGTATAGTATTTTACCCGCATACTACAGCTATATAATTACTGATTAAAGTGTTTATGTCATGCGAATTAACCTTCTCTCAATGAATGGGATAAATCACAACAGACATTTTGACTCACCAGAGGCTGCCAGAGGTAGGAATATATCCAGGCATCCTCCCTCAGCTTGGGGAATGATCAATCCAGATATCTTTTCCCAAAATTCCCTCACCTTTGGGTTAAGGACTGTGTTCTCATTAACTGTCAGTCCTGTAAACACACACCCAACCTCCTCATAAATTGTTCAAACATTACAGACCAAACAACTGTAACGCATCAACTATATGACATGTTTTCTTTTATGTCATAGAGTCATTACAAACAATGTCCACATTGAGAACGGATGGGCAGAAAGACAGAGGTTTTTTGCTTTGTGGGTAGTGGATTTGTGTAAATGTGTATTAAGAGATTTTCTTCTCTGCACCTTGTATGAGATGAATTTCCTCAGTGCCCCCCTCTGTGATGAGTCCGATGCTCTGTAACCTCTTGCCCTTTATGAGCCTCTCAGCCTGGAGGAGAAGCACCTCCAGAGTGGCAGTGCCATGCTCATACAGCAGAGGTAATACTGAGACACGGGCGCCAGCCAGCAGCAGCTGCAACACAGTGGGGTGGAGTGGTGTGTGCATGCACAAGTCTGACTAAACACCTACATACAACAACAGTGCAGTGAGCAAAGGAATTTGCATGTCTTGCATGCTGGAGTTTGCATATCTCTAGAGTAAGAGCAGGAGCAGGAAGAAAAAATAGCAGAACAACCATAAAAAAGAGTGAATTGCGAGGGATTGAAGGTACTGAGTGTGGAGGAACTATTTCTGAACATTAATACTTCATAATTGTGTAAGTACAGCTGTTATTTATGCAGTCATTCTTTTGCCTTACCTCATATGCAGGTACTCTGGACGAGATCAGGAGCAGATGAATATAAGGTGGATCTGAACAGCTTGTGAGACCCAACAGCTTTATATGGGACCTATGTGGTAAAACAGGATATGTGCTGTTGTCTGTTTATAAGATTTAGATAGGCCACTACACTCTAGCATTCTTTACAGTGTCTTACCCTACAGTTGATGATAGATTGAGGGACCGCATAGATGTTGTTAATGATGTGTTCTCCATCTCTGAACTCTTGCTTGGAAAGACCACATCTTCTTTAGCTTGCTGTTGCAATGCTGACCGACACCTTTCCTTAAGACAGATAAAAAAAAAAAAACACCTTAACGAAACATCATGAAACTCATCACAGACTCTTCATTTCAACTATGTAAATCAACATTCACCAAATCTATGCTTACCAGACCATAAATGTAGTCTTACCCCTAAAATGACTAGAGATGAGGTTAATCCCATTCCAGATGATTGTTGGTGACCATGAACACTACTGGTTTGTGATCCTGCAGTCCGGCAGTTACTTAACCAGGCTTTTCTTAATTTCACTGAGCCTCCTGTTGGAGAATCCAGGAGGACAAAAAAACATGTTTTATTCACTCAATTGATTTAAATGATGTAAGACAATTACAGGCATTCATGCATATCATAATTAAGGTATAATAATAGTAAATCATTATCTAATCCAAACACCACCACACTGGGCCAACTGGATGACCTGATATGGGATATCCAGTGGTGCAATACATACTCTTACACTCTGTTGCCTTTTCCCTGATGACTTGTCTTATCATGTGCTCTCTCAGCCTCTCTCTCTTCTCCTCAGTGTCTTCAACGGTCTCATTCAGGGTGCCATACACCTCTGCTGCTTCCCGTGGGGTCAGGTAGTCTAGACTTAAGGCACAGCTGATGTAGTGGGTTTTCCAAGCTCCCAATTCTCTGTTGGATGGGGTGTATGGTAGGAACCAGCCCCGTCGCACACACCTGTCTGACCACAAGCAGTCCTACAGATAGCATTTTGAGAACAATAACACATTAATCATTGCCAGTAATAGTAATACCTCATTAAAATGTTCCTATAAGACCTATAAGAATATCCATTATATACTAATATAGCCTACTATGTATCATGACATAATATGTATAGCCTATACATTCCATTATAGGGAGTGCCTGGGGAGACAGAAGTTAGTAGATAGTAAAAAAGGCTAGAGTGGTTTTAGTTGACCTCTATACAGTCATTGGTTGACCTGTTCTGCAAGAGACCTCCAGTGCCAGGAAACCTGCGCAGCTTTGCAGAGCTCCATGGGATTGAGGAAGGAGAGGATGTAGAGAGAGAGGCAACGGGGCAGCACAGAAGTGAAATCCTTGTGTCTGACTGGCACTGCTTCCAGTAGCCTCTCCTGAACAAACCTGTTTTCAGAGCAACCACGATGAAGAATCCACTCAACCTGCGTTATAACCAGACTCAAAGAAATCATATTAACTGGTCATTTTTAGCACATAGATGTTCTGTGCTTTGCAATAACATAAACATCGAGTAATGCAATTATTTTTACTTGGGTATAGGCTTATACATACTTGCGCTGTGAATTAGAGCATCTCAAGAGTAGGGCACGCATAAACTGCTTTCTTTGCTGATCAGTCCACAAGTCAAACCAATGAAATATTAGAGTTATTCTCTCCTGAAAGAGCTGATAAAATTGCAACGGTCATCACATGTTAATTATGTCTATTGTACATTCAGGAAAAAATGGTTGCATTTTTAGCTTACCTGCTGATTTGATGACTTATTAATGAGTGGTGTCCAGGCACTGAATCTGACCTCCGAAACATCTTCATTCAAAAAACCTTCCATGAATGCGATTTGATAGGCCTGTTACGTGTACGCCTAACCTGCCGCTCTTTAACAATAAACGGACTGGAGCGCTGCGCCACTAGAATTTAGCGATTCACATTCGATGTAGTTATCAAGAGCTACGCATGTGACCCAAAGGCCTATCCAATGTGCAAATAGCCAGTGCAAATCATTTCAGTGCAACACGACTTGCGATGGAAAGCGGAGAGTGTTTAAGGGAAAACTACAGACTCGATTGGTAACTGAAGTCTTCAGACTTTTAGTACAGTACTAAGATTGTATTGTTGTGTTTCCCACAGGCATTGGCCACATACCTTTAGGCGCCTTGCTCAGCTGCGTTTCCCTAGAAACACAATAACAAAGCAAGTTGGCTACTTGAGTTGCATAAAAAACAAATAACTCTAGGCCTCTATGATCGGACCAAACATTATCATTTTTTCTACCCATTGAATACTAGCAAGGATCATTGAATACTGATACTAGCCCACAGGTATTCTCGTTAAATCTCAATTCCACTTTTTTTTTTTTTTTTTCAAATCTCAATTCCACATTCTATATCTCGACATGCAAATGACTTGGATGCATGCAATGTGGGTCTTTTGAGAAGAGTGATCATATAGGCCTAATGATAATAATAATCAAAAAATAGACTACTTTTAAAAATTATTTTATTGACATTCATAAATTCCCAAAAAGGAAATCCAAAACAAATCAGAAAAATTCACCCCATTTCCATGCCATAATTACCTTTGAAATTCACAGAACTTATAATAAACAAAATCTGAAATATACAATATTAGGAAAAATATCATTTTATTACAATCAACTTAGTTTTAGAAGCACTAATTAAAATCATTAAACTATTTCAGAAAATTGTAACAGTAAGGCAAATAGTAATTTTATTTTTGTTTTTGATACCTTTACTCAGTGCATTGTCATATAATACCATTCATCCATTTTACCAGATGCACACTCGTGTGTGTGTGTGTGTGGTGTGTGTGTGTGTGTGTGTGTGTGTGTGTGTGTGTGTGTGTGTGTGTGTGCGTGCAAGTTCTACAAGTTCTGTATAGAACCCATAAATCCTAACACTTGCTTCTCTGCTTCTCTGAAAGCAAGCTGAGAAACCATTTCAAGGTCTAGACTCTAGTTGGTAGAAAATTTACTAAGAGTGTGCATATGGTTTAAACAAGTACTCACCAGTATATTGGTACTATAAGAGGTGAATGCTGGCTTGATCACAACATCAATTACATTTAAGTGTTAATATAAAGTATTACAGACTAATTGGGAAAGTGCTTGATGTGACAAAAGCATGGATATGCATTGAGATGTTTGACTGGGTTAAAACTGCAAGTCTAAACACCGAAAGGCATAATATTACCACAGATCTTTTGGAATCGAACCCAAACCGTGGTCCACTGGAGAACAGTCCATATTCGCACAATGACAAATGAATATTTGTCGCAATGTGCCATTGAGTATGACACACACATGGGGCAAGCAAAGTATGCTCCACAAGTCATTCTTGTTCATATAACACTGCATTCATATGATCATTTTGTTCATATAACACTGCATTCATATGATCATGTATTAGACATGTTGCTGCTTCACCCTACTGTGATTCTTGATGTTGCAGGTCAGGAGATATGTACAGTAAATGGGGCTCTTGGTACAGTCCAAGAATATTACATGCTGGATGTTCGGGGCACGTCTTGACTGTCTGCAAGGTTGAGCTTTTGGCTTGGAGCAATCAGTTAAAGATTTTAAAATAATTCAGAATTTTGCCTTATGTGCCAATGATAGTAAACACAATGAAATCTTCAAAGAGGAAATTAAATGAAAGATTCTCTCTTATGGCTGTTATGCTGAAGATAAAGGATACATTGATGAACTGAGCTCTTCTAGCTGAAAATAAAAATACAAACAAAAACAGGACATTAAAATGACTAAACAGCAAAATGTTTGTGTCCAAAATGTCCTGTAAAATGTAACATGTAAAATCAGTGACTAAGTTTACATGGACAGCATATTCTAAATAAGATCCATATTCTGGCTAAGGCTATTTTTAGGACATGTTGAGGAGCTACAGGAATATTCATGTTTCCATGCTAATCAATATTCTGAGTAAAACAATGTCCCACCAATATGCAGCACTTCACTGAGAGAAAGTGAGGAAGCAGCAAGTTAAATTCTTTATCAGAAGACCCCCAATAGTTAGTGGAAGTTCGCAGCTAGGAGAATATTGAGTACACTGTTCAAGTGTCTGCATGTTGTGGCTCACTCTGCAAAGTAATGCAAAGAGGTTATGAGGATGTCTGAAGGCAGTTTGTGTCTCAGAAGCACTTCCCATGTGTTCAAACAACCACTCAATGAAAATTCCATGGAAACTGTACATGCACAGACAAGACACATTATTCAGTATTTCAATTAAGGTATTTACATGTTCACAATATTCTGCTCAATACAGATGCCAAAGAGTTTATTTGGGTTTAGAATAAGAATATGGCCTTATTCGAAATATGGTGATCAGACAAAGGTATTACCATGACTCACACAGTTTGAATATGGTCAATATTCCACTTAGAGCAGTAATATGCAGTGCATATAAATGTAGTCACTGACCCAAATGAAATGACTGCTTGTTCATGTTCTACTCACATTCAATAGCAATTTGTCCATGTTGGTGTCACAGGCTTGTTTACGCTGGTCTTCTGGCATCTCATCCACCTCTCCATTCAGATCGAAGTGCAGCCTGGCCAGTTTCTCCTGCATCTCTCTGACATGCTCCATTTGATCAATGGAGCACTCATTACCTGAGCCAATGGGAAAGGATAACAGACTGACTGCCACAGCAAGATGTCTGTAGTATCTGTCTGAAATACCCTACATAACATTGCCTTCTGCCGAACCAAAGGGAAATCCTTACAAGTCACACTCCACTTCTGATTATATAAAATGGATCAAAAATTGTTTCTCTGTTGTGTAGATGTTTTTTTTTCTTTTAAAATTCAGGTCACATCATCTCTGTGTGCATGGTGCATGCAAACATGTTGTTAGAGTACATAAAACAACTAGAGAGAGAGAGTATACATTGCTTAACTTACCAAAAGCCTGAAGTTTACCAGAGTGAAAATCATTCAGCAAGCTCAGAAGGCCCTTTTCCATCTCCTGCACATCAGAGACATCTGTGAGGAAGGAGTGTTGGATGGAGGCAGTTTGTCCACTCTTTCCTGATTGGTTTTGTGGCTTTGGCTTGTCTCTCACCCCCCTGAAGCAGAGTGTACCCATTGAACAAACAACTCAAGACAGCTCAACACATATTGCTTATCATTTTAGTGCACTCACATCCAGTAGCTCGGTATACTACATAAAGTCAAGTCAAATTATTATCCCACCAGGTGAAATTAAGTTGCAGCCAGGCATTTACAAAGAGCACAGCAAAAACAAATAAATAACACTTAAGTCAAAATACCAACATGTTAACATGAGGACAATGACCACTGCATCAAAACAGACCCTCCCCCATACAATAAAACACAATACAATACACAATACAACACAAACCAAAACACAACACACCACAGTGCAAGTTACTACATGGAGAGAATGGGAAAGCATAAGGGTCAGAGCAGAGCATCATGCCATAAGAGATATTATGCTGGTTTTAAGAAGAGTGTTTTTGCATGCTCACTTCTTACATACCTTTTGTACTTAGTCTTCTGACTAGAATGTGTACCCATGCCACTTAGGCCGAGGTTTTTACTTGATGCATTTTTCCTAGCTGTACCAGGTGGGCCAGATTGGGAGTTTGTGGATGGCCTAGGGCTTTTTCGTTTGATCTTCCTTTCCTCCATTGCCGAAAACTGTTGTTTGTACACGCCCTGACAATGTCAACAACATACCAACGTCATGGCGCGAACAAACTAGATAGTTGCAGTTTTATAGAAAACGACACGCGTTTCCCCTGCTTTGTATACTCTGTAAATTCTGCATTTAATCCTTTGACGCATAAAAAATCCTACAAAGTCAATAACAACCAGCTGACAAACCTTGTTTACCACTAAGTTTAATGCTCTTCACTCACTTACCGTGCTAATCAACAGCTGTTGTGTCACCATAAACACAGTGATTAACCTCTCTTTAAGCAGTAACAACACAATACATATACATATATCTTTACATTCGATACACTTTAACATCAGCACATAAACATGAGGTTATGCCAACAGGTCTAGCTCAAGCAAAAGAACCCGAGATAAGTTTGGTTAGCTAATCCTGCCTTTGGCCTGTCTGCAGCAAGCCATAATCTTATATTATATACCAAAATACATGCGAAAAACAAACCTAGATTATGGTTTCTTTGTGTACAATGTTTCCACTATACGCGGGCATGAAACCAGACGTTATTTTTTTTAACGCAGAACTACCACTTAAAAGTAAATGTTACGGCATCTCATCCTGGGGAGCTGACATTCCACTTCCTGGTCTTTGCGTGCTGTTGCTGTCATCACCACGTAAAACTGTAGAAACTACGTCATCGAACACATCACTAATTTATATTCAATTCAATTGCTTTTACATTCAGCCGTATCTAAAAAGTATCTAGTCTACATGAAGAGTTAAACACTAAAGTGTAAAGGTTTAAATATAAACGTGTAAATGGAAGTTTTGTTAGAATGTAACCTTTCTGTGCTATTGGCATAAAATAGCCGAGGAGAGAAACAAATTTTAATTTCAAACATGTAATTTCAGACATTGTTTCAGTTGTAGTAACAAGTACAGCAACGCAATCTTGTTATTTTTAAGGATTGACAGCACTTTAGGCCTACATCTCCTACAACACAAGAGCTGCTAAAATACTTGACCTTTCCGCCAGGTAAGGCAACAGCTGCTGTGCAGACATACGTTCTGTTGAGACACAGGACTACAACGTTGTGAATATATCACGGTGTCAATGTGGAGGCGACGGTCAAAATATAATTGTAAAGGTAACTACCTGAGCCAGGTTGAGCCTCATGAACTTTAGCAATAATTGAGTAATTGGTTTAAAATGAAAAAAGGATTAACATTCCATTTCTCATACCCTAACCTCAGCCACGTGCTGCAGCTACGTAGATCTGCTTTTAACGTTTTACCTTTACAGCAAATCGAGACGACAAACATGTCTATAGAGGCCCAGACAGAGTGGCTATACTAACATTTAAATACAAGGTAAGGTTGGCCTTAATGTTGATTTGTGTCATTGAAGGACTGTGTCTACTTCATATTCAGCAAACAAGAGTTAGGCCTGTGGGAACATGTTAACTGTAAATATGCCACACAGTTGAAAATACGTTTTTTACGCATTAGGAGATGTGTAAAATGGACTCGAGCTCAGATTCAGAGTCTGACACAAGCCCCAGGTGGTCAGACACCAGCAGCAAGGTATGTTAGGGTACATGAGCAGTTCATTTTAGGAACACATCATGTTGATTGTTTATAGACCTGTCACTGATTTTAGAATCTTAATAATGCATTTCTCACAGCAGTATAATAACATTACATAACCACTGAAAAACAGTCAATGTCTTTGGTTTCAGGGCAACATCAGCAGTGCAACAGAAAGGAAAGCTACACAGAAGCTGCCATCAGTGATGCACAAACCTACAGGATGGCATAATATGGTGAGTAATGACCACTCTTGGTCGTGATAAAATGACCAAAATGTATCTGATGTTGGAACGCAAGATGTCTTTCAGTCAGCTGTTGTTTGGCAGTCTGTGTTGCTTTATTGGAAGACTACCATCACTAAAATAAAAGAAATTAATATTATACATCAATTAGTAACTACTTAAAATGTTAAAATCTAGCTACTTAATACAATGACCAGTAGTCTGCACATCCCTATTTCAAAAGTCAATACTTATTGCTATATCAGCATGGTTGATCAGAATTAAGCTTGGTGAGAACATAAATACAGAGGCCAAAAAACAAAACGATACACCAAAACCATTAACAGACAGATAAACTACAATAGGATTAGCTGAATCCCAGATGTATCTCCTGAACCCTCAAAGATTTAAAACGGGCATGAATCAACTTCATGATTTGTTGATTCACGCAAGTTACATCTTTGAGAGTTCAGGGTTAGGGAGGACATTGTGATTTAGCCATTGTATTTATGTAACAGTGCTTAAACTCCTTCAGTGTATAGATCCATATGATGGAAGTTCAGAGGATTCTTGCACATCCACAAATGATTCCAGAAGGCTAAAGAAGAGCAGCTGTCGGTTTTGGGTAAAATTTCGAAGAGGGACAGCCATGCACGCTCCTCTTCCCAAGGAGGTGAAGAGGAGTGGGACAGCTGACGGTTCAGGAGGAACTCATTTTGCAGATATCCATATGCTAAGCGATACAGAGGTTGATTTCACCAAAAAGAATGGCAACTGGCCATCTAGTGATATGAAAGACACAAATGCAGAGGTGTTGGAAGACAGTGGGGTGTTCACCAAAACTCCATCTGGCCCACACAGACCTGCATCGTTGACAGTTGTGAGCGATTGTTTGCAGTCTGCTGCGAATGGCTCACCTGACAAAACCAGTCAAGAGACAGCAGCTTGTCTATCTGACAATATCACAGGCCATGATCCACTTTTCAAAAGGAAGCTGCTCCTTGTCCAGGGGGAAGTGGGCTCTTGGCACAGGAAAAGGCAGTGTGTGACTACTGGGCAAAGAGAGCAACAGTCCTAAGGTTAGTACACAGATGGAACAGGGTTAAGTTATTCTCAAAGGAAAAGAATATGCTTTAGTGAAATTATTGAAATATACCTGTCTGTTCTCTCAACAGTGAAATAAAGGACTTGGCAGCTGCGAAGACAACTGCCGAAACATTTTGAGTTACCTTATATACTGTAAATAAAGCACTGACAAATAAAAACACATGTAGAAGTAATTAACAAGAGATTGGACACCTTGCAACATTAGAGACGAGAGAATGTTTAAGTTTATAGTGATGCTATGATACAAAGCATAGAGAAAACCTTTGAGTTTGGTAGAAAAACAAAAAAGTGTCACTTGTAAAGTAAGTAGATGAGCAGCTTCAGCAGTTATGGTGCACATTAACTTATAATATTCTTCCGATCTGTTGGCCAACTGCATGCAGGAAGGCAGTCATTTTTTTTTGTTTTCTCACCACAATGTTGAAACAGGAACACTGGCTTCCTTCTGCAGTGAAATTACCATGTCATGTCAGCAGTTAAATTGAGCCTGTTAAGCATTGAACTGCAGCTGTCTTCCATTCCAGCCCTTGCATAACAACCTTAGAGGTCTACAGAATGTATACATACAAATAATATACAAATGTACAGGTCTCTCAGACAGAAGAACGATTTAACAAGGCATTTTAATCAAGTGATGGTTAAGTGATTCATATCTATGCCAGTTTCAATAAATTGCTTTCAAGTCATCTAGCCGTGTATGCTTGTGCAGAAAGTGTTTGAGTGCCGTCAATGAGAAATAGATGACTGGGATGGTCTGAAACCATCTCAATAAATTACTAGTGTTTCAAGGCCAAAAAGTTAGGGGAGGAACTTGATTGGCTGGGATTGGCTTGATTCGAAATAACCTTTTGCAAAGCCATGAGCATCATAGTCTAACCAGTGCCCTGCTAACTTCCTCTCAGGCATATCAATTTATGGATTTACAGGAGCCATTACTTTCTAAATTGGAATTGCTGCATTACAATTGTAAAGCTCTGCACAGCCACACATTTTGTCATGAAATTTGGTCATATGTGGTCAAAATCACCCTGAAGTTTTGTCCTTCACAAACTGATCATTTTAAAATCAAGATGACATTGATGGTTAATTTGAATAGGCATTCATTCTGCCTAACCTAATCAATTCTAATCTGTTCATATGAAAATATTTACCAAATGATGAAATTGATAATGCATTCATTAGAATTGATGGTCATCATGACCTTGACCTTTGAGCAAAGCACATTCATTCAGGCTTCTTGAGATATAGTGACGATGTAGTCACAAAATCAGACCTTCCTGGTCATTGTGACCTTTAACTTTGGCTTTTACCAAAGTGTAATCGCTTCTACTTTGAGTGCAATAGAACATTCCTTTTAAATCTGAAGCACATGCCTTGAGGCAATCACTGAGATCTCAAATCCTGTTAATGCCAGACCACTTGGTAGCAAACGCAATGGGAGTATTGGAGAATGCACGTGGCTGCATTTTAGAATTCCATATATTATAGATTTCCATATCTCCATATCTCTCACATGCCCGCTCTCTCTCACACAGACTTGACACAGCCACAATTGACGAATACCATCTTTAATGTAAACAGGCCTACAGACATTGTTCCTTTCTAAAAATACATACAGACAACCTTCTTTTTAAAAACTTCCCTTTTCCACCTGTCCTCCCTTCCAAACCTCCCGCCTTCATTCACAGACCTTTTGTCCCACTTTCCATACTTTCTGATCTCGTTCCAAAAGACTGAATGTGTAATGTCCAAACACACTGACTACTACTCTAACAACAAGCCATATTAAGTAAAATGCCTAAGTATGCTTAAACCATGTTAACGTTATCAAACTACTCTTAATACAAAGGCATGCTAGGAACTAGGATTGATTAAATGTTTTGGTTTTTTTCTCCCTCCGGAGAGGGGCATTCTACTCTGTGCAGAGAATAGCAACCCCGCGCTCGTAGAAGTTGTGAGGATCCTCCTTGGTGGCGATGTCAAAGTCAACGGTGAAGATAAGGTCAGTGCGAGTGAAGTTGAGGTACACTGGCAGAGTTACCTGCAACAGAAGATTTGGAACAGTGGGATAAGACCAATGACAAATGTGTGGGGGTTGGGGACAAACTTTTGCAACACTTGGCATAAGTGGCAGATGTTTACCAAGAGGCAATGCGTCAAAGATAGTTTGTAAAGTGTGGCTAGATGTGACAGTGCATGAGTCGGCCTGCTCACCAGGTTTCTCTTCTCAGCATTGCTCTGCTTGAGCCAGCGCAGCTGTGTGAGGGGCAGCTCAGTGGAGATGGATGTAGACAAGGACAGCTTGTTGTTGCCGCAGGTGGCACCCTGCAGCTTCAGACCTGTGGGGACACAAGATGGCGAGAGAGAGAGACCGATATTATGAGTAGGAACAGAACATATACAAGTTATCGCTCATTTAGTCTCATATGAAGCAAATCAAGAAAGGAGTCTCAAGTGTAGATTCTCAGGCTCCTGTCCACCACCTCACGGGAACTTGTCTGCAGTGGCCCCCTGACCCTCACCTTTGATGCCAAAGCTGCAGGCGTCCAGCTGTGCCCCCTGACTGGAAGTCACATTCACCTCCAGACACAGCTCCTCCAGGGACCAGCTGTTGGCCTGGGCCACATACTGACGAGTGGCTGTGATGTAGGCCTCAGGCACAAATAAGCTGCCAAGACACACATGGATGTTCTGTGGAAAGGGAAAAGAATGATGAATAAACAAACTAAAAAACAAAAAACAGTAAATGTTCAATGAATCAATGTTACTAAACTGTTTTAACTTAATAAACTACTAGGTAGCACAATATCACAACCTTGCCAACCCATGTTTTTATTTTGCATATTTTTTTCAAATGTATCTTAAGTATAACTATTCAAAATCAACCTCACATTTCCTATATTTCAAGTGTTTTCCCCTAAACACTCCCAAATGTGACCATTCCAACATCTGAGACTCAGAGTGTTTGCCTTTAATAGTAAAATTCTCAGCACTCATTTTAAAGAGGCATCTTTTCAATCATTCTGTTATTAATTACAGAAACATAGCCATACATTTTTTTTTCTTTTAAATTTAGTATGTTGTATAATAATATAGTACGATAGATATATTGTATACAATAGTGTGTGTGCACTGACCTTCAGTTCTTTGGCACCCCCACTGGTGGCTGCCTGGGAGATGTGCTGCAGTTGCTTAATGCGTTCACTGAAGTCTGCCACCCACTGGATCACAGTCATGGAGGCTGGCACTGTGTAGCGGCACCAGCTGCGTGGCAGAATGCCTGCTCACAAATAGTTCAACAACATGGAATGATTTCATTGAATTAAATGAGCATTACCTATTCAAAAGTGAGAAATCTAACTCTAAATCATATCAAATCAACTGAATGTAGGAGTAAGAAATTCTTATCAAGGTTTATGTTGAGAGGATATATGAATGGCTAAGATAGTGACCTTTGACCAGGTCGTTGATAAGGGTGCGAAGGTCATTGGTCTGCTTCTTCTTGCCCTCGCACACCTGTACCACATCAGTCAGATCTTGACGCACATCTTGCAGCATGCGAGCTCCCATCTTCACCTCACGCTCAAAGAAGCGGAACAATGGATCCTACATACACACACACACACATTAGCAAAGATGTAGCAAGATGTGTCAGGTTTCCTGTTTAACACTTTAAGAAAACTCTACCCTAAACTGAACCCTAAACTGTCCTATGTCTATAGATGCACTTCCTGCAGCAATTCTTTAGAGTGTTTCTTCTTAATGTCTAGTTTACCTATGGTTAACTTAAACAAAGAGGCTACATTCAAATTATTATTTACGTGGTTCATGGCCCGTGTTATGGAGTGTAGAAGATCATAACATCAACAAAAACTATGCAAGCAACTCACAGAGTTGCATCATTGAGTTCTACAGAAACCTGCCACCACAAATGCCAACACTATAAGCATTAGTCATGGACCCACCATTTTGTGATCTGCTTGGAAGGGGAGAAGAGAGTCATAATACCATTTCAGGCCTGTCCCAATCCTCTGAAGACTAACAACCAGAACCAGAACCAGGCCCACACACACACACACACACACACACACACACACACACACACACACAGCATTACCCTGATGTTCTCAACGGTGCGCTTGAGGTGGTTGACTGCCTCGGGGATGAGCTGGAGCCAGTTGCAGGCGGTGGTGCGCAGCGTGCGCATCCAGGCGGGCTGGGCGTCCGAGGAGCTGCTGGTGCGCTGCTTCTTCTCTGTCTCATAAGCCAGGTCGTCCTCGTCCTCCAGCATCTGCATTTTCAGCATCTTACCCATCATGTCAGTGCCTGAGCAGCACGGCCACAGGGCCACGGCAGGGAGGGGGGAGGGGATGGATGGACAGAGAAAGAAACAAAGAGAGGCGGGGGATATGGGCGAAAGAGAAGCAAGAAGAAAGGGAGAGAGAAGTGGGAGGAAGAGGAAGAATGAGAAAAGAAAGGAGAGAGAAGGTAGAAGAAGGCAAAGGAAAGAAGAGAAGGAGAGAGCAAAAGAAGAGGGAAGAGGTTGTGTGGGGGCAAGAGATGAGGAGGAGAGCAGGGGAAGGAGCGAGGCCAAGGATGGTGCAGGAGAGTTGGGGTGGGGGTGGGGGAGGGAGACCAAATTAATAGTGGATGACAAACTCTGCAGCACTGCATTTGCCTTTGACATGTTAACTCACATAAAAGGGATTTAAAACACAAACCAACACACACACACACACACACACACACACACACACACACACACACACACACACACACACACACACACACACACACACACACACACACACACACACACACACGTTTACTTAACAGAACCATTAAAAAAAAAAAAAAAAAAAAAAAAAAAAAGGAAAAAAACAGGGAGAAGGGGAACGCAAACCAACTGATGTGTTATTTCTGTTGTGGAGTAAAACAGCAACAGTGAGGTGGTGAACTGTAGTGGTGCCATGCATGTTTTTGGGATGGTGGGTTTAGGTCTAAAAGCACAAACATGAAAAGCTGGGAGCAAAAGCATCAGTCATGGGAACCAAACCAAAAGTCAACCAAAGGCTGAGAGGTGGGGGGTTGGAAGGTATGCAAGCAGCTGCTGGGAGGCTGCCCGACACAACAGATGCAAAATACAGCTGCCGGAGGGTGAGGACTCAACCCCCCTCCGCCCCTGGCAGAGCATAACCCTCCAGAGTGTACACATCACGCACGCACGTACGAATGAACAATTTGAATTTAAAACAATTCCTCCAACGATTCAAAGAATTAGTATAGTGAATCATGCTTTTAGTTCTGAAGCCGCTAAAATGGTCTACTGGAGAAGCCAACAGGTTTGGCCACGTGTCTGACAAGCATGGAGAGCGACACGAGTCAGAGAGTACGATACACACTGGACGGAATGCTCTGTCAAAAGCAGATCGCAATTATTAATTAGGTTGCGCGGTGCATGAGTTAGGATTTGGCATGATGACAGCCTGTGAAGACATGAACTGAGAGAAATATTGTTAGAGCAGACATATATGAGGACGCATTGAGGGCTATGAGGAAGAAGAACTCCTCGTCTTCTCATAGCCCGTTGTCATGGTGTTGCCATGGCGAGTGACGGCAGCGGCTGGTGGCCATACCCTGTGTGGTGAGCAGGACCCGCTCTGCGTTGCTAGGCAAGCCCAGCCAAGATGGCGTCTGAGTGTCAGGAAGCATCTCCACCCAGTGCATGAACTCCTCACGCCTGAAAAAGGAACACAGATCAGTCAGGCCTTCTCAGAATGACTCATTTCCGATTGTTGCAGAAGACAACACACATAAATTCCCCTGTGACTCCTTCATTAACATTTTGTGATATAGGGTTTTTCTAGTTTTTGAAGCATGTATACACTACAGCTGATTTTGCCCTGTCAATGCTAAACTCAAAACAGATCACCAAATGTGATTTCATTTCTTCTGATTTCCAGCTGATTTCACCACTTCTCTGATGTGATGAGCTAGGGGGTGGAGGGACCCAGCACTGACCTGATCCCGTCGGGCATCTTGATGTCCTTGTGTCCGTCCACCTTGAAGGCAAGTTTGAACTCGCTGTCAAAGCTGCCAGTGGTGAAGAGGCGATCCAGGAAGGTGTTGAGCAGCCGCTGGTCAAACTCGTTGTCGATGCGCCCGCCGTAGATGGACTGAGCCATCAGCGTCTTCAAGGCTGCCCATGGGATTTTATCTGGAGAGATGTTCTGACGACCCTGAACAAGGATGACAAAGGTCAATAAAACATCTGTCACATTAACTAACAAACAAACAAACAAACAAACAAACAAACAAAAAAACAAAAACACACACACCAAAAAACAATTAAATGTCTGAAATCCGTTGCCACTAATCATATTGTGTCCATTATATTCCATTGATTGTTTTAGATAAATCTCGTATGTACAAACAGTAATTGGATCTAATTGAACTAACTGGATCTAAAGAAATAGCATAGAGGTCACTGCTTCCTTGGAAGGGAAAGGAATGAAAGGAAGTGCTTATGGGTAACAACATGACGATGGCCCACCTTAGCGGTGTCGTCCAGCCAGGTGTCAACGGTGTCGCAGGCAGAGCGCAGGTCTGACTCTCCAAACTCGTACTTCTTGGACCAGCCGAGTGGGGCGTAGCGGAGACGCTCCTGAATGACTGCGTGGAACCAGGCCAGTAGGAAGTAGAGACGGGCACGCTCGTTTGGAGCCTGTGGATGTCAACAAGCAAGAGTTAACAGCACAGCAGGCAAACACTTTGGAAAAACAGGCAGCCTTGCCAGTAGTTCAGCAGAAAGTCATTTCTGAAGAAGACAAATGGAACTGTGACAATGAAGCAAAGATTAATATTTTTTTCACATTTACCATACTTGAAAACACATCTAAACTTTTTGGAGGCTACCCAAGAAAGACCAGTAATCTCATGATTACCGAAATGAGTTGTCTGGATTTTTTTCCCAGGGTAAAATATGGTCTTATATTCTGAACTTACTGGCAGTGACTCATGTGAAACTGCTGTGAAACACAAGGGCAGGGCTGATGGCCAAAACAGCCTGGGTCCCACAGTAACAGAACACCATCATTTGTCATTAAAACCACTAGTGTCTGGAGAACTGCTCCTCATATCTACATAATGACCACACCCTCCACTCATTAAAAAATAAGACGATAAATCACACATTTAAGTGCTCCTCAGAATTGTGTTGTGCGGTTTTGTCCATGTTTAGAAATGAACATTCAAAACATACAGACAGAGACTAGTTTTGATCCCACCTTGCACATGCGAGCCACAGGGATGCTGGAGAAGGTCCTCAGCATGTTGGCCTTGACACCTGGAGGCGGCTCGAACACAAAGATACGACCCGCACGCAACAGGTTCACGGGCACCTATGGGTATTGAAGTCAAAATAGTTCAAGTTGCACCTCTAAAGGTTACAGAAAATATAGGCAATTACAGACAGTGGTTATGAATGGTTGTCCATGCATGACACTTTTGCTCAAACATGCCACCTTCTTCAACTGCATGGTCTTCTACAGCATAAAACATAGTTTAGGAATCAAAATGTTGGTGCTTTTCCAGAAGTGAGTGCTTGCTGGCACTAACCTTGGGGTTGATCTCCATGGTGAGGAAGAGGCGGAAGCTGGCGTGAGGCTGCATGGAGTGGAGCTTCTTCTCCAGCTGCATGAGCCAGCCGGGGGCCAGGTGCACGTTCTCCAGCATCACCCACCTGCACAGGGGACAACACACCTGGGCTCACCTCAGCACACCTGTGCAAGCTCACATCATCAAGCTCACAAGCGCCATCGGGATGAAACATGCTGGTGGCCCTCTGCTTTTGGCCCTCTCCACACAGGAGTGCCTTGGTTACAGAACTGGATAAGGGCCACTCACAGGCTGGGTTAAGATGTTCTATTTTGCATCACACTTCTGCAATCAGGGCTAACCACGTCACCCCACTACACTGGATTAAATGTTACTGGCTAGGGCTGAGTTAACGCTTACCTAATACAATTATAATAAAGGATTTCAATTCAATAAAGTGAAAACATTTCTAGACACCGACCTGCCAGACTTCACAGCAGTGTTGATATCACGGTCAGCTTTGTTGAAGCCCTCAGCAGAACCTGTGACGCAGAAAGAAGGCAAAATTCACGCCAGTGTCAGTTTAAATCAGATCCATGATGGGCATGCTGGGACAGGGAGGTATTTAAGCAACACCAGCTCCTTTTCTGCAGACTCAGTGTTCAGTCTTACCGATGGAGATGGAGGTGATGTGCTTGTTCTGTTCGGCAGCGAGGTCTCTAACCAGGCCGCTGGCATCGTATCCGGGCACAGAACACATCAGCACTGGAGTTCCAGGCTTGACCTGAAAACAAACCAGTCTCATCAGCCAAATGTGTCACTCAAACACGAGCAGTATCTCTTTTCCAGTCATCTTCTCATCCCACAGAATTTTCTGAGACTATGGCGTAGGGTGGGGGGGTGGGGTGACGTAATGCAACGTCTACATTATTTGTAAGCATTTATGTTAGGCTATACTTTTAATTTAATTTTGCCTGGTTATAATGCTCTCATACAGCCAACATGAGCTGGGCTTGGAATTAAGATTCGTAAACTCAGAAACCAAATTATTTAATCAAATTACCTTATTTGTTTCAAGAGATGAGTTCTCTTTACTGTAATGGTAGCTAATTAACAAGCTAATGAAATGTGAAAGTAGGCAACGTATGAAAAACAATGCAGTATGCAAGTACAGTATGCGTGCAAATTTGTATGAATTCATGCCTGTATGTGAAGTATGTATGTCTGTATGCATATCTATTTTATTCAACTCAACTGCTGCTGAAGTCGTTATTCACTGACCTCACTGTCCACGATGTTAGCCAGGTCAAGGGGTTGCTCAATGATGGCCATGAAGCTCTCTCCCAGGACTTTGGACACAAAGATGTGGGACATGGCCAGCAGACGGTCAGGCCTGAATGCCTGAATCAGCAGCAACTGGTGCACAGCCTGTCCAATGGAAGCTGAGAGGACATGAACATAAGCATGAGTGACATCCAATCAGGCAGTATCCACATATGGAGGAGAACATTTTTTCTCTGTGTGGTACACTGACACCAAAGCAAGTCGACTGTGGATAGGTGCCATGTGTGGTCATGACTGGGAGATAACAGGCTTAATTCATTTGTGGCGAGTCTAAACAACATATTTTGTGTTTTGTTTTGTTTTCCTTCCAGGTAAAGCAGTTTGAGGGTGGTTGAGTGTAGATGTGTGGGTATTAGAAACTTCAGTGTCAGTCTTACTGGAAGCCTTCTCCTCAGACCACAGGTAGGGCACAGACAGTTCAGGCGAGTTGCTCTCCAGCCACATGAAAAATTGCTGCAAGAAACACAACAGGTAAACATGATAAAATGTCAGGCAAACAGAAGCAGAGGCTCGTGAGAACTGTGTAGCAGAGCAGTGCAGGATGTGGTAGACCTTGTTAATGATCTGGCACATTGAACCATCGGAAGAGATGTGCAGAGAGAGGTCTGCGTTCTCGGTGTGTCTATGCTTCACAACTACTGCTCACCTCATCAGCCTGCACTTTGGTGATCAGGTCTTTGAAGGCAGGCAACCGGCTGAGCCGGACCATGGCCTCGCTCTGCTCTGTGGTCAAGCCCTTGACCTTGGGGATGGCCGTGCCAGTCAGCACAATCTCCTTCCCTCGCAGGAAGTGCTGGAACTCCGAGTCAAAGGGCTGTTCACTGCCAAATGGAAGAGGACATGTCATGGAAATGCACCCATGCATGGATGCATGTATACATGCACACAAATGCAGATGTATTCTAAACACTCATGTCCAGAAGCTTACTTTTCAGTTTAAGCGCATGCATAAATGTAAACTGATGTTTACCTACACGCATGTTAAAAAATACATTTAAATATACATGCCTGCATGTAATTCCATTTACCACACACATCTCCAAAGCACCTATTTGAAAATTCAGTACACCTGTGGTAGGTATTGCATTGATAGCTCACCTGGTCATGCCCTTCAGGTTGATCCTGGCCAACAGCATGGCAAAAGTGATATGGTCCTGGTGAAGCATTCCTCTTGCCACACGGTTGAATGCAATCTGTCAGGACCAAGCAAACATGCTTCAGTTAAAACGGCCTTTTATTAAAGGCACACTAGACAACGTTTTTAGGTTAATTAAAAAAAAATACAAAAAATCTGCAATTGTAGGGGGAGCTCCGGAGATAAAAAAAAATTAAATAAATAAAAATAAAAAAAATAATAATTTGCAGTCCTGCCTGGTATGGTTTCAAGTAAGAAATAGTTTATGCCACGACAACTAGACCCTCCCTGAAGACGGTAACAATATTAAGTTGCCAGCCACATTTTTGATGGTTGAAATTCAGTTTTCAATGTCCTTGTGTGTCTTACTTCATGGATGTGTGTTGGGCAGATGCTGTACCTGGAACAGGTCTTTGGTGATGACAGAGAGGCGCTGGCTATGGTCACTGATATTCTTAAGGTTGGCGTTCTCATATAGGACAGTGTGGTAGATGTCCAGGAAGAAGTGAAGAGAATACTGGTACAGGAAATGGATCTGAAAGAAAGACATTCAAAACTATGTTTACTCATGTTCTATAGAAGTCTTTCAAAACAAGCGCTTCAAACATTCAGTTCCATTCCTCCAACATTGTTTCATCACTAAATACACTGTACTGCATCCAGTCTAAATAACAATACATCAAGGTTGCCATTTTCATTTTGAAATTGCTGGTATACACTTTACCCAAAATTTTCAATCACTACCAGTTCTGCCACATTGACAGGGTCAATGGTGCCTTTTTCTCTTGACTCTAACTAGCAGTGTTTTCACCTGGTTGAGGGACTCCATGGTGAAGTAGATGCTGCTGCAGGCGCTGGACAGGCACAAGTACTGCTGCGACACAGTCTCCACCTCCTGCATGACAATGTCCGTCTCCTCCACCTTCCTCGTCACCTCCGCCGCCTCCTTCTTCAGGTTCTCCAGGGTGGTGATAATGGTGTCGTCGTCAAGGATACGACCCTTGACCTCGTTCAGGGCCTGCAGGAGGGACTTTTCGAGCTGACGCAAACGCAGCTGGAACTCACCTGGTAGAGGGAGATGGAATAGTTATTACACTTACCCGTACTGATGGATTTGCATCTACTGACAAGTACACAAATAATACAGCACAAAGAAACCGCTACGGCTGGCAATTTGCACATTATTTTGTGAGAGTTCTGGTAAATACACAGCACACAAACAACACAGGCAGAGGAGGAGGAAGGGAGCCAGAAAAGAGATAGATAGATAGAGAGAGAGACAGAGACAGAGACCGTGTGTAAGAATGAGAGTGGCTGTGCTTCAGCACGGCTCACCCTGTAATTTGAGGAGGTCGGAGCGTTTCTCGTCCACATCAGGCCTCTCGGCCTTCAGCACCTCGTTGAGGCACTGGCTCTGCAAGCTGCTGCGGGTCACGGTGAAGTTGACAAAGGTCACACGAGAACACAGGTCTGGTGGGAACTCAACCTAGAGCACACAAACATAGAGGATGAAAATCATGAGTGACTGACATCTCAGCAGAGATCAACAGGGCAGAGGAGCCCAGCCTTGAGATCCTTTAGCAATTGAGCATAGAAAGGTGTCATTATTGAGCACAAATGCTTTACAGTCATTCAGAATTAAAAAATAAATTGGCCTACAAAGCTGAAAAAGTGACTGAGTGCTTGTTTATAGGACACTGACCGTGGGGTCGCGGTGGAGAGGAAGATGACGAAGGACGGGGACAGATCGATGTCCTGATCTCCAAGCGTGATGAGAACTCGACCTCCTGTCCTGCGTACCTCCCTGTTAAGCACCGGGTTCAGGATGGGGTCGTAGCTCTCCACATCCTGTCAAAGAAAACCACTGAAAAATGTGAGCCCTTGAGTCATGTATGAGTGTATAAAAAAAAGTATTTTATGACTGAAATTCTCATTTACCTGCACAAGCAAGGGGTTTCCGAATCTCAGGGCGCTCTCAAGGTTCTTTCTGAAGGCGTCATCGAGGAAGCTGGTCCTGGTGATCTTGCGGTCCTTGTACTCGTTCATGATGAACTCTGTGGCCTGGCCAGATGGGTCGATGATCAGTGGATACCTAAAAAGGTGAAAACACAATCAGTTAAACAGGACAAAATCTCTGTGAGCTGCACAGTGAAAAGAAAACTCAGCACTTGAAAGCATTTCTGGAAATGCAAGACAAACACAAGTTTATTTGTTTAATTTATGCCTTTTGAAAGTCAATTAAAAAGAAATGCCATGTACAGTGGAATAATACTCTGGAACTATTATGAACCTTAGCTAATACCATAGCCAACTTGTAGTCTATCATGGTTACTACTGATTGTAATTTTTCTGCATGACTCCTGGCAGTTGGGTTAGCCCCTTGAGTCGTGGATCTGCCCAAGGTTTCTAGGTCCCTAGACTAAGTAAACATAAGAGTTTTCCTTGCCCCTGTTGCTCTTGGGTGCTCCTTCTGTGAAGCGCCACAAGACCATACTATTGTAAAGGGCGCTGTATAAATAAAACTGAATCAAATTGAATTGAATGTTTTGGTGCAACTCGCCTACTGGAGAATAAAAATCGTCATGGCAACAGCTGAGAATCATACCCAAGCAATACAACGGCAGTGTGCCCTAGGGACCTAAAACTCAGCAGGTGCTCTGGTGATGGGATGGATGCTCACCTGTTGAATCTCTTGAGCATGATGGCGTTCTCAGTGCACAGGTCATCAGCGGGCAGTGAGTTAGCCTGCCAGCGCAGCCGCTCATCAGCATTGGACAGATACTCAGTCCTGGCAATGTCTGTGCGGAACTGAGGAGACACCAGAGCACAGGTCAGTCTGGCACTGGACATGCACTGCAGTTTGGATTAGTTCCAGGAGTGTTTAACATAACATAACATAGTACATTTAACATCAGAAACTCTAAGACACTAATTTACATAATAATACAGATACAGTACTAACTTCTACGGATACTACCTTAAACTTTACTTAACGTTAATTACTGTAAGATTCATTGTTCCTGAATTAGACTTGCTATTTTGTTTAACAGATGCTTTGATCCACAGTAACATGGACACAGTTTTCAATTTGAGCTGATTAGAGAGCGACAGAACCACTGATCTAGCTCACCTGACCCAGGGTCAGGTGGCCACAGACATACCTGAATGTTGGCCTGCTGCAGGTGGTGTGACCAGGTAGTGAAGAGGTTCTGCCTCATCTGCTGGTCAAAGTAGCCGGCGTAGGCGATGAATGCCGCTGACAGGAGACAGTCTCCAGCGATGGTAGACATCTGGTTCTTGAAGGTCTCGCTGGTCTTCTCCCAACGGTCCCTCTCAGCAGACAAGCTCTTCAGCAACGCTGTGCTGCGGTTCACCTGAAAGGTAGGTCAGTACATCCGGGTTAAAAAAAAGCTTGAAGACGCAACACATATACATGTAATGAAATGTAATGTTTGACTTTTTACAAAATGTCTACAGACTATTCCGGAAACCGCAGTCTCAAGGAGCCCTGTCCTCACCTTAGCCTCTACGGCAGCCAGGTCGGCCTTGATGGCCTGGGCCTCAGAGATGAGGATGGCGTACTCCTCCTTGTAGCGGGAGATGCTGGACTCCAGGTCACGGATCATGCGCTCCACCTCCTCGCCCTTGGACTTGTTGTCAGTGGCGTCATCCTCCAGCTTCTGCAGCTCGTTCCTCAGCGGCTCCACCCGCTTCAACATGTCTGCGTAGTTCAGCTGTCACACACACACACCACAAACATGGACATTTTCCTCTCTTTCTTGAGAACTTTGTACTGTAATTTACTGTAATCAACTGGAAAATACAAATCAAGTTTGAATGTTCACTTCTTTTGTTTCCAAGCAAAGTCACAGATTCCTGGTACAGGTTTCCACTGATGTTACTGACTTAATGGAGAGCCTACCTGAGCAATGGCCCATTTGACCATGGGGCCGCAGGCCAGTGAGGCCCTGTTGACCTGCTCATAGTTGTAGGATGGGTTGGACAGGTAGTTCTTCTTCATCTTCTCACGGATGGAGTCACTGTGGCCCCAGTGAGGTCATCCAGACATGATCAGATCAGAATTAACAAGTGTGTGTGTTAGGTCAGACTCAGACACAGCCCATGGTATTCATGCATTAATGTTAGGAAACACACGGGGGTATGGATTGGTATGAATGACAGTGGGGGGAGACAGATATTGCAAATTAAGAGCGACAGATGGGTGACATTTTCTGGTAAAATTGAAAGGGAATAAGATCATTCTATATTTTCTGCTATATTCAAAGATTTCTGTTTTTATATTTTACAGAAATTCACATCACGATACTGTGATTCTTTTCTAGCTACATTTATTATGCAATGTCTGCATCAATAACACAACTCTAGCTCTAGCTCTTAAACTAATGATTATGATCAATCAACATACTTCAAATCACTAAGCAATCAGGACTGTTCAGTCATTAAGCAAAGAGAAACACCCTGTGTCCATTACCCCATGTACAAATGGCTTCAGCAGCCCCAGTGAGTTGCACCAGGATTGTGCCCAGAGAGAGGAGACAGAGACAAAAACATAAGACATAAGAGGCTTTAAGTGAGGGGCGTTGGGACAATACCTCATGTCCTCAGAGACAAAGTTGACTATGCTGGAGATGAAATTGTCTCGGATAATAACTTGTCTGATCTTTTTCCAGTCATTAGTCTCCTCTCCCAGCAGGAGACAGATAGACTCTAAGGCCAGCTTTACGGCAGGGGGCGGGTTGGCCATGGAACGCACTTCGACAAGGTGCTGCTTCTTTATAGAGCTGACCGCTGAGGATGAGGAGGAAGAGAGGGATGGGGGAGGGAGAGAGAGAGAGAGAGAGCGAGCGAGCGAGAGAGAGAGAGTGAGAGAGCGAGAGATATAGATAGATAGATAGAGACAGAGAAGAGAGAGAGGGAGAGAGAAGGGGATGCTGGTTTTAGAAACATGCAGGACAGATGGGGTGGGCGGGGGGGAGGGGGCCTGGCAGCTGTGTGGCACTGAGAAGGGCAGGAGGTCCCTCATGACTGACTACACCTAGCCACTAGCAACTGGGCTAACATTCGTCCTGAGAAAATACTACAGCATACGTTTAGTGGTTGTCCGTCATGTCAGTCTCACTCTGGAGCGCTTCCACTAGCACTGGACTGTGTTCTGTCTGCCCTCTGACATGCCACACGGCCACCTGAGCCCCACTCCGCACACTCCAGTCACCTGATCTCATCGGCAGAAAAGTTAACAATGGTGGGGATGAAGTTCTCCCGCATAATGATGGAGCGGATCTGCTTCCAGTCGGTAGTGCTCTCGCCCAGGAGCAGGCAGATGGACTCCAGGGCCAGCTTCACCGCCCCGGGCGGGTTGGCCATGGACCGCACCTCCACCAGGTGCTGCTTCTTAATTGACTTAACGGCTAAAGGCCACAAGCGGGCGTGGTGGAGCAGTGTTGGAGAGGAGAAAGAAGTGGAGAGAAGGAAGGGAGGAAAGAAAAAAAAAGCAGTCGAGTTAGCAGTGACGCAAGGACATCTGTTTGAGCATATGTGTGCAACGCTCATACGCGCTCAAACATCACACACACACACACACAAACACACAAACACACAAACACACACACACAAAAGCACATGACAATGCCACACAAATTGTGTCGCAATTGGAACTTTTTCTTGGCAGTTATTTCGAAATGGCTTCAAAATGAGTAAGCTTAAAATAAACCCCCCTAAAGACTATTCTGCCAGAATCTGAAGTTCCAATTGGGACTTGCCAAAGAGCCGAGGAAGAGTAAGAAACCCAAAAGGATCCCCAAGAGGAAAACTAGGAAAGAGGCGAAAAAGAGAGAACTGCTCCCGCATTTTGACATGTGGTCTCAACAATCTTACTTACTGTGGTATGACACATGGGAATGCAGTAGAATAGTTTTTTAGCAGCACTCGGAGCTAGGCAAGTCAACATTACTTTCACACAATCAATTAATTAGAAATAAACACACTGTAAACTCCTGATTAAGTCCACTTGACAAGATCTGTTAACAAACAAGACTTAATAATGAATGAATAAATAAATAAATAAATAAATAAATAGATAGGCAAATGAAGTGTGAATAATAATCTTTTTGTACCATTTTGTGCCTCAATAACAGCAGGCTCCACCTGATCCAGGTCTTGTTTGACACTCAGCTGTTTGTCCTTGATGACTTCCTGTTGTTTGTAAATGGCCTCCTGGATCTCCTGGCTCATCACCTGTCATTGCCCCATATCAAAGGCCACCGTTAACACAAGTTTCATCAAACTGGTTTCCATCCAACTTGTTCATGTGAATTTTAGCAATTCATATAAGAAATCCCAATCTACAAACATTTGAATAAGCATTAACCCTAATTAATGTGTCTATAAATTCAATTTTGCAAGCGAGGTGAACTGATTCTTGATTTGTTCAGGTATAATCCAATTGATGGAAACTCCTTATTCTTATATATTCACATCTGTTGCCCAGACAACTCAGCTGTGATCCTATCAGAAGTCTTTGATTAGTAAGTAGCATGCCCATTTTTAATTTGCAACACTGTGGATGGAAACACACAGATGCACATATTGAGATACATATTCATGAAAGCACCTAGTATAGATTACACAAACACACACGACTTGTTCCACCACAGCATGGAACACATGCCTCAGAGGAAAATCTGAAACTGAATGCTATGGGAATGAGATCAAATCACTGTTAAGCCTCCTTGCCTTCTTCTTCTCAGCCTCCTGCTGGTCCTTCACCATCTTCTTCAGCTTGTCGTTGGCAGCAGCATTTTTGGCCTCCAACTCCTGACTCTTGATCCTCAAATCCCTGCGGAGCTCCTCCACCTGGCCAAACAGTACAGTGGGGTTAGCTGGGCCATCTCATCAGATGTGCCCGCCAGAATGATGCATTTAAAAATCACACTCTCCGTATTTGCACATATTACTGTACTCCAGTGGCTCTTCTGCACAATTTATATACTGTACACTGTAAGGGGGGTTGTGATTCCCAAACCAAATACGATATGCAGAACAAAATTCATTTTGATGATGTCACCCCCCCCCCCCCCCCCCAAGCTGTTCCAATTACATCAGAGGTGCCGCAGATTTTGTCCCAGAGTCGTTTAATCAGACATTCCTAACCTGGTCGACGGTCTCCTTGATCTTACGCAGACCAACGTTCAGATGCATCTGCTGCTCCTCCAGCTCACTGCGCTTCTCGTTGAACAGGTTGGCGTAGTGGTTGATGAAGTCCAGGTAGTGGCGTGGGGTGATCGCCATGGTGCGCCCGCCACGCTTGGCCAAGCGGTTGTTAGCCTGAGGAGGAAAAGCACATCATTGCCCTCAGTGTTAAACACAACAACCTCTAAAACAAGCTTTAAATCAGAAGCAAGACTGGTCAGAGGCTGAACCTGGTGCAAGGTCTGGTGGACAAACACACAGCCGTTGACAATGGCCTCCCTGTGTGTGGGTGGCTGGGGCAGCTTGTCGTACACGATAGGCATGTAGTCAGGGACTTTGTAGTTGGGCTTCTCCAGGTCCATCTTGCTGGTGAACTCTTTGCCCACCTGGTAGAGGGCATCAGTGGACCAATCACCAAACCAGTTCAGCACACACCTGTGGAGGGGATTGATTATTGACCATCAACCAGTCAGTCATGGAAATTACTGAATACTCTGAATACACCCTCCTGGGGTTTTCACCCAGAATGGCTCACCTGTTGAAGAGGGCAGGGGAGGTGGCAGCACGGTCCTTGAGGCCCTCGGAGGACGGGTTCATGGTGAAGACCACATGCAGGTTGCGGATGACCTGACTAGTGAACCATTTGTAGAGCTCCTCATGGGTGTCCAGCATCAGGCCCTCCTTCTGGGCTCCCTCTTTGCACTGGGTCATCAGCGTGGCATACTCATCGCCTTCAAACAGACCCGGCACCTACAGAAGCAGCGGGGAATGAACACACACACACGAACACACACACACACCTCAGAGTTAAGACCCACTCAAACAAAATGCACATTGTTCCAACAATGTACAGATTGTTTACTGAAACATTTTACTATATTTTTGTCAATAAAAATGCCCAACATTGTAGATACTTTTCAAGTATTTCAATACTTTCATTGGTTCTCACATTATTACACACACACACACACACACACACACACACACAAAAAGTACACAGATCAGACTAATGTATTAAAAACTACAAGTTCCAGCAGATCTTCCTCACCTCTCCGTTGGCCAGTAAGGTGTTCATGCGCTCCAGGAAGCCAGAGTCCAACACGTTGGACTCGTCCATGATGAAGGCGATCTTCTCATTTTTACAGCCAGAACGACGCAGAACTGTACGAAGGTCCTCATCAAAGTCCTCACCTGTGTACTTCCTGTGAACCTGTGGAAAGGTGAGGTCTTCGTTAAAATATATTTCAGGTATCTGAATGCTTCCTTTAAAGCATGATCTGCTTGGGAGTGTGAAACAGATGTGAAACCATGTAAAACAGAGAATAGAAGCTTGCACGTGTGTGTGATTAAATGTGTACGTGTGTGATTAAATCTCAGATAACAGAAGTGGGATGACTCATCTTACGCTTTTGAAGTCCTCTAAATCTATAATATTTTACTCCAAAATTTCATTACAATTTCATTTGCATCACGTTTTACCATGCTCATGAGATCACTGGCATAAACACCCTGGCATAAAAGAAGCTTTGGATTCATTTGTCTAATCTGTGTTCTGTACAAACCTTGATCTGGTAGACACTGAGGCCGTTCATCCAGGCAACAAAGCGGGACAGAGTGGTCTTGCCAGCACCGCTGACTCCAATGAGCAGCAGGTGGCCCTGAGGCTGACGGAAGATTCTAGAAACACAAGGGTGGGCAAAGTCATGAAGTGTCCAGTCGGTGGCATCGTTTGAACATTTATGACACAGGGCAATATAACGCAGTGACGTATAACCTTGTGTTCAACACTTGGTCATCCACTACAGCACTCTAGCAAATAACTACATGCAGGTTATTCACAATGATATGATGCACCACAAAGCAGTGAACAAGGGCTTTAATGGTCCTGCAGGCCTATAAAATGAGCCAATGATTGTTGCCAATGGCTGCCACACTTATTCAGAACAGTAGTTTCATCTCCTCCCTTTAGCATGCATATGACTAACAGCTGGCAGGCAGCCATAGAAGAATTACTGGAATGCAGCCATATATTAGAAGTTTCCCAAGAGCTTAACACAGAGGCATGAAGGGGAAAGCTTTTCCTGATGACCACAGAGCCTGAGGGAATCCCCGAAGCATTTCTGCACAGAATTTCAGACTGTTCACTTGGGATTTTATTGTTAAAAGCAAATTTAATCTTGTATCAGCAGTTCAGAGAGATTTAGAAGCAACTGACTGCTTAAAGCGGCAGGAGAGATAGAGGCCAGCCCCGAGTTCAAGATCCAGCCATAGGGATGAATGGAAACTGCAGCAAAACGTTTCAAAACGTTGCGACCGCTGAACTTGGCCTCTACAGCCTTGAGACTCTACAGCCAGGTGACGTGCAAGACTAGCGAGGAGGGTGACTTTTTTTGTCTTTACCGGTCAATTCTGAGGACGTGATCCAGGACCTCATTGAAGAGCACCAGGGGAACATCCAGCTCCTCCTCGTAGAACACCTTCAGACGGGCCTTTACATAGTCCCTCAGCTCCTCCTGTTCCACTGGCACATAATCCTGGAGAGAGAGAGGGAAAGGGAGCAGGAGAGAGAGAGAGAGAGAGAGAGAGAGAGAGAGAGAGAGAGAGAGAGAGAGAGAGAGATGGTATGTGTTAAAAACAGCATTTACAGTCCATGGTTGGGTTCCCGAAAGCACATTAAGCCTAAGTAGTTGGTAAAGTCCCTCTTAAGAACATCTTAAGGTAGACTGACCATTTCCCAGAATCATTGTTGATACACACAGAGAATGGAGTGGATAACAACCCGCTGTACACAATTCTACCCAACAACCACTTGAACATCCTCAGCCACTCTTTCCAAAAGAGCTGATGCACTAAGGTAGTTGCTGAGCTCAGTGGCAGGCCTACAGACTCACCTTGGAGAGCCAGTTGCTGTAGAGAATGGGTCTGTTGAGTGCCTTGTCCCGGTCGATGTTGGGGAAGTGCTTGAGAGCTACAGTGTCAACGTTTTCATCTGTCCAACGTCTCTCCTCATCCTCAACCAGTCTGGACCAGAGATGATCGATGTTACAAATTTCAGAGCTCTGACTTATTCAACTATTTTTAAATATATTTTAGGCCTTTTAGTCTTTCTGCAAATAGGATATTGAAGAGTGCCAGGAAGCCAGTGTGCATGAGTGTGATATTGATGCTGTAACCATTTATACTACAGCGCCCCCTGCTGATCCAATTTGTAATAGCGCTCTATTTCCTTCTCACTGGCTTACTGACACACATCAAATCAGTCCAGGACTTCCTGTTGTTATCTGCTGAAACTCTAAGTGTATATCCATATGAAATCAACCATAAAATGTCAAGTTTAAACAAAATTATGCCTTTGTCAATATTAATCAACAAATGTCTCCTCCACACACAGACAGTATTGTACAAATGTAACCATCCGAGCTGAAAAGCCTAAGTCCTGCATGTTGCCTTTCTGTGGATCTAACCATGCGTTTCCCCCCACCTGTCCTGGAAGAGACGCAGAGCCTCGTGGGCCCAGATGCGGATGAGTCCCTCCACAGGGAGAGTCTCCAAAGGCCGCAGGGCCTCGAAGATTCCCCTCACCCAGCGGGTCATCTCTCGAGGGGAGTAGATGTAGTGGGGCTGGGTGTCCTGGGTGAAGCGTTCCTGAGGGAGGGAGGGAGAGAGACAGAGAAAACACATCTTTGATCTGGGCATCAACTCTATGTGGAGACATCGTGCGCGACCATACTGGTACAGATTCTACCTTCTACTACCTCCTCCCAAAAAAGGTGATACTTGGTAGCTGACAGTACAACTCTGAAGCCCTGCTCTAGCGTAGCAAGTCCTGCCCATGCCTGTGGAGCTGTGCTGGTTACCTGGGACATGGTATAGAACTCCACCATGGCAGCGGTGAGGGGTTCTGCGTAGGTGCGCAGTGAGGGGATGAGACGCAGCATGGCCCGGTTGAAGGTGCCGTAGATCTGGGTGAGGGAGGCAGGTCCAGGGTAGTCTACATACACCACAGGAACATGCCTCAGGAACCTGGAGTTGGAACAGGGTTAGAGGAGAGATTAATGAAGGGTGAAAACAGAGGAGATTTCATGCTTTTAAAATAATCACATTAATGTGTTTTAGGTAGCAGGTGCTCACCTGTGAGAGAGGGGCTTTCTGCCTGGGTCGGTTGGGGGGTTGCAGGCGCCCACAAACTGGATCCTCTCTAGCTTCACCCAGGTCTGGTCTGAGGTGCGGTAGAAGCCGCCATGTTCCACCATCTACAGCACACATCACAACACAGATCAGGTGAGCCACCGCAAACATAACAGCCAAAGGTTTTATGTTTGGAAGCGTTTGTTTATGTTCACCTGACACACTTTGCACTTGTTTAGAATTTGATTAAATTCCTTTTTGGAAAACCCGTACACAAATGTGCTCACATAAGGAGACTTATACCTGTCTGATGAAGGAGATGACCCTCTGTGTGCCGTACTTGTCCATGTCCGGCAGGTTGATCTCGTCACAGAAAAGCACCAGCCACTTGCCCAGCTGCACGGGCGCCAGCACCACCCCGTTTGGCGTACGACGGTACTCACAGTAGTGGTCAAAGGTCTTCAGCAGCAGCTCTGGGGTGGTGGCACTGGAGAAGTTCAGACCCACAACCTGACACAGGGAAGGGAGAAAACAACTTGGAGTGACATGACAAGGTAAAGGTGGCAGTTCAGTCCTTTTATCGTACACACATAGACACTGACACTGACACAGACAAGTGTAAATATGAAGCTGAAAAGTGTTGAGAGCGAGCTAGGTCAGTACCCACCTCCATGTCGGGCAGGGCTCGGAGGGCACTGAAGAGGGTCATAGTTTTACCAGAGCCAGGGGGTCCACACAGTACCAGGGGCTTGTGTTCAGCCAGCCAGGTGTAGAGCAGGGCCTCGTGGCGCACCGTGTCCAGGGTGGGCACCACCACGTCTGGGGACGCCACCTTGTGTGTCTCCACCTCGATCTGCGGCACCTTACCCTGCCAGGACTGCCACTCGCCACCAATGGACACCTGGGGGACGGCAAGAGAAAAGGGTCACAAAAGGTCATAAATGAAAACTCTTTCTACCATCACAGGAGATAACCTGTGCCTATGCAATATGTGCAGATGCGATGCACACATTGATATCTAGAATATGTGTATATGTGCACGAGTCTACACAAGAGTAACCGCCCACCTCGTAGTCGATGATTGGCACATTGGGAGCAGATGGGAGGGGAACAGTGGTGATGCGGCGGATGTACTCGCCAAGCTCCGCCCGGATTTTCAGTCGGCCATCTCCAGAGAAAGACCAGAGCACAGCGTAGATCAGATACCTCTGCAGGGACAAGGCAAAAACAAGGCTTGGGATTAGGAGGAATTACAAATTAGCCAACTAGAATGACGAAGTAGGAGCAAAAACAGTAAAAGGAGATACAAACACAATAATACATAAGAATCAATTCTCCAAATACTCTCTACTCTCCATGAAAAATGAATTGAATTTCCAGTTGAGAAAACCGAGAGGAAACCTGCTTCCAGATCCTCTGAGACCCAGTCAGAGGGTGGTGGGAGGTGGTGGACTGACCTGCATGTATCTCTCCAGCTGATCGACGGGCATGGGGAAGTCGGGGTGGTTGTTGTTGTACTGCGCCACGTTGCGGCAGGCCTGGTGCAGCATGGAGAAGAGGGAGCCCATGCAGCGCATGCGGGTGAAGTCCATGATGTGCTCCAGCTTGGAGGCGTGCTCCAGGGCCTTGATCACCAGCCCTGTGGACGTGAAGTAGGGCTGCAGCACCGCTGCAGAGTCTCGCTGAATCTGAGGGAGGAGACGATCAACAGAGGGGACATTAATATAAGGTCCACAGGAAGATACAGACCGTGTCAGGAAAATTATTAATTAATAATAAGTTATTATTAGGGTCACAGCTGTTCCCACAACGCCTCCGTTTAAACGTTCCGTTATCTTAATGTAGTGGAAGTAGTTTGGGAATTAAATAGAGCGGTGGTTTAGCATTGTTTTTGTTTACGTCGCTGAAACGACTTAGTTCAAACGACATGTTTAGACCACTTAGACAGAATTTCCCTTCCGTGCTCCAGCCATGGCTGTGTAGACGTACCTGCAGCATGGGGGAGGCGGCTTCTTCGCCCTCATCCTCTGTGCCCTTGCGCTTACGCAGAGCCTCGTCCTCGCCCTCGTCCAATGGGATGCTGCGCAGGCGGTCCAGGAAGTTGTTGAAGATCATGTCGGTGCTGAGCACGTCCTCGCTGAACCACACCATACCGCAACGGGACACGGTGGCCAGAGTGGCGTACTTCAGATCCTGCACCTCAAACATGATGCGCACCTGCATGGGTTGGACAAGATTGGGAGGAATAGTCACAGGTCTGTTAACCACAGAATGACTAGCAACAACTGATGCAAAAAACATCCTATGATCAAAATATTGAATTATGATATTGTATTATCATATACATATCACAAGTGTCATCTGCTATATATGAGTTGCATTCAGTGACAGTCTAATAATGTAAGTGTCACGTTGTGTCTGTTTGCTTACATTGGGAGGCAAGCTGAGACGTTCTCCGTTGGGCAGAGTCAGAAGCTTGTTGTCGTCCAACACAGAGTTCAAGTTCTCAACCCACTCTGGGTCCACATCACCATCAAAGATGATCCACTGCCTCTTCTGAAGCTCTCCACGCACGTTATCAATGATCCTGAGCAGTAAACAAAGGATTATTGCCATTTGCCGTTTTCCCATTCCAAGAAGGGCACAACTAGGTTACCAATTAGACGAAAATAAGACAATTCTAACATCCCCAAAATAATCTGATATACCTTCCCTAATCTTAAAAACTGACCTTGAAAAAAGAAAATGTAACTTACTTCCTAAGCACATGAGTGAACAACCCATCGGTCCACTCGCGAGTGTTGGGGTCCAGGGTTCCGTACAGGTGGTCTTTACTGATGGCCTTGGGGTCGATGATGTGTGCCACCCCCTCAACACCCTCAAGGCGCTCCAGGGCTTTGAGAAGGACCCTCCAGGCCATTGTCTTGCCACTGCCTGATGGCCCCACCATCATCAGCCCGTGGTTGATCTGGGTGATCTGGTAAAGCTGAAGGACCTGGGAGAACACAGACATCAGTGCGTGTTAGACTAATAAACACATGTATACAAATTGGGGCTTATTTCTAGTAAAAATCATCAGCGATAGATGCTATTAGAAATGCTTAAATACACAAGTGGTGTACTGGGGTCACATTGTACTATCCTACTCGCCTATGAAAACACTGCACTACATCCTCTTCCTCTGTCCATCTCAGTCTCAGGTGTTCCTTACCTTCTCCACCCACATGCTCCCCACATCATCTCCATCTCCATAGGTGAGGTACATCTCAGCGCAGACCTTCTTGAGCTCCTCACGGAGTGCCGCCATCTCCCCACGGTGGTACTGGATGCCAGGGAACACATCAGACAGCAGGCTGAAGAGCAGAGGGATGTCCTCAGCCACCAGCTTGGGCACCATGGTCTCACACACACTCTGGATCAGAATCTGAGCAAGGACAGAGGAGAAGAATGAAGGTCCATCACAGTGCTTTTGGTTCTGAGCTCTTAATGTAACTGCAGTAGTTTACTCTGGTTATGTGCAGGCATATTTGTTTTGTTTTGCAGAAGATAGTCATTATGCTGGGGAAAAAATACTCAGCATGCAATACGGACCTCTTGTTCTGGAAGGTTCTCTGCAATCTCGTTCTCATCTACATCTTCTCCACGCTCCCCCTTCTCCCGTTTGATCTTTTGAATACGCTCACGCTTTACATTACCAGCACTGATTAGGACACTCTTTAGGGCTCGCAGGCCAAAGTCATAATGAGACTGAGAGGAGAGCTGCTCATCACACAGCCTGCAAACATAAACACAAACACACACAATTAGTTTACTGAACCAATGATGCTGCAGTTTTGCATTTTGTATAGGAAAACACTATTTTGAAAGTTCTGCAAAATGAGTTTTGCTTTACATATCTTTATTAACTCTCTAGTGCTATGATTGTTTCATGCAAAATCAAACAACAAAGTTGAGAATGCCACGTTGAAAGACTGAAGCATTGGAGGAGCGGAGGTGGCACCTACTTAAAGAATGGAACAATCTTCTTGGCCAGGACCTCAGCGGTACGGAAGCCTTGAGAATACAACATGACCTGGGCGATGAGCTGGCGGTCGGGTTTGGTCATAGCCAAGCTCCTGAAGAGCTTCTTCAGGTTATCAGGCAGGTTGGAGCGCCCAGCATAGCCAGGGTTCATGGTGATGAATATGGCCATATCTGGGCTTACCTTAACCTGCTTATTTAACAACTCTGTAGTTACAGGAACACCTGAGAACACAAAGGAGATAAAGATTAGAAACTAAACCGAGTCAGTATTACTTAGTTACTGTGTCAAAAATAGATGAAAAATCCACAAATCAAAGGTAAGTCCACGTGCAGTGGACTTGTGGGCTACGTACTGCGGTCTCTATTGGGGTTGCTGTGCTCCCTCAGGGCCACCTGGATGAACTGCACCTGCTGGGAGACGGCGGACAGCATCCTCTCCTCCAGACGATTGAACTCGTCAAAGCAGCCCCACGCTCCCACCTGACACAGACCCACAAAGATACGACCCATAGCCTGGAAAACACAGAGCACATACACATGATGGTTATGATGTGGAGATGGAAGACAACAATGGCACCTTTGTAGGGTTGTAGAGATAACCTGCATAGATTCAATCTTTAGCAAATGTGATTTAAAATCCAATAAGACACCGCTCTATGAATTTTAGATACCTGGAAATCAAAAGTCTCATCACAGTTGAACACCAATACAAAGCGCCCGAGCTGATGACCAAGAGCCTTCACAGACTCCGTCTTTCCAGTTCCAGCAGGACCTGAAAGATACCAGGGGCAGATATCCATGTCAGCAGTTAAACACTTAAGTGATCTACGTGGCGTGTATACATATTCATGCTATAAATGTCTAGTTGCGGGATATTCTAATCTCACATAACATTTGCATAATATTAATGAAACCTGAAACCTGAAAAGCACTTTAAAATTTTCAATGCATTATAAAAGCAGGTGGGCTTAAAGATTCCATGCTCAACTGACCGAATGGGGATCCTCCAAGCCTGGCCTCCAGGGCCTGAGTCATGGTGAGGTAGCAGCGGTCAGTGAGGGGCGTCTGCACCAGCTTCTCCTGCACGCCTAGGTACTCAAAGCCGTAGTTGAACTTGGCGTTGGCCATCTGGATGGAGAGCTGCTGCAGCACGTCTGTCTGCTTGGGGTCGAAGTAGAAGCGCATCTGGCTGAGCCACTCAAAGGACTTGGGGTTGTCAATCTTGTTCTTGATCAGGGTCCTGGTCACGTCCCTCTGGTGCACCAACTCTGTGATCTGTGGGTAAAAAAAAGCTTAATTTTAAAACCAACAGAATGAAGAAGAACTACATTCATGTGAAGAGCAGTCATAAATCTACACATTTTGTAACTACTTGCACAGAATAGTTGTATTGTGCATAAACTATGAAAAGACCTCCCTGTGGTCCCTCACAATTCTCAGTGTATTTGTTGAAAAAAAGATCACAAATTCACATAGTAAAGGAGATTAATGGAGATGGTAACGACAAAAGAGGCTCAAGCACAAACTAAAGCCATTGTGTGGGGCCTGTGAAGAGCACTGATCTGAAAATCTTGTTCATGTTGATGTTGCTAAATGATTCAATAAGCTCCTAGTTCATTATTCATTTGAAATGAGGGACTAGAGCCTCCACCCCATCCTCACCAGCTGCTCCAGCTTCCTCCTGCGCAGGGGCGGCTGCTCCATGAGCACAGTGTCGGCCAGCAGGTTGAGGGTGGCCTCCACGTTGGACAGGACGCCCTGCATCGGAGCCAGGTTGGCCCCTCCGGCGATGGTGGTCAGGGCATTCTCAACATTCTCAGACCAGTCAATCTGAGCAGACAGCACCACCAGCTGGGCCTAATGGGTGGCAGAACAGACAAACAAACATGAGCTTTTGCATCACCCATCTACATCTATTCAATAAATATCCCTTCAGAGTAAACCCACATTCATGTAACAAGCTTGTAATATTACTGCACCATGCAAAAGCTGTAGTTGCGGTGTTTGGGTGCTACTTATTTTGGAATTACGACAGAAGAGCAGTTATTTATGAATGAATCTTTACATTTCATTGCTGTGCTTTTGTTTAATGTCAGTAGTAGTAACCATTTCTGAAAAGCAACAAACCCTATGAGGCTGTACATTATGTTTATTTTACAGTGGCTAAGGAGAGCTCAGACATGAGGCAAAGCAGAGGCACTTATGTTTACATTTAAAATGACGTGCTAAGCTATTGTGTTGCACTGATGTACCTGATAGCGATCAATCCAGTCAATGTAAGTGTTAAGGTTGATGGCAGTGCCCTTGTTGAAGGCGGCCACTTCAGTGACTGATTCCGCCAGCAGCTTGGCCAGAGTCACCCTCATCTCCTTCTCCACCAGGGTGAGCCACTCGTTGATCTTGGGGTGCTCCGTGATTGACACAGGGGTCTTATAGAGGACCTGAGAGGATACACACACAAATAGATGGTCATGCAGCAGTTCAGGAACAGCTGCCCCCCCAGCACCCATTGACGAAACAAGTAGACGAAACTTGAAGTTTAGCTGAAAGTGAATGACGTTTCATAGGACACCGATGCACAAATTGGAGTGGATAGTGTCATAAACACTACTCATTAGCAACAACAAAAAGCCCTTTACCTCTTCTCCCTCCCTGGAGGAGATGCCCAGCACTTCTGTGTTGTCCTCGTTGAGCAAGATGCTGGATACCCCTGCAAACATCTTCTTGAAATGCTTCTGCAGTTTGGCCACATTCTTGCTGTTACCAATGATCTCAAGCAGATCCTCATCACCAACAAAGTAGAACCTGATGGACACAAAAGTCATCAATAAACTTCACTACCCCAACTACAACAGACAAGACTATAATCAGATTCGGATCTAAGATAGCTTTGTTCAAATCCACTATAATAATTATTACTTCCTTACTAGCTCTTATTAATATGCATTTCAGTGTTCTTCTTTTCACGCCAATTTAATTCACTTTACAGGACACTATCCTCCAGTAAACAAAGGACTACATCAGCGCTTGCTGAACAGGCAAGCCGTAGTAGCTAAGTAAAAAGTAGCCGTAGCTAAGAGTTTAAGAGCCCCAAAACCCAGTCCCACCTGGGGAAGGAGGATCGCTCTCTCTCCAGGTACTCTCCCAGGGCCTTCTGGATCTTTCCAAGCAGATCAGCCAGCCTCTCAAGGGAGCGCTGCACACCCTGGATATTGAGCACATCCATCACCAGTGGAGACTTGGTCACCTTCTTCATCAGGGCCAGGAACTCTGTGCTGATGCTAAAGGATGGAAGATCACAGACGTCATGAAACATACATACAGAGCTGGACCCTACTGTAAGCCCTGTACGCAACACCATGAATGAAACTAGTAGTGTAAAAAATCAACAGTAGTGAAATTTCTAAACTCTCTATTGTCTCAATCTGGGAGGTGTATTCTATTGCACTCAAGCTGACATAACAGGACAGGCAGAGGTGATGTGTCCCATGACTCAAAAAAATAAGGCACTCTACATTACATTTTTACATCATTATCAGTGTAGAAATAACATGCCTGAAAAGTTCTGTACTGCCTTGTAACTTGTAAACACTTTCCCGTCCTCACCTCTGGAACCTCTGGGTCTCCACAGGCAGCAGGTGCTTGATGTCGGCGCTGCCAGTGAAGATACCCTCCAGGTAGACCCAGCGACGCTGGACGTCAATCCACACATCAAAGAGCGCCATGATGCGGTTCAGTTTGTCCTCCCAGCTCAGAGCATCCTCTTCAAACACCTGAAGAAAACAAAAGGATCAGCACTGGGAGCTAATAATGACTTATTTCGGTCATTCTCATTATTTTTGTACAAATTACAGTCTACAACAGTGTACACTACAATCTCTAAAACAGCACTACATGGCTACAGTAGTTTGTAATATTCAAGCTTGTTATGCATGGCAAAGGGGAAACTACTTCTGTCAGTTTGTTTTAATCAATCAGGACACTTGCCTTGTAGTAGGGTGAGAGTTTCATGGCGGACACGCTGTTGATGTGCTCCTTGACCTTGTTGAAGAGGTCATCCCATCCACGGATCAGGCGGCACTTGTTCTGGTAGTTGACCAGGTCCAGCTCGTATGAATTCCAGACCTCACGAATCTATCCAAAATAAGAAAAAACCAAGCAATTCTGATTGTTTTGACTCATTTCCAGATGATGTCAAAATGTAAAAACTGGTGTGACTGTTCTTTGGCTGACCTGTTTGAGGAACTCTTCCAGGGCCATCTCTCCTTGGGCCACCAGCAGCACGTCCTTCACCACCATCTCGTTCTTCTGCAGGTCCACATCCCAGATCTGACCCAGGGTCAGCTCAGACAGCACCCAGTTCACATGCAGACGCTTCATCAGCTGCTTCCAGTGACGATCCTTCAGCGCCTCTGACTTCAGCTCAATCACCAGCATGTTCACCTAGGAGAAAAGGCGGTAGCCTTACATTACATTACATAGTACTGCAGTAAGTCATGTAGTAGAGATAAAGGGGTGCCTGCGTGCGTGCGTGTGTGTGTGTGTATGTGTGTTTCAGAGTCAGCAGTCATACTTCGCGGGCTTAGGACCAGGTCCACATTGTAATGTGTGTGGCCAATGGACTAAACACAATGCAAGTCAATTACAAGAGTGCTGTGTGTACACATAATGAGCTCACAGAGGTCCACAAAGCTTCTTTGAAGTCCAGATTAAAATGAATGAGGTACTACAGTGATGTGCAGATGGTCTGTCTTCACCTAATCAAAGTGAATCATGCTGAGCGGTGGTCCGGTGTGGGCTTTGCTCACCTTCATGTAGCCCTTGAGGAGCCTCTGGACGTACTCATAAGAGGCGTACTGGCGCAGACGGGCAGGGAAGTTCTTGAGCTGGTTGAGGAGGGCGTCCAGGCTCTGGCGCAGCTTGCGGGGCTGCACAGACACCCAGGGCTGCTCCTTCATCTGGTCAATCTGCTCCCACACCTTAGACAACTCCGACCACACGCCCTTAAGGTCCTGCAGCTCCTCCAAGGCAACCTGCACATAACGTATTGTAAAAATACAACACATTACATGGGATAAACTGGGGGTTTTCTAATATTTCTAGAGAAAAGAAACCTTCCTCAAATTTTTCAATTTCTTCTGTAATCTTCATTAAAAATGATCATTACAACCCTCTCTCCATAGTTTTAAGCTCATCTAATTTTGCAGTGCAGCACATACTTTTAGTATTCGTGTGTGACACTATGTGACTGAGCGTCAGATGTGTTTGAGTATTGGATGCACTGAAACAGACATGGCCGCACCTGCACCCTCTCCTCGCTGCCACTCAAGAGGCCGGTGTCGGTGAGCTCGAGGGCCTCTTTGGCCTTGGCACATTTCTCCCGATCATCCTTCAGACGGCCAAACTTGCCCTCGTAGATGGTGAGGGACTGCAGGGCCTCCTCAGGACGCAGGCTACCCTGGGGGTCAGGAAAAAAAGGGTGGACATAGATGTTGAAAAACAGATCTTTTCCTGGGTCATGGCTAAATCATTTGCTGAAATCTACAAATGACAAGTAGAACTGCAGAATTTCTTTTATAGTTTTAGACTATGAGAGATTTAGACATGCAGTGACCACAATTTGTAGTGGCAAAACTGACAATCAGATGACAGCAAACCAAGACACTGCTGCATCGTTCTCATTCACCTGAACCCATGACCCTATTCTGGTTCTGCCCTTGCTCTACTTACAGCCACAGGCTTGGTCTTCTCCCAGTCGGTGAGCAAGTCAGTGGTGCGGTTCTCCACGGCACGGTCCTCCTGCACAATCTTCATCTGCAGGTTGGCCACCTGCTGCTGGATGGCTGTGTCCTTGCGCTTCATGATGTCACTGAAGGCGCCCCACTCACCCTCGATGTTGTCAATGTAGAGCCAAGAGGGAGGGAACTGGAAGCGCTGCTTCTCCAGCAGACGCTGGCCATTACGGAAAAGCTAATGAAGAGATTGAAGAATATGACTACAAAGTTCATAACCATTTCTTCTCCCTTCTCACCTACAAAGACCTCCATAACATGGCTTTTCATCTCAGTATTTCTTTGAGCTATCTATTTAGTGCAAAAGGACTACTTGTGTTTCACATACTAGAATGACATAGATACAGCCTGTTACTGTAATACACGTCAAACATGACCATAAATGGTTAATTCAAACTTAGTACCATGAGAGTGACCTCCACGTGTGATGTTCACAATTTAATGCTGCTACACAATTCTGATTGCCAACTACATACAGTACTCTATGAATTTGATAAGGTTAGGATTTGCTACATCTACTACAGTGACACAATTGCCATCATCTTTAAAGGTTGTTTTGGAAAAGCTCTCTTCATGCGTGTCTAATCCACAGTTCTGCGTCAGACTGTCTAAATTTGCCAATTAGACTAAAAGGGTGAAATAGGAAAACCACTGGAGCAAAAAAAATGGTAAAGAGTCACTTTCTGTGGCAGGACTTTTCCACCCTTAAAAATTAAGCAGATGGTCAGGTTCACTCTCACTTACATCCACTTGCTTCTCAAATGCCTTGATCTTGCGCTTCAGAGCCTGCACATATGTGATGAAGGTCACTGCGTCTGAGGTGCTGGCTGTGTCCACAGAGTGCTGTTCCAGCTCTTGACGAGACTAGGATGGACATTATCAAAACACAAACAAAAAATATAACTTCAGTCAACAAATACATCCCTCAGTCTGTTTTTTTTTTAAAAAAAAACAATATTTCCAAAACAAAAAAGTTAAATATTAGGGTAAGAAAACAAGGTGTTAAAATAACTACTTATTTCACCCTGACTGGCACCGGTATTCTCACCTTGGAGATCTGGGAGTGGAAGTCCTGCATGTTGTTGCCCAGCATCTGTCCAAATCTGCTAAGGACTTCCTTGTGCCAGGAGTCATACTTCAGATTCACCTTGGACTGAACCTGTGGTTTTCCAAACAGTTACAAAACTGTTAATAACCCAAACTCCTTTTAGGCCTCAAGATAAACAATGAGGTTATTAAGGTTAACAATGAGTTATTTATAGAAAATTAAAAAAGGAATACAAAAGCCTTTCAAGAGATCATCTAGTCAAATGAATTTCAGTTAAGAGTTCCAGGATCCTGATGGTGATGTTTTACCTTGCCATAGTCAATAACCACAGGGCCAAACTCTTTCCTGGTCTCGGCGTTATCGAATGTGCCTCTGGCTTTGCGGATCTGCACCAGCAAGGCCTGCCACTTGTTGAGATCTTCACCCAAGCGGTTGTAGATGTTCTCTGCCTGCATGTCCCACAGACACTGGTACTGGAGCCACACCTATGAGGGTCACCACACAAAGAGACAGGGCAGTTACTTAAAGGAAGAGTTCAGGAGTTATCACATTGACTCATTGCATCCATTTGACTATGTGAGGGTATCAGATTTATCATATCAGATTTTTTCCAACCCCAAAGTTCAGCTGTATCAGTGTTAGAATAAGTCACCACATAAGAGTTAAAGTACAAAAAAAGAAGGGGGAAAAAAATGATGACTTGCGAGTTTTACCTTGACATACTGCTCCACCTCCTGAACGTTCTCCTTGACGGCATTGTAGGCCTCTTCTAGTGCTGCTGGCCCATCAGGCATTCTGGTCAGGGCGTTTCGGTAGAACTTCTCCTCCTCAGACAGCTCATAGTGCACACCGACCTGATCACCATAGCATAGAATCAGAGATGCATTTATTACAGCTGGCCGACAACACCCATGTTCAAAGGGTCAAGAGGTACCACACACTAAAGAAAGATTCCTTGTGTTTAAGCAAACATCATTAGCTACTCAAACCTATTAACCTGAGATGCTTAAGGTAACAACAGACCTGGTATCTCTGGCTCTGAATCCTTGGCAGCGCCAAGATGACCATCTTCCAGGCAAACAGCTCCTGGTACAGCTTGTAGCGGCAGTCTTCAATGGGAGGATTCAGGTAGATCACCTGGTTTGTGATCCTCAGCTCATGGACAATGTTCTGCAGAGTGGAAAAAGACAATGAATGTCCAACAACTGCACATACAATAAATGCATATCTTGACTATTCACAAATGTCTTTTATGCACGATTGTGGAATTAATATTTGAAGTACCTTTGTACAAGACTATTACTATCTTTCTACGCTTTAAAGGTAGAAGATGCTTAAAACTATAACGCTCTATTATGATAGTGCACAGTCCACACAAACCTTGATCTTTGGTTCTCCTCCAGGCTTGTGACTGACTTGTGGAGCCTCGGTGTCCATGTCCACATCAGCTTTGTCTTCCATCTGTCCTCTCAGAGTCTGAGTCCAGGCCCTCAGACCAGCCTGCAGACGCACTCCCAAGATCCTCTCAATCTACACAGGGTGGTCAACAGCACAGCATTACATTTCCTTTAATCATTTCGCTGACACTATGATGGAACACCAAGATCAAAAAAGAACCTTCAGACTCAATCAACCATAAACTTTTGCCACTGACCTCAATATCCAGCTTGTTGACCCAGATGGGCAGGTTGGAGTAAGAGTGGAGATTAAGGTCATCCACAGCCTTCTGGACACGGTTGAGGATCTCGCTGAAGGTCTTCATGTCATACATGCAGGTCTCTAGAGAACGCACCTCAAGGTCAATCTTCTCCTCAATCAGGAGTAGGTCATCCACCTAAGGTCAGGAGGAGGAAAATGTCAACAAAATGAGGAATTTAGTTAGCGACTCTTTATGGTTCAGCTTTTACTGTACATGTAGCTTTACATGTTTGGCCACCTTATACAATGTCTTAATCATTGGTCAGTCAACTGATGACCTACTGTACATCAGTTGGCCTAATCTTGTGGAGAACAAACCTTCTCCTGGAAGTTGAAGACAGTCTCAGCCAGGCGCTGGACATATGGGTCCAGTTTGTAGGACTCCCACACAAGACCAATGCCTTCAGTGACCAGAGCCTGCACTTCCTTCTTCAGGCCCGCCACCAGCAGGGAGATGGAGGAGCGCTCCTCCACCTTCTCACAGGTGCGTTCATAGGTGCGGACACTCTCGATGAGTGAGATGGCAAACGGGTAGAGTTGATTGGCTTGGTGGGCTTTGTTAACAATAGCCAGTGGGACGCGGAAGCTGAGCCACTTCAGATTGCGGACCTCCTTCGAAAGGGTGATGATCTCAGGCAGAAAATTGACTTTGAGCTTGAGGATGTTGCCAGTGCGTCCTCGAGCGCGGGTGCTCTCAATGGTGAAGATGCGTCCTGACACACCCAGATTGCGCTGCTGCACCTTGCGTGCCCAGTCGTCAAAAATCTCCTGCGTGTTGAGCTTGGCGCGGAAGCTGTCACCATCCTGCTTCAGCTTGAGGCCCTCCACGTGGTTCTCCCATCCTTTGCCCAGCACGTCCTCAACACGTTTCATGTAGGCTGTCAGTTGCCGGTCGATCTGCTTGGCCCAGATGATGGAGCCGGAGACGGGTGGCAGGTCGCGCACATGGCTCATCTTGCACGACTGGCTTTGTGGGTACTGCACCTTGAACTTGTCGTGGAGAGACTCAATGTCATCTTTGACACGCTGAATGAGCTGTGTCTGGTACTCACGAATGGCGCCACGGATGTGTGGGCGCACAAACAGGGCATTGAAACGAGAGAAGATGCGGAACATCTCGTTGGCATTTTTGGCTGTACCCAGCTGGTCACGAAGGCGGGCAGTGATTCGTGTCTCCACACGGTCAATGCGCTCATCGTATCGCTTCATGGCTGCCTCCCAGGCCTCCATCCCCTCTTTGGACACATCGAGGCCATCCACCTCCTTCACGTTCTCATAGGCCAGGTTCACCTCCTCAATGGCATTGGCATCAGCAGCATCAAAGAGGACCTCAGCCACCTTCATGTCAGGAGGTTCCACTGCCTCACCCTGAGCATGCTGGGGCACTGTAGACACCTAAGGCCAGACAGAGACAGAAGGATTAAGGACTCATGGTCCTGGGAAACAGGTGAAACCATTAAGTATCTTTCAACTAAACAGATCAATAAATCATTTATTTGGGACCAATGAAGCTACAGTTATGCTAATATTTACAGGAAAATATCTGCAAATTAATCTGGCAGAGATGCAATTAAAAAAAACATTCCAGATGCCCTGACAAAAGACAATTTCCAAGTCTAAAACTGTCTAATGTCTATACAATCTACACAATTGTCTATTTTCAAATTCTAGATGCCTGGCCGACACCTCAGATGTTGGTGCATATCAAAGGGCAGAGTGCTGTCCTCCACATCCTTTACCTGAGGTCTAAGCACGCGCACGATGACTGCCCTCAACTGCTCATGCTGGCGCCGGAAACGCCTCATGTGGTCCAGGCGGGACTGAAGCTTGCGGTGAGCCGGGCTCAGACGCCACACCATCTTCAGGTTCTCCTCACGCTTGCGCTTCACAATGTCCCTCAGCAGCACCTGCAGTTTCTCATACTCATCCTCCCAGGTCTGGAACACCTCGAAGCACGCCACCATCACCTGTCATAGACGCACATGTAAAATTACTTGGACTAATCAGACAACGTATGACAATGTATTAAATACAGTCAAAAGCTCACCCCAAAGTGGTACAGTCAAACTACACATGTATCTGGCAAGAATGTCTACATTCAGCATGTGAACTTTTAATACAGTTAGAAGAGGTTAGAATGATGGTCTTAATGAAGCTCAAAGTAGTTCTTCTTTTATACAATAAGATGTCTAAATTGAGCAGTAAAACAGCAACAGCAGCTTATAACTGTAGGCAAAGCACACCTTCTCAAATTCCTCATAGGCCACATGCATCAGCTTCCTGGTGCCAAGGACTTTAAGGAGCTGGGAGCTGAGGTCACGTGAAATAGCCTCCACCAATCGCAGGGCCCGCTGGATGGGATACTTGGTGTTGCGGATCTTGCGCAAGTGGGTGAAGATGGCCACAAGTGCCTGGCGAATCTTGTCAAGCTCAGTGGCCGAAAGCAGGTCGTTGAGTGGAAAGTCCTTCATCAGGGGGTTGTAGTCGTTCACGGTCTCCACAGCCTGCTTCAGACCTGACATTCAAAACACAAACCAATTTCATACAGTGAAATATTACAAAAAGATGATAACTTCTCATATCACAAAAAGATGATAACTTCTCATTACTGCTTTAACTGAGCATGCAAATATTTGAATGGATGCCTTCAAACATAAGCCCTCACCAGTGTCAGTGTCAAAGCTGACGGTGGCGTGGAAGCGTTTGCCATGTTTCAGGATGTCCAGTGTGAGCAAGACTTCGGGGCTCTCGCGTTTCTCCTGGATGCGGTTGAGAGCGCGCTCAAGGTTCAACCAGAAGCTGATCTCTTGCAGGGCTGTCCCAGAGGCTGGATCACGGTCCAGTTTGGTGACCTGGGAGAAGAAAAGAGAACACAGAAAAGTTCAGATATAATCAGCGACTGTACAGTTTTTAGGAAACATTCATGCATCAAAGACAAGGATGTCTAGATGCAGACATCTACTCAGGTAGAGAAAAATTAGGAAACTGAGCAGAGAAAACTTTCTGAATCTAACTGTAATGGTCTTCAGACAACTGCTCAAATCCCTCACCTTCTGGATTTCCCTGATCCAGCGGTTGACACCAGACTGCAGCTGGTTCAAGAAGGTGGGGTCCTCCACCTTGTCGCCAAAGTCGGTGACCTTGGGCTTCTCACCGCGCTCGTAGCACTGCTTGGCGATGTTGGTGATGACTGGGTTAATGAGGAGGCTGATCTCTGGGATCTCGATGTTCTGCTGCAGGTGCAGGAGACCCATCTCCAGTTCTGCAATCTTCTTCTCCACCGAGGGTGCCATCTTGTCTCCATCCCTTAAGGAAGGATGTTTAGAGGGTTAAGGAAATATACTTCACTCTGCGTTGCTTTTAAAGGTTCATGTGTAATTTTATTTGTCTATAGTTACATGTTTGTTTAAAATGCAACACCTTCACAAACAAAGCACTCCTGTGTGCTGGAAAGCATCAATATGTTGTGCTGGAAAGCATCATTATGAACTGTATAAAAACATAGACTGACTGAAATTCTTTTAATTGCAATCCTTGATTATCAATAATTCCCATCTTACCTGTCTGCCTTGCCAGACTCGCGGATGTAGGACTTGAAGAAGGGAGCCACTGCATTGCTGATGAAGGAATGGAGGGTTTCATAGGGGGAGTCCTCACTCAGAGTCAGCACTCGCACCTGGGTCGAGATGGGCTTGTCTGCATCCACCACTCCAGTCCTCTTAATGAAGGCCAGGCTGGAACACAAGACAACAGGTGCAAAGGTCAGGAAACAGCAAGGGTGGGATAGTCAGGAAAATACACCTTGGCTTTATTCAGAAATGGAGGTGGACAGACAGACAGGCATAAATGTTGGCTGAAAAAAATTAATGTTACAGAAGTGGAAGACAGGAAATGCTAACTAAATGTAAGAGAGAAGAAAATGAAAAGAGGAAAACAAAAACAGATGAAAGAAAAACAATATGGAAAAAGGGCAATAGTACATGATGCAACCTTCATCATAACTGAAGGATGTGTGGTATTACTTAATGATGTGGTAAATCCTGAACACAGGGGCTGGCAAGTGCAGAGGCCTACCTATTGGACTTGAGGCCATAATGGATGTCAATGTTGATGTTGTAGGAAATGCACTCCCTCTCCTCCTCGCCCTCATCACCCACATCCTCTGATGAGCAAAAACAAACAATAAAGATGCAGGTCAGTACACATAGAATGGGCCAAGACTCAAAGTCTAACACATAGCCATACTTGCATGAAAATTCTATTCAATTAAATTATATCTATACATCGCCATTTACAGCAGCACTGTCTCATGGCGCTTTACATTAGCAGCTTGTGTAGAGCCAAAATTAACATGTCAGCTGATTCACAAATAGAACTAGAAGAGAAAGCCTTCCAGTTTCCAGATGCAAAAGAGATGAGAAATACCGGAACCAAATATGGCACAGGCCAGATAGTGACAAAAATAAACACACAAGTAAATAAAATATAAATCACTCCCAAAGGACTGTCTACATTGACTGGGGTGAAGTAAATCCTGTTTCACTAATTTGACCAGATAAATACACAAACCAAACTACCACAAATAAAAAGTGTTTAGTCACTGTAGCCTTGAGTTAGGCTGGAGACAGGCTGGTCTTGTGCTCAGTTGCCTCCCTGTCACATGCTGCGTCCCAGATGAGGTCAGTGCTGCAGAGCAGAGCTGTAGCTGAAGCACTGATCTGCATTGCAGCAGGGTGTGCTACTTTATGCTCAACACGTAAGATACTAAAACAGAAGTTCGGGGTTGGTGGAAGACAAAGTGATGATTGAGGAATATATGAGTAATTTGCCGATCCTGAACCTGAATAAAATCTAAATGTTTCACCCTGATCACATAACACAATTGTGGTCGTGCAGTTTGTTAAGTTGGCGACATAAATGACAACGTTGGTAATTTCCTAAGAAAGACGTTGCCAGCACAAAATACGTGAACATCACAAACAGATTTGTCAAATAGTTTTAACAGTTTAATCTGATGTATGTAGCCAGTAACTTCAGTGCCGATACTTGCCACAGGGCGTGGTGAGCTATGATTCAACAAAATCACATTTAAGAGCGAGCGAGCTCTGTGCCCAAGATCGAAGTCATCATACATTTGTTTCAGTCTAACATTATTACAAATGACAGACATTCGTGCAGATAGCAACATAAATGGACGGTGATGGCAACCGACAGCAACATAATATTAAGTGCTCACTGTCAAGGCAAGCTATTTGAGCTAACGGCAGTTAGCCATAGGTTCTGCGGATTTAGCAAAGGGACGTTTGCAGCTTGCGAAGTTGTACAACACCTTAAATCCGCTTAAATTTAGATACATTTATTCAAGCATGGGATATCTGTATGCTCCGCGACCTGGAAATTCTCAACATAAAGAAATAATACAAACGCAGCTAACAGAGACTTTAACCAGAGGCCGCACTGCTTGGATGACATCGCCACTGAACTAGCAGACCATTGGTTAACTGTGCTGCTAGGTTAGCTAGCGGTCCAAAACGAACATATCATAGCTAGGTGACTCGCTTTGTTATGCTAACGACGATCTGTGGGCATCATCCAGGGACGTCTGAGCTAGAATCAAACCAACCTTTCAGGGTGCTCCTTTCCACTAAAACAGTGTGGATTTGAGGGTCAGAGAGAAATTTCTTCATTTGCTCAACAGAGCTTTTCTCTTCTAGGGCGGTTTCCAAGGCGGCCGGTACCTCGCCGCCATCTTCCAGAAGCAAGGGAACAAGTTTGCGAATATGTTTCTGCAAAACAGATATATCTGCAACTGTCTGCACAGCGGCAGACACTTCCATAGTGCCGCCGTCATCACCACCGCCTCCGTCAGACATTTTAACAGATTCAAAAACGCCAGAAACTGTAGACTTCTTCAAGCGGGCCAGACACTGAGAACTGCTCTAACAGCATCAACCGACTGATGTGTCAACTTACAGCAGTGGTGAGAGCGAATGGCGTTGTGAGATTTATTCATACATGGCCTTCTGGGAATTGTAGTCTTTTACAGTGACTGGCTATAGATTTTACGACACAAAATACTACATTAACCACAAAGCCACGGAAACTGTCAGAAGCGTCTGTGGTCTGACCTGACGTTCCTCCGTGACAAAGTGGTTTCTGAGCCCGTTTACTCTCACTGGACTACTTTGTCCATTTCAACATAACCTACCTAAAATACATTTTTGAATGCCCAGTCGCAGTTAACACCAGGATATAGACTGAATATGTTTCACCTATCTTACAACTGGCCTATTACATTGCATGAATTGACTAACCACACACAGAGAAAACCTCTGAAGCCTAATAAAAAAGGAGACACCTGCAATAAATTAAAAACTGAAAATGTGGACTAATTTTGGTGCTATTTCATTGTAAGGTGGAGGGGCATATAATAGTCTACCATTAGAGGGCGTAAATGCACGTCTTTGGTTCAGTCGTGCCTGCCACACAAGTCTGTAGCCTCAGTTTTGCGTTCAAGCAAGAAAGACTGTCCAGACATAGGATTTCATTAAACAAGAGGCGCAATAATTGATGCTATGTTTTATTTTTGCGTAAGCCTATTTATTGGATTGCTAAATTAAATTTTTTGTTTTGTAGTCACATGTTGGTTTACAACGAATCAAATCGTTGGAGGTGTGTGTGTGTGTGGTGTGAATGGTTGTGATGTGATGAGTAGTGTTCGCGCGCGCGTGCATATATGAACGCGCGTGTGTCAAGGAGGGAAAAGCTCTATCAGCTGGTGAAAGTGGCGTAAGCGTCCAGGGGGTTATTCCGTGGAGGGCACGGGAGGACTTCTTCGTAGAAATGCCGAACAAGTCCAAAAAAGATAAGGTAACAGCAAAACAACTGAAAGAGTGACTATCTATCTATCTGTCTAACATATCTCTAGTAGCAGGACATGGATAACTTTTTCAAGGTAAAATGTAGAATGTTGGCATTGATGCATTGATTGTTATTCTAGGACTCCTCGAAGACTGGGAGGTCAAGCAAAAGTGGGAATAAAAACGAGAATCTTAATTCAGAAAATGAGGTAGGCTATGATTTTGATTAGTAGTATATATAGGTAGGTATATAGGTGGTACAGCTTATCTCTGTCATTCAAATTAGTCAATGTTTTCATATTTAAAAATTCACATACAAGACATGTCAAGATTTTGTATTTTTGGCTCCTTTCTGAGGGTTTCAACCATACTAGTAGGCTGTGTATTGTAAATATGGAATTTACATTAGATAAGTGCTTCATCAATGGATCTGCAGACTCGAAGGGTTAGACTATTGGATGTTAGGTAATAAGGGTTAATGACACTCAGAAATAGGGTGGGAAGTTGTCAGAAAATCCTCTTTCATCCCTCAGATCCGATCTATATTCAGACATGCTTAAAACTGGGATAAGGATATCCTAGCTACTACTACAGATTGTGAAAGCTGTTAAGTTTTATAAAAAGTGTGATCCAAATATATCCTCATATTCTGATGTGTAATTTGTGTTTGGCGTGGCATTGTGTAGCCTTATTGAGTTGTTTTGATGGTGTGACTGTGCCTTCCATTTTTCTGCTGCGTTTAGTAACCTAACTTGATGTTAATTTTGAAAGATTTTCTACTAGCATAAAGGTTTCAGTAAACAGTCTCTGAGATGTCACTTTGTGTCTCATAAAAAACAGTATTAAAAATCATGTGATACAAATGAAACACGCAAAAAGTTGAAACGTTGAAGCCAGTGGTACTGTTTTTTTCCTTGCAATCTCTACAAGATTTGTGTAAATAATTGTCAGTTATGGCCACCTCTAATTACCCTTCCTCAAACTTTGTCCATTGATTGATATTATAGGTAATTAAGTATCATGCGCTACATGATCTAAACATAATGACCTCACCTGTGCAAGGCCTTATTTAATCAGAGAGGCTGATCCGGCCACTGGTTGCCTGATGAATCAAGCTATGTCTTTTGACATGGAGGGATTAGGGACACCTCAGTGGATCTGATGGTCCACACTGCCATCACTAACAACATCCACAGCATCAGTAGCACAAAGCTGGTGATCCGATTGCATAAACAGGGGAAACACCTGATCTCATTCAAACAGGGGCAACATGACCCCAGCACCCAGCCAGCCCAGCTCCTGACGGACCATGGCCCATGGTTTGATGAACACCCTCCTGGTAACCATGATCCACAACTTCCGCAGACAGGAACTTGGGGTGGTAATGGGAACCCATCCACTCTTGCTACTTGTTTCGCTCCCTCTCCCGCCCTAACCCCCCCCCCATGCTGTCTCTCACTTCAGTGTTTTATTATTTTTTATTGTTACTCAAGGGCTCCCCCAAGAGAGGCAGCAGTGGTATCCCTCCCACCACTCAGCTGCTGCGGGTGAAGCAGCCATTGTCATCATCGCAAGCAGCGCTCAAGAAAGACCGTCGCCTCAGCAACTCATGCTTCTCCATCAGCAACAACCGAGAGCTGCAAAGGCTGCCAGCCTTCAAAGGTATAGCCACACACACACACACACACACAGATACAAAATGCTTCTGACTGCACTATACTGCTTCTCTAATCAGCACATTCCCACTGCACATGCAGTATGCACTCATCACATTCAAACCTTCCAAGGTTGTAAGGCCATTGTTGTTTCACTGTGGGAGAAGGCCACCCCATTTTTCTCCTCTCAAGCATTACGTGTAGTACACAGGCAGGCCATTGACTCAAGGCTGATTGCAAGTAATGGTTCAGAGCTTGCCTTGTGTTGACCTACTGTGTAGAAATCCAGGCCTCGTATTAAGTATTCATGGCCCACGTGGATTCACGGCCTTCTGCACGTCCAGAGGATAGCTTTCTGCATAATTTATGGCGTAGCGGATGCCAATGAATGTTTACCTTGAATCATGATGACAAGCACCCTAAACCCTTATCTTGAAGACACACTGGATCCCCATGATAACAGAAGGGTGTGCATGGATTGAAAGGAGTGTCTGTAGCACTGGACCTGGCCTGCAGGAAAGGCTATTATCCCTATATAAAAAAAAAAAAAATTCATCAAAGTAATATTATTTCTACTAGTCGACCCAGTAAGACTCGATAGATACATTTAATCCGTAACACAATGAACAGCAATAATATACCAATGAGAGACAAAGATAACTCTTCAGAGTACAGTGTCTGACAAAGGCATAAGTTCCCATCCATAATCTGGGAAAATGGCTGTAAGATCTCAGATCCTGCTGATGGAGAGACATGGACAACTGGTGTTGCTGGGGTGGTGGAGGGGTATCATAGTTGAGGTCCTAAAGGCAGCAGTGAGGTGAATAGGAAATGACACTGTAAAACAGAATCATGAGCTGCTACTAGTAATGATTTGAATGCATGCTATGAGCTGAGGAGAACTGATAGAACTTTAGGTTTAGTTTGTACACATTGAACACATGGCACACTTGGTAGTTACATACCATAGCCTTCTGTTCCTACTTGATGTTTATTACTCTACCCCTAGTCAGTTGGGAGTGAGGTAGGGCTCTCATTAAAACAACTGGAATTAACTTTTTGGCCATTTCATGGACATTTTGACCTCTAATTCCAGTTAGGTTATATACAGCAAAGGGGTTAAATTCCTTGGGTTAGGTAAGAGATTTCAGTTAAATTAACAATGAAACCTCAACTCTGTTGTCTTCAGCAAGCATACCAGTGATTTCAAAACCAGACTGTCTTTCCAGTTATAGGAACCCTTGGTCAAGCTAGTTTTACAGCTAGACAGAATTATGTTGTAAAGAACCATGACCATAGCTTGACTGAAATTCTGTGGAGTTGGAAGAACATCAAAAGTGCCTTCTGCAATGATTTTAATGTGGTCAGCATATATTCAGAGTTCTCTATCTGACATTCCTTTACTCAACACACCAGTTCATCCTGTGCTCTAGTTTCAGCTGCTGTTTTGCATTTGAAGCTGGTTGTCATCTGGTCATTGGTCTCTACAGTACCCTCACTTTCTGTTTTCCAAAGGGTACCAAGACCAATGGGTATCTCCTCCTCCACTCAGCACCTGCCTAACACCTGCTAATCCCCCTGCTGCCGTATGCCTTGAGCATGATAAACTGTTTCTCCACAATTTCATATTTACCTCTGCCAAGGAGGTTATGTTTTTGCCGGTGTTTGTCTTTGAGCAAGATTACTCGATACTTAACAAATTTGGATGAAAATTTCAGACAACCTGGGTATTAGGCCAAGGAACAGATGATTAAATTTTGGTAATGATCTGGAACACCGTCTGGAATTTGTATTGCATCAGTGACCCTATATTGCCTTGGCGGAGGTCTGCGCTCTCCGAGTGCTTTTCTAGTTATGACATGAACTTTCTCAGAGTTTCAGTCATGTATGGTATTCACATACTACTTTGTGTTCTGTGTTGGTTTTGTTCTACCTGACTGGCTTACCATTGCAGCTCAGGTCTTAGTAGTGAATTTCAAGGTGTCACTTGTGACACATAACCTTAATGACAGTGTACATGGTGCTTAAGCTTAATGTTACTATCACGTTACTACACACAGCCTGATTTAGGAAAAACATTGGTCATCCTTCAGTGGTTCCTCACAATTGTAACTCACTGATGTCCTGTGGAGAGGTTAGTTCTGTGCATTTCTGGCCTGGCCTCCTCTTCAGCCAGTGATCTTGTTTTCTACTTGAAGGTGGGAGCCTCCTGAGTATATCTGGACTTGAAAAGGTTGGAATGGCCAAACACTAATTACCACTGCATACCTAAGAGCTGAAAGTAGGTCAGGGCCAATGAGATGTTTTGTCGACATGGGAAAGATTCAGATACTTGGCCTGTATGAGGCTTGCTGGATGTATATGGAGTACAGTCATACATGGTGCTCTCTCCTTGATACAGCTCACTCACTCACTCACTCACTCACAGATCAATGCCTGCAATCAGACCAAAGCTTTCAACCTTGGTTACGCTGGTATAGTTTCCTTCATAAAATTGTCAATCTATGAATTTGATATTTAATCAATGTATTTCACATTTAATTGTCATGTGTAGCCTGAATGCTCTCAAATGAACTTAGTGGGGACTGCCTCATTGTTGCCTCCAAAGTCAGGATGTTGGGTTTGTCAATGAAATAGAATAAGCACTGGGATCTGTGACTCTCAGCACTGGTAAAGGGATTGGCTATTTTAGGAAGTCTTAATTATGTTTAGCTTCACCTACTTAAAGCTAACCTTGCCAGGCAACTATTAACTGCTCAGGTCTCATAAAACCATTAAAATGAAATAAACCAGCCTCTGCAAACAACATAACTGTATGACAGGTCATGGTAAAGAATCCTGTATAAACACTGTCAGGAAAATATGTCTTGTTAGATCTTGTTAGGTCTTGTTATCTTCTTATAGAATTGGAAAGTATAAATCTTCTGGAGAGGAGATCTCTGTGCATTAATCTCCATTTTCCAGGTAGTACTCTTTGCACAACCACCTCCCTCGGATAGTATTATTAGACTGTGGAGGAGCTTGCCAGTGTGTCATTCTCCTTGGGCAGAAACGTCAGAGACCCATTCCTGCTAAGTCATGTTGCAGTATTTGGGTTGTGACTGACCGTGGGCAGCTGTGATGTAGCTTTTAAGAGGCGCTTCCCGGTATATATTAGTGTTTCATAAGTGGTGCTTGCAGTTCTTGTTAGCATGGTGTGAAAACACAATAGACAATCAAAACAAAACAAGTTCCCTTTGCTATTTTTATTTATTGAATTAGCCTTTTATGATCAGTTAAATTATTTATATATTGAATTCACCAAAATATATTTGGTTTGCTCTTCATAATGTAAGTAATGTTAGAAGACACACAAATGTATTTTAATGATGAAAACTTTATTTGTTTCCTGTCAACCATCTGAGAAATTCCTGAGAAAGGCCTTTGTATTTCTCTAAAGGTGAACTGCTGCCATCTATTGGTAGCAGTTTGTCAGAAGACTTCGGTCTTAAAATGCTCCTCTCAAAGTGCCAGTGAGAAAGAGAAGGAGGTTCTGAGCAATGTTCAAGATGTGCATGGTGCATTGAGGTCCATTTGTTTTACAGTAGTTTTAAATAAACTTCATTTGTCTCCCAGAATTTGAATGTGGAAATGTAGTCACACTTGTGTATTGATGTCAAATTTCATGAAGAGGAATTTCTTCTTTTATCCCCTGGTGAACTGGTAAAATAACGTCATGACTGACCCTATATCTAAAGTTTAAACTGCACCACTAATCTTTTTGGAAGCATGAAGCTTATGGACGCATGAGCTCGTACTCTGAGGAGGACTTGTGTTAGTCTTGGGAATTAGATGAATGTTGAGACAAAGTGCAAACTACCAAACAAGCCATTAGGCCAAATGTGAAAACAGTGCATTACAGGGCCAAAGCTGTTTAACGTTCATATTGTCAAACAAGATTCCACAAGATTACCTTGAATCTAAGACAACATTTTACGACTGCACATACAGTATTAGCCCACTGGAGCACTGCTGCTCTTTCACAAAATATCAACTAAAATGCACAAATTAGACTTGTAAAACAGGTGTATTTCACGAGTGGAATTAGGAACTTCCTCTCCTATGCATATGCACCCTTCGGAGGCCAGAGTTGCCATTCTCTTCAGAACTCTAACCTTCCACAGGATGCTTCTGTGGTTGCCATGGATTTGGCATGCTTTGGCAGCTCTCTGTGAGTGCCTGGTCTCTCGGAGTCCTGAGAGGCTTATGTGCTGGCTGGGTGTGAAATATGAAGCCTTGTGGGGAAGAGACAGAGAAGGGGGCTAGCAATTGTATGCTGTGCATTTAGACACATCTAACTGTTTTCAGATTACACACTTTTATGAAGAAAAGTTTGGGTAACATTTAGTTCAGATGCCCTGAACTGGTATCAGATTGGGACTTGCTCTGTAATTAGCTCCAATCTTTTTAAAACCTTTAAACTGTTTTCAGGTGAGTTTCTTAAAAATGCCTCCAGTTTGATTCAATTGAGTTGAGATGAGGACTAGAACCACACTATAATGAGCTTCAATCTGACAACTCTGTGGGAAAAGTGACCTGCATTTTGGGGCAGTGCTTGTTTACTTGAGGAACTTGCTGACTTTACCCCACAGACCAAAGGGGAAGAGGAACTGGAGAAAGTAGACAGGCACAGTATTCACACCCTGTTAGGACATGGCACTGTAGAGGTACCTATGGGCATGGTGTAAACAAAATGCAATAAAGTTTAAAAATAGATATGTGGTATGAATAGCTGTCATGCTCGTTCCTCCTTCAGATTTACACCTTGCTAGCAGTTAGAATTGTTTCCCCATCAGTGGCTGTTTGTGGTTGGTGGTTTTGAAGTTCTCTTGTTATGCAGCTGGCGATGGTTTTGTTCTCATCATCCATGTTACCTTCATATAAACAGATTCTTGACATAATCTTGTCCAGTATAGCATTGTTGGTAGTTATCAATCTTAAATAGTGCTACCCAGGTTTCTAAGTTACTTCAGGCTACTTCAGGCTTCAGAGTTTTTCCCTGCCCCTGTTGCTCTGGGGTGCTCCTTGTTGGGAGAATTATAATCTCCCCCCCCCCAACAAGCCACATAGCTCTTGCACTTGGTCAACACTATTCATCATTTTTACATCATCCATGCCCTCCATCTTAATGCAGCCCGTAACCACCTCCCCTATGCACTGTATGCACTTTATCCTGTCCCTTCCAGCCCCCTTCCTCCTTGCACAAATGGGCTTAGAAACAGACACAATTTCACTGCATTTCTTACTCTCAGTAACCATATGCATGTGACAATAAAAATTCATTGCATCCTTATATCCTTGCATATATCAAGACAATTGAAAATGAAATTACCAAGACAAGTTAAATGCCATGTTAGTTTGTTAAGCTAGCTAATCTTTGGACAGATGTTTATTCCATTCGCTACCACAGAGTTGTGCCACAGGCCTCAGGTCTGCTGAGTAGCATGATTCAGCCAAGGGGGAAACTTTTGCTCCCTAGTTTGAGACTGTTTTGGGAAAAAAATAATTTCAGTGTGAGGGCTGAAGAATATGATGATGCTGAAAAAGAAGAGGAGGAAGCAGAGGAAGAAGAAGAAGAAAATGCCTCTGTGAAGTGTTCAGCTGATGCCGGAGCTCAGATGTGTCTGCGTGTGAGTGTGGTTAGCCTTGTCAGTCAGCTGAGAGGCAACTCCCTAAGCATGCAGTTCTCACCTCTCGCCTTTTTCATTTCCTGTTTGCACGGTGCATGCAGTGGCAGCGAGACAACCGAGACGCTTGCTTATCCTCTCATGTGCTTACTTGCTTACTTTCTCAGGTTAGATTGCCCGGAAGGGAGGAAAAATAACTCAGGCGCGCTTTTTTTCTCTCTTTTTTACATTTTGACCTGGTGCTCTTGCAGGATATAATATTTTTTTTGCATCAAACATAAAGCTTGTAGAAACCTTGTTTTAAATGTTTTTTTCAATTAATTCTAATCCATCACTAATCCATTAGTTTTATTTCTTTTGTTTGTTTCATGAAAAAAAATATCATGTTGTCGTTTTCTCTTGTGTTGTCCTGGTAGATATATATATATAGATAGATATATTTCAACTCAAACAGTGTTTCTTGGACACAGTAGCCTGTACACTACTATTTGGCCAGGGGTGATATGAAAGCTCATCAAGTGTTTCTGTTAGTTACAGGTTAGGAGCACAGATGGCTAGAGAGTGCACTAAATACTCTTCTGCTATCATGGGCTTTCTGCCTTTGGGAAAAGGCGCAATATCTTGACAGCCACAAATGAATGAAGGAAGAGACTAAAGGGAGCACTGGGCCCGCCTCTCTCCTCTCCCTGGCCAATGGCTTTCAAGCCCTGTGTGCAGCTCTATTACATCATCCTCTCTGACTGCATCTAGCCAATCACTGTCACTCTTCCCACTGACATCACTAACTAGCCAGTTCCCTCCAGCAGCCAGAGCTTCATTTTCTGATCTGCTTTTGTGCTAAAATGGAGGCTGCTTCCTTGCCTTAAGTGGATTGCCTGGTTGAGTATAGATGTTGACATGCAATAAAGCTGGAAGCAGGATGGTTGTAGATGCACCAAACTCCAACGGGCCTTTTCAGCCAGTGGCCCTAATGCACTTCAGAGGTAGGCTAAACACTTTTATTGTCATTTGTTTGATCCTGAGAAAGATCACCCTCCTCTCATTTCCCCACACTGCCTTGTGTGGGCCTCTTAAAACCTGTTTATTTTGAGGATATTTGTCGACTCACTGTGCGTATTTTCAGTGTAGTTGGACCACAGGCTTTGTTGTTATGAAGAGGGCGGTGTGCTAGCTGGCTAATGTTGCTAGTTGGTAACAGAGCAGCCGAATGTATCGTTCAAGCGATGCATACAGAACTCAGACGGGAGAGTCGGCTGTAAAAAAAAGCTAGTTTTACTACCCTATGCCCATCCCCCAGCCTGCCTGCTGATGTCAAAGGAAGTGAGATCACAGCTCTGGATAGGAGTGTGTGTGTGTGTGTGTGTGTGTGTGTGTGTGTGTGTGTGTGTGTGTGTGTGTGTGTGTGTGTGTGTGTGTGTGTGTGTTGTAGCTATCAAAACTAGAATCATTATTTTCTTTTCTTTGTGATGTGCTAGATAGCAGGTCAATCAAAATAGGCAGCTCAAACATCAAGCATTGCCCTTGCTGTCCTCTATTACAGTCTCTCTCTTCCCCCATTTCCCCACCCTCTTGTGTGTATCTCTCTCTCTCTCACCCCCCCCCCCCAATTGCTCTTCTAACGTCATTCACTTGTGCTCTCGTCCGTTGACTGGGATTTTGCGTTACACTCCAATTCATCTGCTTCCAAATTGCCCTGAGTGTGTGTAGATGGCCTCTGCAGCAGCGCCACAGTCTCCTGATCTTCCTCCTTCCCTCCCCATCATTTTCCTCCTTTCTCTCCCCAGACAAGGAGGAGGACCAAGCTGATCAGAGAGCAGGAGAGGCCACTGGCTTGGCCAGTAGAGGGGAGACTAAAATACAGTACTATAGAGTGACCCTAGCGAAAGAGAATACTGCCATCATCCAACAATAGCTGAACAGGAAAATAAACAGAACGGATTTCTAAAGTTACCACAGCTCAGGCAAACAGTTATTTAACAGCAACACCACAGCCATATTGACAGCCGTATTGATTGCCAGTGATAAACCCAACCCCCACCTCCACACTGTGACACATTGTATTTCTGCATGTGGAGGAAGGAGCAGTTGTTTTTGTTTCGATGGGACTTCAATGGGACTCCCAAAATACACTTTCTGTGTCTGTCCCGACGGCCAGGCGTGAATGTTGAACAGTTTGAACTTTCGCTCTCGCATGCTTTGCATCCGTGGCATCGCAGAGGATGTTCAGCACTGACAGGCCTACCGCTTAACGTGTACTTTATAGCTTTTCACCCATATGGATTTGGAGTCCTCCTGTCGTGACAAGCGGGGTAAAGCTGAGCAAGTCGGCAAAGTCAGCCACTGGCATGCCTTTAAAACACTGGAACGTTTGCTCAGGAATACAGTGCATTCCAGAATGTAAATACAGGGCAGCATAACACACTTCTGTTACACAACCCCCTCCAAGTGACCCTTCCCACCTCACCCAGGGTATTTTAGACATGTACCGAAACATTATCAGCGTTATGCAATCCGAGCCATCTACCCGACTGACACACAGTCAAGGTGCTCAGGCCAGGGGTGCGTGAGAAGTGGCACAGAAAAAACACGCGTCACACTGAAGCGTGCGTTGCAGCAGCCAAGCCCGGGGGAATTGTGGCCCTGGCCTTCGTTGGTTGGCTTAGCTTAGCGCTGTGAGGCAGTGACAGTAGAAGAGCAGCACTGCCCCTGGACGCCACTCTACTGCCCCCCTGTCTGACCGATTGTATACTCCAAACACAATCTTTCACAGCCAAGACCAAAAGGTATCCTATTAAATGAGTGTAAAGGCTAGGTAGATATGTAATCTATCTTTGTCTTTCATCTTTAATCTATCTAATATTGTTTTATGTATTTTTAAAGGCATGTTATTGTTTGTAAAATGGTGGTCATGGGGGAAATATCTTGTGTTTGTGGAATAAGTGCAGCTGAAATGGTGGCCTATGTCATGCAGCCTTTGCCTCTGTCAAATGCCCTTTGTCAGCAATTTAGGTCACCGTGCGGCAGGCACAAATCTATAGTCAAAACTCAAGCCATCCTCCTGCTCCTCTCTCTCCTTTTGTCTATCACCAAGACCCCATTCCCCTTGAACTAGAAGTGCCTTCCTCCCTGCTGGGATGTGATGCTAGAGTCTTGTTTTGTGTGTGTGTGTGTGTGTGTGTGTGTGTGTGTGTGTGTATATGTGTGTGCCCTCAGGCGTTTGTTGGCCTTTGTGTAAATCTTCCAAAATTAGGGCAAGTTCTTCACCTAGTTTCACTGCCTGAGTTTAGGGACGTCCTTAAAAGGCATGGACCAGCCACGTTACCCCCCCTACACACACACACACACTCTTTTCTCAAAGTTGTTGGAGCGCTCTGTAGATGTGTACAGAGAACTGTGCCTGTGCTATGGACAGCTCTGTGATTTTGTTTTGATGCTGGAGGACTTGCACTCGTTGAACCTAGACAAACTGTTTGAAAGACATATAAAACATTAACTTTAAACAGATCCATCCATTCAACATATAACTGTAATTCTGTATTTTAAATTCCTCAAGAAAAATATCTTGAAATGTTATCTCAAGCTGTTTAGTAGAAATTCAAATTTAGCATTTATGCAAGATCATTTTTTTTTCCTTTGTTGTTATGGAATGTAGATGCCTTTTTATAGTTAATCACTATAGCTCATTTTGGTAAAAGGACTCTGTTATCTGTTTTTGTACATGGATGGAGCATGGATACATACAAGTACTCAGTGTACTCTTAAACACTGTAAATGAATGCCTGAGTCCATTGTTGAATGTCATACCATATGCAATGTGCCATAGTCTATGCATGTAGTGTAAATCCTGTTATTACTATCTGTAGGATGCTAGATTTGTCCCATAGTTTGAGGAATCCCATGCGTGTCAAGAAAGAGCCTGCAAAGAGGGTGGGAAGGATGAAACAATTAGTGACGTGAATTTTTTAACCCAGTCTGAATGCCTCAGTAAGGCAGGGCTTGAAGCAGGAGGAGTCTTACAAGTGAATGTACGCTGAAATTCTGGGTGGGTCTTACTGGAAAGGCCTTAAGGCGTACCTTTGCCTGTGTTCATTTGTGACTTTCTGCGAAGTCACAGTTTCAAGAAGTCATCACCAAAGCCGTCAGCTCTTATCACAAAGCACTGAAGTCATTGCTAGGACATCTTCTCCTATTGGCCTTTTGTGTTTCTTCATTAAAAGATGTAGCAGGGGTATTGGTATTTAACTTATCTGCAGTTGCCAGTATTTGCTGTCAGATTGCCACAGATACAGGGATTGAAGTTTTCTTTTAAGGAAGGCCTGGAAGGGAGTATATGAAACACATCAGGAGGCCGTCAGGATGCTTTCATGGTGCATCAGCTTAATTGATGGATTTCCCCAAACCTTTTTCATTTCATGTCCGTTTGTGTTGTCTCACTTACTGTACCTTGACGAGTTCAATGAACTGTGAACAGCATGGCTGGCATGAAACACAAAGATGTACCGGCATTGCTGTCAAAATTAATTTGAGCATCTTTGGTGCAATGGATAATAATTTGCAGTATTCCAAGACTAAATGAACACCAAGGCTAACCTAACGCATATGAAGAGAGCAACACAGCACATTACATTTAGCAGACACTTTTATCCAAAGCGACTTACAAAGAGAGGACATAAACAATAGCATACAAAGTGTACAGTGTTCGCAGCAAAGAATAGAATAGATAGGTACTAGTGCAACAGTTACATACACAAAGGTCAAATATACAGATGCCTGAATACAGGGTAATATTGCACATTGGTTATACAAGTTATTGCACAGATTATCTTTGCTCAGTGTATATATTGCAGTAGAGGTTTCACCTGGCTGGGACACTGGACTATACACTTGAGCAGTGCAAGAAAAATCAGTGCAAGGGGGTTATTTAGATGAGTAGGGGTTAGTTTTGTTATGAGGGGAAGCTCTCTCAGAAGAGGAGAGTCTTCGCAAGCCTCTTGAAGGTCGAGAGGGATGGCCCTGCTCTTGTAGCAGCTGGTAGCTTATTCCACCATTGAGGAACAATGATGGAGAACTGTTTGGACTGGGATCACCTTGTGTGAGCAGAGGGCAAGGCTAAACGGTTGGTGTTGGAGGAATGCAGCATTCTGGAAGGAGTATAAGGCTTAAGTATAGCATTCAGGTAAGCCGGAGCATCTCCTAATCAATCATGTTAAAACAAGATGGCAGAAAGGGTGAAGAGCTCCCTTCATCATGTTTTGTCTCTGTTTTGATTGCTCTTAGACGCCAACCCTCTCAGCAACCTCAGCCTGTGGCCGATGATGATGATGACAATGGTGATGGTGGTTGTGGTTGTGATGGTTGGTGGTGGTGATGATAAGGCAAGGTCTAGGTTAACAACATTGAGTGCCAAGATCGGGCATGCAGATTTGCTCACACGGCATCCTTGATAGATGAGGCTCTCAATGCGCTGCTCTCATTTTAGCTCATCAATAACATCCCGCGGCACAAAGTAGCCAGCCCTCGGAATGTGGTGTTACAGCTGGAGATGGGTTATGGCTGACGGCCTGGTCTGCAGGCCATAGGGGTTATTGACAGGCAGGCTAAAACAGTTTGCCTGACTAGCTCAGCAACTGGATTTTAACAAAGAGGGGTCGGAGGGGTGGGCATTGCAGAGGTCATGTCCGCATGTCCGCAACGCATTTCCATCGATTGTGCCAGGTGTACTCTGACATTTTTTCTTGAAAAAAACAGATCTTGGATTACACATCCTCACTCCCGCCTTGAAACACCTTCACTAGTTTAAAAAAAAAAAAAAATTTTCCATGATGAAATACTGTATTACCTCATTTTTCTGTTTGCGTAGTGGTTTCACCTCTGTTATTGTTTGAAATCACAAAATTCCCCTCTAAAAACACAAGCCGGTGCCCAAACACTGAGCTGAATATTTTGGGCTTTGTGAGCTAACACAAGGCCTATAATACACCTGCCTACTGTATAATAAGAAGCCAGTGGTCGGGAGTGTGGGGGATTGGGGGGGGCAGTGACTCATCACTGGGGATTTTATTTTTATCCATCTGTTGAGAGCTTTTTTTTTTTTTTTTTTTGCCATGGCCTGATAAGTGGACATTTTCACTCCCTTGTGATGAGGGTCATGTGTCTCCCCTTTAGCCTGTGTGTTTGTCCTCTGTGCTTTGCTCCAGTTGGTTTTTCTGGAGAGTGCAAGAGGTAGGAGAGCTGATGAGAATACTCGGGCGCAGACTGATATATTTAGGCCTGTTCTTTATTTGGTCAACCGCAGCAAGCCAAAAAAAAAAAAAAAAAAGCACAACACACTCTGAGACCAGCAATGTTCCATTAAGGTTATATTGTGGTTAGGTTGAACTGTGACGCAGTGTGGTCTGAGCAAGAAATGAAGATAGCCACCAATAATTGTACACAGACCTGTACTGTAAAAATGTGTTCGTAATAAAGGTTCCTTGTTGAATGAGGTATGAGCAAAATTTGATAACATTTTTTAAACTAATTTATTCATATGTCAAAGATTCTAGAAATGTGATGCTAGCATGCTATTCTGCTTTTCAGACCTATACACTTTCCTGTCCATGCACTGCATCAAAAGATACCCCATTCAGAAGTCGTTATTTATCCACCAGGTTACTTGGAAGAAATGTTTACCTGTTCAGCTGAGGCCAAGGCTGCACACTAATGACTTCCTTACACACATATACTTTACCCTTCTACATTATTTGTGTATCCGCACAGATGTAAGTTGAACTACCCCTACAGAAACCTGAACGTGATGAGTAGAGTATACAATCTCATGGCTGGCTCTAGCTGTCCTCACGCTCTGCCACTCAGCTAAACTGTGATGGATAGAGATTGGTCAGTATGTATTTGTTGGGCTGTTTCTTCATATTCACTGTGAAATGAAGTAGTTTATTTGTGAGCTGTGTTGTGTCCTGCGAGGCAGTCTTGTTTTGTCCTGTGAGCACAAACCTCTTTAGTCCTCCCAACCCCACCCCACACCCACCACTTCCACCTCATCCACCACCACCACCACCACCAACCCTCCCTCCCTCCCTCCCTCCCCCAAGCCCTCTCCCCCTTCTCCTGTCAACACAACCTTACCTGACAAATAGGGCTGTGCTGCTGTGGAAGACGGTTGCCTAGTTACAGATATGGCCTGATAAGGCAGCCCCTGTGTCTCAATAGTCAGCCTCTCTCTCAATCCCTCTCTCTCTCTCTGTCTCTCTCTCTCTCTGTGTCTCTCTGTCTCTCTCTCTCTCTCTCTCAATCTCAGGGGCTTGCTCTGCTTTTCTTTCCACGCTCTACAGTTCTGTCATATCCTCTTTATCACTCTCAAACTCTCTTGCTTTCTCCTCGTCCCCTACATCTAACTGGTCAGGTAGCCACGATGCACTCAGCTGTAGCATACAAAGTATTCAATGAACCCACTAGAATTCTCCACTGTTTACAGTGTGCCTATTTGCATCTTTAACTCCTGCTGATAGATGTCCTGGAGGAAACATATCTCCTCCTTCGTAAGCTTTGCCAAGTTGCTGGGCCGTCACTGCTTTGGCAACATCCTTTGTGTAGAAACAGAAGAATGTTGAAAGGGATCTGACTTGACTGTTTTGATGTTTGTGTTCAAGTATGCCTGTCATGTGGTTTTGCATTTAAGCAAGAGCAGTCTGCTGTTTCTAGTCTGCTGCTCCCACAGGCAGTCCAGGTCAGTGGCAGTTTAAGGCTGGAGATGACTGCTTATTACCACGCACACATAACAGTCACACCTCTAGGCTACATATGTTATCATCACTGCTGTTTTCAGAAGCTTAAAGGTGCAGTCTGTGATTCTAACTTCACACATAGACAGATACACATAGATACACTTCTTACAGCTAATGACTGGTAAATAGGAATGCAGCCAAGCACAATATAGTGTTAGCACATAGCATAGTTTGGCACAAAAACTCCACAAGGCATGGCACTTTGCAGCCACATCACCAGAATCTTTAAAACGGTTTATTTTCTTTCAGATACTGTAAGTAGTTGGTATTCATCTCTCAAAGCACAAACAAATAACTAACATGAACATTTTAGTTAGATGCTGTTCTGGCTCTATTGTAATGTACTGTGCGTAATGAGAATATGTAGTGTATCAGTAGAATGAGCCTTGGAGTTTCTTTTTTGTCACAGTGCTGAACACTATCAGGCCATTTGGGTTTGATTTGGGTTTTCAAAACACTACCTGCTGGAACATAAGCGTTCAGTTCCTGCACATAGCAGCTGAATGACCACAGACTCTATACTACATGAAAATGAAATGAAAGTACACAGTACATAAAGTAGCCTAAATCAATTTAAGTAGTGTGCTTGAATGAATTGTTGAATTGACTACAACTGAATTGCTCAGAGCTTTGATGTCTACAGGTCCATGATGCGGGAAAGGTTAATCATGCATCAAGCATCATGTCTAGATCTAGCCGATTCTCCTATAGCACATATCCTCAGATCATGGGGACCCTCTGCTCTCACTAGCCTCATTATCTGAGTTCTTCGCTAACAGGTGCTTTCCTACTGCACCAGCACTTTAGTTTGTTCTATGTCTGTATTTAATATTGATTTATTTGTCTAATACACACCTGTTAAACTGTAGTTATCTAACAGACACCTGCTCAAACTCAATGCTACAGTATCTGCCCCCCAGATAATATCTAAAGTCTATCAGAACTAGTCAGTCGATATTTCGCATGCATCAATAATACTGCGCTGATATTACGTTAGTTGAGGCCCTCAAGTGCGAGCCCTGTCTTTACTACAGACTCTAGAATCAGTTATTGTCACCTGAAGTATCGTAGCCTAGAAATGCTGAACTTTTTGTTACCTGTTTGTTACCTGCTTTCCCTGGGGAAATGGACAAACGAAAAGTTGACTTGGAGGTTTTCAAAAGAGGTGGGAGGCTGAATATATGTTCACCGACATAAAGGACAAGCCTGACTGTCTTGTGTGCAGTGCGGGGTCGATGTGGCTGTCACAAAATATGTCCGGCCCTTGACTTGGACCCAGTTTTTTTATTTTGGCCCACTGTGTATTTGAGTTTGACACCCCTGGTCTAATACAGTGGTCCAAGGTTTTATGACATTGTGTTACAGCTATAAAACTTTATGTTGTCCGCTGTGTATGTCCTGTTTGATGTCATGTGTCTTGTACATTTACATTTATGCATTTAGCTGAAGCTTTATTCCAAAACGACTTACATTTGTCAACTGTCAATTACATCGGGGGCCAATCTCCCCTAGAGCAACTTAGGGTTAAGTGCCGTGCTCAAGGACACAACGGTGGCAGCCAGGTTTCAATTTCAGAATTTCCAGGCTACTAACATGCTAGCCAGATTTCTTAACCGATACGCCACCAACACCTACATCATCTTGTACTGTAGTGTCTTGTGTTTTGAGTGACATACCACACTGAACTCCCAGCAGTGTCTTGTAATACTGGCAAAAAAGCTTTGATGTGCCATGACTTGACCTCTGGCCCTCTGACCTGTCCCTTTCCCAGACGTGGCCCCGGCAGAGCAGGAGAAGCTGTTTATCCAGAAGCTGCGTCAGTGCTGCGTGCTCTTTGACTTTGTGTCCGACCCTCTAAGTGACCTGAAATGGAAGGAGGTGAAGCGGGCTGCCCTGAGCGAGATGGTGGAGTACATCACCCACAACCGCAATGTCATCACCGAGCCCATCTACCCAGAGGTGGTGCACATGGTGAGTCACGCCAACTGCCGACCAGGCAACCCCTCTCTGCTGTCTTACTCCATGACTCTTTCCTTTCTTTCTCTCTCTTAATCAGTCTCTCTCTTCCACTTTCTACCTGCACCTTGTGTCTCTGTCTCTTGTCCTTCCTTGTCTATTACTTTCTGTCACTGTCTCTCAGTCTCTTGTCTGTCTCTCTCTGTTCATCCTTCCTCCTTGGCCTTCACCCTCGCTTCTTCTTCCCCTCTAGCTGGGAGCATACAGAGCAACCCCAGCTATTCCCTTCTCCCAGTCTAAACCCTCTAAACCTTGTTTTTTCTCTCTTCTTTGTATGTGCCAGACTCTCAGTAGCTGCGTCTCTCTCTTCTTGTTTGTCCACGCAGCTATTTCCCTAGCCATCTCTTTATCGCTCCCTTTATCTCTCCTCTCTCTTTCACTCCATCGTGTTCCCTTTTTTTTTCTCCTCCCTCACATGAGTGTCCTGTGCTCCTGTGTTGAAGCAGACTGGCTTGTGTTCTCTCTCAGTCCCCCCTTCGTCTCTGTGGTAAACGGACGGAATTAGCCAGAAGTGGAAATCATTGTACTGCAAACACACACACACACCAACCAACCACCCTTGAGCGGTCATATATGTGTGCATTTAGAATGTGATGGCGTCCCCTCGGCTGTTTTTGCAGCCCAGTGTGGTTTCTGCTGTTTAAAAGGCAGATAGCAGAGGTTGGCTGCAGTGCAGTGTGCCTGCTCGGGCCTTCGGTATAGGCTGTGTGTGGGGGGGTTTGCAGGCATTAAACTGTGTCACCTCACAGAAAGTCTGCATGGGCTCCAACAGGAAAAATGAAATCATCTAATTGGTTGTCGGCCAATTTTGCGAGTGTGTTTTATACAGAGTGTTGAAATTCAAATGTGTCAAACTGTCAGGGACTCCATTATTGTCCAAACACCCCCCCCCCCCCCAATCCTCCTCTTGGCACAAGCTGACTTTGATGTGTTCAGCTTTAATCATCAAAGGCTGAGAATAGAGATGCTAATGGATTATGGGAAGAGCGAGGAGCGTTTGGCGCGGTCAGACTCAATAAGCACTTGTGTCCTCTCATCTCTTATGCATGCATGGCTTCTTTTCTTTAGCATGGACATCTTTGATTGGCATGTTCAGCTCGACTGTATCTGACTGTGATTTCCCTCCTTTCACTTGGCTGGTCTGTCTCTGTGAACTGGCAATTATATTATTGTCTTATTCCAAGTGTTTCCTTATTATTGTCTGATACTAATAAACATTAAAGGGGACAACAAACATATAATGGGAAAACCTTATTGCCTTGGCTTTGATGAATTAGGAGAGGTTGTGCACGGCCACAAAGCTGTCATGAACTTGGATGAAACATAGTTGTGCCCACCTTCATATATAAATATTGAACTTATTAATAGCCACTAAAAGTGGCAAATATAGAATAAAGGCTGGCTATGATGTCACATTCAGGAAGTCATCTATAATTTAATTGTGGTTGTCAAAGAGGGCGCCATTGAGACAAAACAGACCATTTCAGTTCCCAGCCAAAATATAAGGTTGTAATTGGGCTTTTAAAATTGCATTTGAGCTTGTAAAGTTGGATATATTCTATTTTAACAATAGAGAACAAGGTACAAAACTGCACTCATCCATTCTCTGACCTCTGATGCAATGGGGCTTACCGGTCAAAGGAATGCATTATTTTATGCATATTATTTTACTATTTGACGAAAGCTTGTAGAAAAGATCAGTCCTAAAGAATAAGTGAACCAGAATATTATTAATGTGATGTCCTTTATTGTAATATGTACTAACACATTAAAAGGCATGAAAGCTTGATGTTAGTAGTGCAACACTCAGCACTTGCAGTTTACATGCAACGTATGATTACATTTACATACAACGAATGATCAGATTTCAGTCTGATTATTCACCTGACTGAGATTAGAAATTGTCATATAAAACTAATAATCACATTGAAATCAGATTTTATAATATCTGATTAAATGAACTGGAGTGTCAGTTTCCAATCTGATTAGTCCATCATATAATCTACTGTGATTACAATTGGAGTTTATAAATGGAGACCTGTCATCAAAATCCTCTAGAACACATCAATGGAAACAAAGAAATTGGATTTCTACAAGTTCACTTTATATGTAAACTGAGATTCCAAATTCTCGGATTCAGATAAGATTTCTTTGTACATGTAACTGCACTGAATGTGGCACATGACTCACAGAGAGACATCAGACTAATGCTATTGGGTTTGTCTACTTCAGTTTGCTGTGAACATGTTCCGGACGCTCCCTCCCTCATCAAACCCCACAGGGGCCGAGTTTGACCCTGAAGAGGATGAGCCCACTCTTGAAGCCGCATGGCCGCACCTCCAGGTACATTCTATATGGTGTGTGTGTGTGTGTGTGTGTGTGTGTGTGTGTGTGTGTGTGTGTGTGTGTGTGTGTGTGTGTGTGTGTGTGTGTGTGTGTGTGTGTGCGTGTGCGCGTGTGTGTGTGCGCGTGCGCGCGCCTCTTTCTGTAGTATGTGTATGAGTTCAGGTCCTGATGGTGAGCTGTTATGATTCTCTGCATGTAGGGACTCTGAACTCTGTGAAATAGGGCAGGGCAAATGTAGGTATCGCCATAGTTATAATTGGCAGATTATGAATCTTCATACACCAAGATTTGTAGATGCAAACATACTGGGGTGATTCCCCTTTGTCTCCTTGATGTTTATAGTTCTGCACTGCTGTTGTCAGCTGTTGATGCCATAGTATCTGACGAGCTTCCTAATGATGCTGTTTCTTCTCCTTTCTCTCCTTTTTTCTCTTGCTTTGCAGCTTGTCTATGAATTTTTCCTTAGGTTTTTAGAATCTCCTGACTTTCAACCCAACATAGCCAAGAAATACATTGACCAGAAATTTGTCCTACAGGTAATATTACTATAATTCCTCAGCTCTGTCACTACTTTCATAATTTCAGACCCCTGGTGACTTTTTTTATTATTATTTACCTTGTAGCTTTTAGAACTGTTTGACAGTGAAGACCCACGAGAAAGGGACTTCCTGAAAACCACCCTTCACCGGATCTATGGCAAGTTTCTTGGCCTGAGAGCATACATCCGGAAACAAATCAATAATATATTTTATAGGTGAGTGAAGCCTGGCTTGCAAAACGCCTTCCTGCTAGTGTTGCTATTTCTTTTGTGGTTTAAGCAAAACCTCATCCAAACTAACCAGGTTTGTTGTTCTTTGATAGATTCATTTATGAGACAGAACACCATAACGGAATAGCTGAATTACTGGAAATACTTGGAAGGTAATGTGAATACATAAAGTAAAGTGATTGTATTTTGTTGACTTGTGACTCAACAAACAGACCAGAGGTTAATCATTTACATTTAGAATATTCTTAATAATGTAATCATCTAGTATTTTTTAACCAGTGAGTTTTGTTCAGTAGTGGGATTGTCTCTCCGCCATGTAGTTTTGTTAAGTCTGTCATTGACACACAAGAATACACTATTGTCTCTTCAATATCTGCCGCTATAGAACTTCCTCTTTGTGCTGTTGCATTCTCATTGTGGTTTCAGTAACTGACCCTATATAAATGTCTTCATTGCACTGTTTGTATCTCACAGTATAATCAATGGCTTTGCCTTACCATTAAAAGAAGAGCACAAGATTTTCCTGTTGAAGGTGCTACTGCCTTTGCACAAAGTGAAGTCACTCAGTGTCTACCACCCACAGGTATGTCTGACTGACACCTTGTCTCACCCATAGGCTGAAATCACTGCATCTCAGGTTGAATCTTACATCTCAGCACGGCTGTGTGAAAACAACCATTAACTCGCATAGTATTTTTTGTGTGGGAAATACTATGTTTTTTCACAAAGCTTGTTTTTTCTTGCACACTCTTAACAGCTGGCATACTGTGTGGTGCAATTCCTGGAGAAGGACAGCACACTTACTGAGCCGGTGAGTTTGTTTTTTTTGCTCAGGTTAGAGGTGTGTCTTTGTCTTTGTGTCTCTGTCTGTCGGCTTGCTTACATTACTTCAAGGTGCAGTCAGCAGTGCTAGATGAAACTGTATTATTTATGTTTGTATTCATGTTTTGTAAATGTTTTTATTCAACACAACCCTCATTATATTTGAACCAAGGACCAAATAAAACATGCCAGAGATGTAGCTCTCCCCTAATCCCCCTGAGAAACTCTGTGTAACTGTTCTGGGGACAGGCTGCGCTCACTTAGTTTTTTCCAGTTCTTGAATGTAAAAGTATTGTATTATATTATATTTACAAATATTATATTAACAAACCACTTAGTAATGCTAACTGTACCTTTTTTTGTGTATTGGTCCAGCAGATGATCACTATGTCTTGTTCCTCCTACACCATAATCTAGATTCTGGGAACTTCCATCCCAGTGTTCAGACAAAAAGGGATCACACACACATGCACACACACACGCACACACAGACAGGTAATGAATCAGGTACACTTTGTTCTGTAGGCAGAAGGCAGTTTGTTGTCAAAAGAGGGTCTTGCAGGTATATTTTATGACACACAAACATAACCTTTTGACCTTTTGTTGCCAGGTTGTGATGGCCCTTCTCAAGTATTGGCCAAAGACCCACAGCCCAAAGGAGGTGATGTTCCTCAATGAGCTGGAGGAGATCTTGGACGTCATTGAGCCCTCAGAGTTCGTCAAGGTCATGGAGCCCTTGTTCAGACAGCTCGCCAAGTGTGTATCGAGTCCACACTTTCAGGTGAGTGTGTCCTGCTTTTCATCATTTTATGGGAGGCTTTGATGAAACAGCAAACATAATGGGTTAGAATTTCTACAAATTAATGGTTGTAATATATTTTAACTCGCTGGATAATAAAAATTTAATTTTAATAAGAAATTGGCTATGAATTCAAATGACTATGAATCTGAAATATAATTTGAACACAAAGGTAAAATGATTAATTGGAAGTAAAATGAATGAAATAGATTTTGAATATTGTTTAATTGGTGAGGGAATGTTGATTCTTGAGGCAGGCCACCCTCCACCCCATACACGGTAAAAAAGAAAATGTAAAGCTTACTTGAAAAATTAGTGGAAACTGAGTATAACGTAAATATAACAGAAATTGAAAGAGATGAGTAACATTTATTTAACTTATTTGAGGCAACCAGTTTCCACCCATTTTTCAAGTAAGCTTTACTACTTCTTTTTTAAGGTCCCCCTCTGCCTATCTGGTACATCAGGCTAGTACCCCGCTGTTCAGCATAGGGGCTCTCTGTGACTGCTCAGTGAAGAATGAAAGTCTCTCTCTATAGGGACACACATTCTCTCTCTCTCTCTCTCTATCTCTTTCTCTCTCTATCTCCATCTCCATCTCTCCCTCCCTCTGTGCCATCAGAGATGACTCACTTATGTCATGAGGAATCTCACTGACTCATAGTGAGCTGAGCTTTGCAGTGCTAAGCTATGCTAACACCAAGTGCATTTGTGCTGTGCTGAGCTATGCTGAGATACTAGACTAATGTAAAATGATTGGTGTTGGGCTGTGTTGTGTTGTGCCCACAGGTCGCAGAGAGAGCCCTCTACTACTGGAACAATGAATACATCATGAGCCTAATCAGCGACAACGCCGCCAAGATCCTGCCCATCATGTTCCCAGCCCTCTACCGCAACTCCAAGACCCACTGGAACAAGTAAACTCAGCCACCATCCCCCACCCCTGACCCCACCCCACCCCCACCACTCTCTGGGTCCCGGTGACTCATTTCCCCCAAGGTCATCTGAATGCCAATTGCATGCCCTCCCCCATCCTTTGTGTCCAGTCTCTGCTCCCACCACACCCACTCTGCTCACGAGATGGCTAAAATTAAACGATTGGATGTGACTCAGGCGTGTGCGACTTGAATGCAGAGGCTGTGGCCTCAGCACATTGCATGTCACTGGGGTGTTTGGATTTGGACTTTGCAAGGGAATGGGGGATTATGAATTCTGTTTCACACTGTTCTCTGTATGAAAGGCGTTGCTCAATGTTGTCCCCCATCTTGAAAACTAATGGTTAGCTTAGAGAAGCGCAGTGGCACTCAGTGACACTAAAAACATGTGTGTCTTTCACAAACCTTGACAGTGACACTAAAAACATATGTGTCTTTCACAAACTTTGCACTTTTCTCAATGGCAGACTTGTCTTGACTACTGCCCCTTTCCTTGACCTTCATTCACATTGTTAGACTATTCATTGCTTTGCTGAGCTTGATGCTCATTGACTACAGGATTAGTCCTTGGAGTAAAATACCTTGCTCACTACCTCAAGCCTCTGGTGTTCTGTTCTGAAGGCCTGATCGGAGGCCTGATCTCTGCTATTCATTGGTTTGCTTTTTGTTTTGTTTGTGTCTAATCCACAGGACCATCCATGGCTTGATTTACAACGCCCTGAAGCTCTTCATGGAGATGAACCAGAAACTCTTTGATGACTGCACACAGCAATTCAGGGCAGAGAAAAACAAGTGAGTAAAACAAGCCCCAGATTTTGCAGCCTTTTGAAATTGTTCCATAATTGAACCACAGTAATGAAGTCCTCTAAGGACAGAGAAGTACCAGTGCTTTGCCTGACTTTTGGTTTCCATGTTCCAGTGGGCTATTTCACAAAACCTAGATTGTTTTTTTTAAGTCAATGCAAAATATAGTCCATAGCTACTTAATGCTATATTATTATTTGTATTTAAATAGTTATATTATAATTATTTTTGTCATAGTTGTGGTTACTGTCGTTGAAATTTGAATTTAAAATGGAGGGCAAATGTCAAATTAGGTGCATGAGAATGCATACTTTTTATGTGTTCTATCATACTCACTTGTTGATGCACATATGAGTATGCATTCAGTTGGTCTGTATGCATTCAGTTGCTGCTTTACAATTATGTCCCATTCTTAAGATTTTACATTCCATCCAGCTCTCTTTGGGGAAGCTCTGAACATTCATATATCTAGCATCACTTACTCCCGGCTTGACCTAGTCACATGTGCTTGTGCTGGCATGGCATTTGTGTTGTTAAGATGGCCAGGCAATGCTAGGTCAAGTCTCACCTTTTCTCTCATTTTGGATTTCTATATTTGGCTTTTGTAAAATGGTCCTCTGATGTTAATTTTCATCTTTCATATTTACTTCTCTGAGTATTGCTGACAAATATCATTGGAATATTGAGGCAACAAGGATACTAATGTATTATGCTTTCAACATGTCCTCTCTAAATATATGTCTCTCTCTCTCTCTCTCTCTCTCTCTCTCTCTCTGTGTGTGTGTATGTGTGGTCATGTCTGCACTACAGGGAAAAGTTAAAATTGAAAGAGAGGGAGGAAGCCTGGATCAAGATTGAGAATCTTGCCAAATCAAACCCACAGGTGCGTGAGATGTTTTTTTTTTTTCTGAGGGTGACCAGTTTTGCTGACATGGAATGCTTTGGTCCTGGACACTTACCTGCATACTAGACTAGACTAATCATCATATTCCATCCAGAACCACTTAGGTCTGTGCTTCTAAAACAATTTGCAGTGCTGAAACTGTATTAAACAGACCCATACCTCACACTGACCTGTTGAACTGGTGGGGAATAGAAAGTATGGTCCTGATACAGCATAGCTGTGCTATAGTGCTTGCAGAATGATTCTCAGCCTTTTCTTAACTTAATCAAGTCAACCATCAGTGGAACTCTTACTGACTTTCAGTAAAAATGTCGACTGACATCACTTCAATTTCCCATGTCATTGAAATCGGGTGTCAAATACATTTCAGCCCACAGTGTGACGCACATACTGAACCATGTCACAAACCTCCATTGACCGACATGCCTCTAGTCATGTTTATTTTAAGATGCATGTGAGGAAAGACACTCTTTTTTCCCCCAAGAAAAGTCAGCCTGTTTCTCTCCATCCCTCTATCTACAGAATCTCCTCCTAACCTCCATCATTTTGTTTGTCTGACTCGCCTCCTTTGCCTGCAAACTGACTTGTCTTTCTGAAATTCATCCTTTTGTTTTTCTTCTTTTGTTTTTCCTTGGAATAGTTCCTTATGTGTGTTGATTCCTCTGGCCACAGTAGTCCCGTAGAAATGGAGACTGATGGTCCTTTAATAGAAGATGTTCAGATGTTAAAAAAGACTGTAGCGGATGAAGCCATTCAGGTAAATGTTGGTTTTGTCTGTTGCTCTACAGTTGAGAATAGGCTGGATCTTTCTCTCTCTTTGCCCTCTCTTTTGTAAGCCTAGAAAGTCTAGAATGTCTAGAAATTTGGAATCAAATACATAGCTTTAGTAGCTTTTTCATAGCTTTTTTCATCTACTTGTTGTATGTCTAATTACCATTTGCATGGAATTTGTGAAAACTATACAGAATATGAGTGTGTGTGTGTGTGTGTGTGTGTGTGTGTATGTATGTATGTATGTATGTATGTATGTATATATATACACACATATATATCTCCTTTGTGTTCATCAAGCATGGCTGCCTGACAACTTCCTATCTAACTAATCTGTTTTCATACATTTCATTATGCAAGTATGTCTGACTGGGAGTATTTTGTGATGATCTCGCATATCAACATGGAATCTTAATGTCCAACACTAACAAAAGACTAAAATGTTTGTTTAAACCTACCATTTAATACAACAATTAGGCTTCCAGCCAAAGCAACTAGTGTTTTAGAAGCCGTTGCTGGTTTTGTCTGATGGAATAGATGGATGGAATAATGGTCTTAATGTGCACTCTTTGTCATGAAAATACAGTCTATGGACACAGTGCATGTGTTGGTGCTCCACAGCGGGCTTTCCATTCATATTTCATATTCGCTTTAACAAAAAATCAGCTCAAGAATATGCGTGTCTGCATGTTTTTCCATCAACTGTGTACTGCGAATAAAAAAATTTAGGCTTTCACTTTAGAACTTTAGGCTAATCAAGTGACGTGTTCCAACCAGCTGTGGGATCAACGTGGTAAATGCAAATATATGCAAATTAAACCATCGACTTGAGTTACATTATGCCTTATTTGCATGAAGAGTTAATCCACCCCCCCTCGAGCAAATGAAAATTATATTAACATTAGGGGACTGATACGAATTTGCAGGTGTTTACAACCGAGGATTTCATATTCGCATAACTTCTATACGCATCAGCCAGTTGGATGGAAACTCAGCTAATCAAGTTAAGCTAGAGAAAATGTGAGCTGCCTTCAGTTTATCTATAGTATCAACAGTCACAGGCCAGTGACACAGGAGGTGGAGATACATTTTCTTGTAAATAAAAGGGGTCCAAAACTGACAAAGAAAAAAAAATGTTTGACAGTACAGCAACTAAATTGTTCTGTCTTCATCCGATCCCACTGTAGGCTTTCACAGTGTAAAGTAATGGGCAGAAGCAGCCCACACTGATGATGTAGCACAGTAACTGAGATCCACTGCCTTTCTTCCATTCTAAGCACCTGAATTGACTTCACTGTGAGCTCTTAAGTTGGGATGTGAAGATGCAGAGGTCGCATACAGTCCTTGAAAACCTGACAGTCCAAACTGACAGTTAATTAGAGAATGTGCTAAAGAATGAAACTGGCCAACAGCTTGCAGAATTGAAGAAATCCAACTCTTGGCAGCAGTGAGACAGCCTAGTGGTGAGGTGCCAGGGTTTGATGTGACATTTACCATCTCCCACCGTGTAACCTTTATACCCACTTAGATGTGTTTGCCTGGGCAATTTTAAACAAATACTTTAGAGGCCCACTTTAGAATCATGTTTTGTTTACTATTTGTGAAGATTGTTATTTTGTTTTGGGTGGTGTCGCTTGGAACAAATGAATAATATTAAGGCATATAGACTTATTTCTATGAACTCTTTCTAAGAAAAATGTATACTTCAGGAGTTGTTTTTTTATTATTATTGTTGCCATTCCTTGGTGGGGCATCTAATGATTTGCGCCAGTTCCAGCCAGTCTGCAGGCTTTAGCAGTACTACTGTGTGCATGAGTGTAGTGAAAGCAGTGTAGACTCATTTCTGTAGCCTGCAGCCCAGAGCATTTAATTTGGCCTCAACTAAGCCTTTGTTTTAAAAGGAAGAAAGAATAACCGGCATTAAAGGTAATGGTGCATCCCAGCACAGAAGAGACTAATTCCTGCCTATTGCTGTTCCATCCAGATCCAGAGGGACCAGCGAAAAGAGCGGCCCCTGGTGCGCCGCAAGTCCGATCTGCCTCAGGATATGTTCACCACGAAAGCCTTGGAGTCCCATCGCCGTGCTGAAGACATGCTGACCACTCACGACGGCCACTAACTGTCCAGCCCTGTCTATTCCATCTCTCCTCCCAGTCCACAACCACGTGCCCACTTGCACGCCTCTCTGTCCTCCCTGAAGCCCACTCTGCCCCTCTGCCCCTTGGCCCTCGTCCTGCCGAACTGGCATTCACCATTGGAACACAAGACATAAGCAGCACAATGCCCCTGCCCCTTTGCTCTGCTTCTAAAGAAAAGAAAATTGAGTTGGTCTTTCTCAGGTTTTTATTTTGTTATTTGTGGGGCTGGGCTGCATACAACATAGACCCCCCCCCCCCCCCCCCCCCACCACCACCACCACCACCACCACCACCACCACCACCATTGTGACTCCTCTCTGTTTCTTTCCGTCTTCCCCTCACTCTCTCTTTCTCACTCTTTCCCCATCACTTCATTCACTCCCCTCAACACATCATCCCATCACCCTTCTTTCCTCAGTCACCTGGCGTGCATGCCATGTTTTTGCTCCCCTTCCTTCCTTCCTATCCTATCCAAGCCTGTGCATACATCTGACAAACACGACGACAGAAGCTCCTGCCGGTAGCATCTCCTCTCTCTCGGTGGGAGGCAAGGAGGGGCCAGCCAGAATGCAGATCAAGTGGAAGCCGACCTGTTTCCTTTCTCTCTGCCTTTCTCTCCAAGTGAGCAAAGGAGAGACTTGGGACTGTTTGGACAGGGGATTCTTATGTTATGTCTCCATTTTGTCCTCTGTTTTGTTTTTTTCTTTCTTTCTCAATCCCAGGGTATGTTGCCAGTGCCAACACCTTTTGTTTCTTGAGGCCATTCTGTCATTAAGGAAATGCTGTGTGCATGCGTGGGTGTCTGCGTGCTTGAGTGTATGTGTGTGGACTCGTATGCTATCAAACAGGTGTAATTGTGGGAGTACAGGGATGAAGTGTGGTTTGCCTTGTCTTTTGCCATTAATGTCTTCTTTTCAAGTGTGTTGAGGGTGATCAGAGATGGACTTGGCTGAAAGGATTTTTCTTTCTGTCTCTCTCTCTCTCTCTCTCTCTCTCTCTGTCTGTGTCTGTCTCTCTCTCTCTCTCTCGCTCTCTCTCTCTCTCTCTCTTTTTCCCTGTGAAAGCATGATGATTGCGCTGTGCTGAGGAATCCCAGCAAAGACACATCCATTTTTTGGGGGGGTTCTTTTTTGTGCCATGACAAACTAAAGAAATCAAAAAGAAAAACAAAAGTTTTTATCCATAATTCTGCTATCCCAGGGCTCTTTTCCTTTTACCCCTTTGGCAATATTCTCACTCTGTCATGGTGGGATATTGACGGTTCAAACAATGGTACTCTTCTTTCTAATGGAGACACAGGACTTCTGCCAGGTAGCAAAATGACGTTGCAGCAGTGCCCATAGTGCTTTAGCTGACACGGAATGTTGTGTACTGAGCAGACTTCCTATCTGTCCTGGAGGTATCCATACAGTGGTCTGCATCCCTCTGGGCTGTACCCATCTACAAGACCGCTGCTGTTTAGCCTACTCTGCATTTCCTCACATGCTCTTTTTTCTCTGTTCACTCTGTTCTCTGTTCTTGCCACACACACTCTCTCACACACACACACACACACACACACACCTGCAATCTTTGTCTCTGATTAGCTGACTTAGCTTTTAGCTAGTCCGAGGATTCTGCTCCCACCTTACCCTAGTTTCCTTGGAGTCAGTGCAATGCTGTCGTAGGCACCTGGAAAACAAGCTAAGGATGGAAATCTTCATGTGGGCAGGAGCCATTAGACAGTTAGCCAGGCGTGAAATTTCAAAACTAATCTTAACAAGAAAGGCTCATGAATAGCAATGATTCAGTTTCCTGTTGGGACCAGTTGGCGGAGGTGGCCTTGGAGAGATGAGGGTGGACTGTTGAATGGCCATGTCTGGCGCAGATTGCCCTGACAACCACCACCGGAAATCTCGCCAAGTTGCGTCAAGACATGTTTTGATGTACAATAGTGATGGTGGCAATGGCTAACAGCTGTATGACGACTTATGATGCCAGTTGGATGAAATGGTAATTTAAGATGTCAGGCCTTCAGGAACACACTCCCTCAGTCGTCAACAACAACACAGAAACACAAACACTAGACAGAGCGAGCCATCTTGTTTTATTTGAGGAAGTCCCCAGTCATAAGTCTAGATCCAAGCATAGTTCAAAGCCCTTCCAGCTTGGCCCAGCTCCCTTTCTCCCATGGCTTGTGTGTGTGTTTGTGACTTTCTTCTCTCTATGTGTCTCTGCGTCTCTGTCTTTCTCCTGGTCACTCAGCACTTTGCTGTGGAATGGAAAGGACTGTTATTTTTGTTACATAACAGCGGGAGGCACAAAAAAGCCTCTCCTCATTTTCAAAGATATGTTAGTGCCTTTGTATTACCAATGTAGGGGAATTTAAACACACAAAATCCATCAGCTGGAAAGAGAGAACAGAAAAGTTTGGCAAAAAAGGCACTTCTTGCTGTTTCCTACACGATGTCATTCTCTGTTCTCCTGCACAGGTCTTCTATGGCAATTAAATATTATCGAGACATGGGCACGTACACCTACAGATATACTAGTGAGGCTGACAAATTGATTGTCGCTATATTTTAACCTCTCATGAAACCGAAAAAGAAAAGATTATAACTATATATGACCATTCATGAGATCTCCAGATGAAACAGTCTATTGAACTACCTAGAAGCACTTCCTGAAAACTTGAAAGATTTAAGAGTTTTTCTTTTGTTCTTTTCTCTTTTTTGTAATGTCAAATAGGCAGAAGTTGTTATCAGTGGTAATTCATTATGTATCCTCCCAGCATGAGTGTATATGAGTATAAGACCCCACATTCATTTCTCTTTTCCAGTGAAAGTGTCTTTCTGTACCATTGTTTGAACTTCCACAAATAAGGATGTTCGGTATGCTTCTTATAGCCTCACTCTCTCTCCCTCTCAATTTCTTTCTCTTGTGTAAGAGTTGTGTTAATATTTGCTCGGATGTTATCAATGTAATGGTGACTACTACTAATCCCCCACAACCCCCATCAAAAAGAGTAAAAACCCAAGGAAAAACATTCACCAAATTGTTATTTTATTCCTAAAGAATGCCAGGTGGTGTTGTGTGGGTTATTTGGGAAAATGTGTTTCATTTTGTGTGTTCAAAATCTGTGCTAACTTTAGCTTCCCAGATAAGACTGAAATATAATATATTGTTTGAATTGTAGAAAATAACATTTTGGTGACTCTTTTTTCTTTCTGCAGTCACTGGCTCTTCACTGTAATAATTGCAGGTTCCATTTTTACATAAGCTTTCCAAAATATAACATGACAAGTGTCCTTTCATATTACCTGTATTATACAACTTCATTTATTATTGTATATATTAAATACTTTGTTTTATGTAGTGTTATATATCTAGATTAATTTGTACAAATGGTCTCATGTACAGAGTCAAACATGAATAGCAACTGCAGAACACTTGGAATGTGGCACAAACCTGTTTTTTCCATTTCTCTGTAACTGTCTACATCAGGAAAATGACTATAATATTTTTAAATCCGTTTGTAATTCTACAAAAAAAAGTTTGTTTGACCATTATTATGTCCGTGGCAAGATTTTATTCATTAGCCTTTCATTGTGTGCTTTTCTCCAACCTAAAGTGGTGTACTATATAGAATGAATAAAGAGAATATGTGGATTTATATTTTCATCCTAAAGCAATATTTGAGTCTCATCCCCTTTGTCTCATTTATGTCCCTTAAAGGTAATATGAGAGAGCCTGGTGGAGCAGACTCTTTCATTTCACTAGAGTCTAGACATTCTCGATAGGCATACAATTATATTGCGGTGGGTAGGCACTTTGTTTGAGCTATTGATTCTGGCCTCAACTTCTGTTTGCTGATTGGTTGCTAAAAAGTCTAGTTAGAGAAACCAAAGCCTTAGGAGAGTAATGTACAGTACTGTACTGTTGTACATAGTACTGGCACTAGCCAAGGGTGAACTTCTCGACAGCGTTGTTGCTAACACTGTTAGCAATCTCAGTAGTTCTGCAGTACAATGACTAACATAACAAGGGAAGTTGGCAACAGTATTTTGGAGAAATGGCAGAGGTGTTTTCACTTCAGAAATTCTTTCAGTTTGGAGTTGTCTTGAATGCAGCTTTTGGGTATCAGCTACTTTCAACAGAATTTAAAAACACTCAGAATGCTTTTTTTTATTAAAACTTGGAAAATCCTTACATTTGCAGAGCTTGTAAGGTGCCATTGCCTCAATGTCTCAATGCTTTCTGGGTAAAAAGTGATGGTATTTATGTGTAGCAACAGCTTGATTGTTGCACCTTGATTAGCTTCAAGCATATGATGTCACTTTTTACAGCAATGGCAGTTTACGAGTGAAAGGATTTACTTAAGTTTTAAGAAAACCAAAAGCATTTTGAGTGTTTTTAAAAAATGTTTATATAGCTGACGTCAACATCAATCTTATAAGGCCAATATGTCTTACTTGAATGCAGTGCACACACACAGTATTTCAAATGGCCACCGCAAGCTGGTATATGCATGCTAACTTTTGTGGATATATGGACAGTACAGCACAAGATTTTTTTCTTAGATATTTTGACATTTTTAACATAACAGCAAGTCAGGATGTTTCTTCACAATCTGTTGCCACATGTAATGTCTGAATGTTTTTGAAAGTACAACATGGCACATAGCACCTGTAGTTTTGCACATTTACAGTCCACTGTTGAAGGCAGATCAATTGTCCAGAGGAATCATTTGTGAAAAGAACAGCATGTCAATATGGCACATAGGCCTTTTAAAGAAATGCTTTGTTGTTTACAACACATATGCTGTGTATAGTGTCACAAAGTGAAATTCCTAAAAACAGACTATCCTGTAATTAATTTAGAATCAGAATTTTCTGTCGATAGATGTTAAACATCTATAAACATTGTCCTGGAATCCATGCCTACAGCTATTAAATGTACATTCAATTAGGACTCTTAAGTCCAGTTACTTCCAAATAGTGTAGTTCAAGGCGTTTTGTTTTGCATAACTCACAGATCATTCTATCCAGTCTCCACACAAACTTAGGATGACAAATTGCTCAGGCTGTTAGGTGAGATTATGATCACTAGATGGCACTGTACACCATTGAAGCAACAGCCAGAAAACTTGTTGAACTGGGACTCTGAATTCATGCTGCATGACATTTGTGAAACCATCTCTCCAGAGGATGCGCGTTTAATTCATAAGATCACAGACACACACACACATACTCACATACAAACATTATCAGAGAGATTAAGAGATATTTTTCAACAAGCATTATAAAAGGCATGAAATTTGCAGCACAAGTAGATACTAAACCTGAAATTCCATTGTACAAAACCAAATTGGTCCCTTGATTCAAATTCTTTCCAGTCACTATCTGCTGCCTCAGTTTGGGAGGAAAATGCAATGTCTGCTTTTGTCTTTCTTCAGCAACAGGTATTGATCATAGGCAACACTGTCCCTCACATTCATTTAAAACTGAATCTTTTTTTTTTTTTTGAATAAGCTGAAGCCCAGAACAATTTAAGTGAATCGTGACCATGATAATGATTTCTGTAAAGCCTTAGAGGAAATGTTGCATTATGAATTTGAGATGACAAAATGTAGCTCCCATCTACAACTTATCACTGTCCATTTTCAGTGATGGATGCACATGAAAAGCTGTGATGAGTGAGAGGCTTCATCAGGTCTTTTAAGGATAAGTCTAACAGAAGTATTTTACTGTCCTTTTGCTTCATGGATTACTTCCTGTCTGAACTGAAATGAAAGGCATGTTCTCATTCTATCTCCCTCTATCTCCTCTTTAATTTCAGCTTTTACGCCCCCGTGGCATCTGTGCTGCCGTGTATCAGACTTTTATTCAGCTAATGCCCGCTGGAAGAGCTGAGGCCAGGCTGGAGTGAGCATAAGTCACCACTCACATGCGTCTGTGTGGGCTGGTGTCTGAGGAGCGCCTGGGACGTTTACACAAGGAGAAGTAATCAGACGGCAAAAGGAGATATTAGTGTGGATGCTGGTCAGGGAAAAAAAATTGAGAGGAACATGATGATGGATGGATGGATGGATGCATGTATAGATAGAGAGTGACAGACAGATAGATGGATGGATGGATGGAAGACTATAATGAACCCTGAATTGACGGTCTGCAAAGTACACTGTATTTGCCTGCTAGGTAGCCTCATCCTCTTCCTCCCCAACCCTACCCCTTGAAGAGATTCTATCACCCAGTTCCCCTGATTTTCCATGTTTCTTTGGGGATTGCACAGAAACACATCACACCATGCATTATGCCAAACAAAACAATCCCTTTCCCAGCATAAATATGGCCTACTCTCACACTATAATCATAATCTGTAGTCACCCCGGCAAATCCTGAAAAGACTGGAGTTTAGAGGGGATAAAGCATTTACGCACTCACTCACTCACTCACACTCACACACACACACACACACACACACACACACCAGACTAGGGATGGGAATGGTGTAAGGATTTAGAATGACATTGTGCTCAACATGATAGCATTTGCCCCTCACAAGATATAATACCATGGTGGAACTGTAACAGATGAAAATATTACATTTGTGTACTGTGGTTGTTTCCTCTTGCCAGGGTGTCATTTGCTCCTCTGACGACAGCAGCAGTGTGGGGTGGGGCACTGGGGGCCTCCTCGGAATGGAGAGAGGGAGCACGGGATGACGAGTCCTTGTTTTAATGTGGCCTGACCTGGTGTTGGCGAAAGTTGTGGATTAGTTACAACTTATCCTTCACTCTCTCCCACGCACCTGCTGTGCTCTGACCCTGCACTGCTCCACTCACCCTAGATGACACAATACATGTGTCCAGTTTGTGTGTTGGGGATGGAGGTCTGAATATGTGTGAATCACATGGTTTGAGTGTGTGTGTGTGAGAGAGAGAGAGCTGGGGATGTTTATTTACATTATTAAAGGTACATTCTGTATTAAAAGCCGTATATTACATGCACAATTCATATGCCTATGTGGTCAATATTTCAGCAAAAAGTCAGTTTGAGTTTGAAACAAGAAAATTCACTACCCCTTTTACAACCCCTTTTTAACTGCCTGCTCCACACCACAGCCTCCCAACAACCACCATCCCGTCCAGATAATTCTTTTCCACCCAAGAAAATGGACAATATTATTTAAATTGCCGTCAATTAAGTCTGTGCTACAGTAACATCAAGCCACCCCCCTTTACTGATCCAGGGAAAAGTCCAGTATTTTTTTTTTTACCCATGTTCATGTGAAATAAATTGCAATGTGATAAATGAATCTCTGTTCATCTCAGCCCAGCTGGGCAGCCAATTACTGCTGCATAAACTGTAACTTGAACATCAACCTAGAGTTACGTGGTCAAAACACCCTGGTGATTAATGAATTTTGAATAGATACATGTAGAAACACAGGTCTCAGCTACAAAACCATGCAAAGGAACAGGTTTAAAATGTAATAATTTATTGTAAAAAAAAAAAACAACAACTTTTATTTACAACATAATATGACTTGATTTGTTGTCAAAATTCATTTTATTTTAATTTGATCAATCCAACAACAGTGTTAAGTCCGGGATGTAATGAATAGAGGTCTTTAGCAGAGTAAAGTAGCAAAATGCATTTTATACATTTATGTCATGGTTTTTTATGACATAACCCAATTTTGAAATATTTTAATTTTGTACATTCCATATTAGAAATAAACATATTTAATTTTAGTCCATATGCAAATTTTACATTGTTACATGTAATTCAGTTCATTAAAACAGTAAATTAAATAAAAAGTAACACATTTTACAAAAAAAAAAGCAGAAAAACCTTAGTTGACGAACATGACAGTGTTGACAAAGAACCGTAGAAGAAACTTGTGAAGCTGGGTTAGAAAGACCTTATAACTCAATCAGTAGAACGTCAACACCATCAAATGTCAAAATCTGATGGAGTTGATCAAAATCTTATTGAGTTGATGCCGACAGAGTTGACAAAATGGTTATTTTTTTCATCTTATTCAAGGCATCTTGCCTTTCCTCAGCAGACAGATTATATATAGCCTAAACTAAAAAGCCAATATTTCTCCAATTATTCATAATTAAGATGATCATAATCGAATGACAGTTTTGACACATGAAAGCTGTGACGGCAATCACATCAACATTGTTCAAAATAATTTTGAAATTTTTTTCCACCAAAAGCAGGAAGTGCATAAGGGGCCCTCAGATATACAGTTTTTTCTTAATATGCCTAATTTATTTAGGATAAAGAAAATACTGAAGGAGCTGACTTACAGATGGGACAAAGTTTGATTCTTTTGTTATTAATATTTTCACATTTATTGTATTTTAAACACTTTTTTCAGATTTACTGTTTTCATTGAAACCTCTTGATGAGGACAAGACAAATTGCATGCACTTTCAGCCCACATTGGCTTTTAACAAATAAAGATCAAAAGATTTTGAAATGCATTACATTAATGTAGTGTATAATGAGTATACACAGACTAAATTTTTAAGAATTTTTTGCTAATTTTTAGTTCCTTGAATTTTGTCATTTTTATGTGGAGGACATATTTTGTCCCCTACTTCAACAGTGATTAATCTATGACCAAACCGGCATGATCATAACATTCCGTTTAGCATACATCTGACGTTCTCAAGCCCATGTTAAGCTTTCTCCACTAGTAATACCTCTTAGCAGTCAACTATCGCTGGTCACAAGGAAACATTTTGCCAACTTTCATTACCATCTCAATGTTTTCCATTACATTTGTTGCTTTCAAGTAGGTCCAGAGACCCCTTCAATTACCATCAAAGCCTAGCATTTAGTCAGCAACATGAGAGTACTAGAGGCAGGTTATCGCTGACAGAACAGCCGTGTTGGAAATATGACTAAAGTATTGAATAGGCCTGTGTCAGTGATATATCTTATTGTATACATCTAATACATCTAACTTATTGCTACGATGTAGCAATGCAGACAATTCAAACATGTTTTATGACAAATAACTAAGTAGCCTAACAGCTAATGTGCCTTCACTGAAACAATTAGCAGCAATTTGCTAAGTGCTTTAGCCAAGAAATCTAGACGTACCATAGTGGTGCAAATAAATAAGATGGCTGTTATTGGTCATAATGGATCTGTTGTGTGCAGAAGGAATTTGAAAGACAACCGCTGATTTTGCCCCAAAGATTGAGCCTGGTCAATCGGTCATGACCAGACTACGCATTTTGATTTTATAGTCTGGCTTGTTAGGCTATTAGTGCTTACCAATATAAAAGTAAAGAGGCAAGTTCAACATCAAACTTTATATAATCTTCATTTTATGTTGACCCTGTCTCTGTCCTTTGTTTCCGATGGTGTTTATAAAATTCCCTCTTCGTCAGCGGGTGGTTGGTTGGTGGGTGGTTACTACATCCTTGTATTTAGCTGTTCATTTATTTCAGATTCCTATCCTATTCTGATTCTGATGATGATGGGTGGGGGGGTGTTAATATCCTAAACAGGTTTGACAACAAGTTCTTGATGGCAATAGGCAGTAAAGTTAACAGTCCATAAATAGGCTCTCAAGCAAGTTCAAGTACTCTGAAGTACTCCCACTTGCACCCAAAATCATGCAACTTCTTCATGCCTTTGCCATAGCCGGTATGTGACTCACTATCGCTGCTTCTGGTGTTGAATTTTGGATGCATTACACTTCAAAAAGACTTGAAGCTAGGCCATTTTCACCATGACGAGTTGAATATCCTTTCGAGAATTTGATTACGTTGACTGAAGCTGTGTCGTGTTTGACCATCTTTTCAATTCAATTCAATTCAATTATATTTATATTTATACAGTGCCTTTTACAAAAGTATTTTCTCATGGCGCTTTACAGCAAGGAGCACCCAAGAGCAACAGGGGCAAGGAAAAATTAGTTAGTACAGGAAGAAAACTTGGGCAAATCCGTGGCTCAAGAGGTCAACCCAACTGCCAGGAGTTATACAGGAAAAGTACAACAGTGTTTATCATAATAGATTTTGTCCATGATTTCAGCTGAGCATCATAATAATTCCAAAAGAATGTACCACAACATTATATGGCCATAGTTGAATCTCAAAAGTTATGGCTGCTGTCGTGTTTTTTTTCTTAATTGCTAAGTTCTTCAAAGCAGTCGAAGTCCACGCCTGGGAATAATGCTGAAGTTGAAGTTGAATTTCAGTAACATAACAAAATGCCACTGGGGGAGCAAAGTGTCTAAACTAATCAGCTCAGGTGTCGTCTTCTCCAATCATTTACATTTATAAAATGTAAGCCCCTTGCAGCGTTCTGTGATAAGATGGGGCTCTTCAACCACAGTTAACCCCTTTGTCCATCTGACCTTGTCTTTGGCAGGTGTTTATCTTTTAGCATAATGGTCATCTGTGCTCTCTCTGCTCTTCCAGACTAACAAGGCCATTTATACAATAGTGGTCTATATTACTTTGCTGACTTGGTAAGAACTTGTTTGTATTCTCAGGATCTCTAAGGGGCCCTTTTTCCACTTTGTACTTTGAAAAACAGGCATGTGCCTTGCTGCCTCTGCTTTGTGAAAGACAAGGCCTTTTCATACATGTGTGCAGAAATCAGTTACACAATTACACAAAAGTATTTTAGAGATTCTCACAACACTGGACAGTGTAGTAGCAGCCAGGCACAATGAGAAGAAGAAGAGCTGATTGTATATTTACAGCCCGGCACAATGCTCTCAACCAAACCAAAACTTAAAGGTAACATGTACAGGGAGAATAACAAGGGCCCTAGCAGTGAGCCTTGGGGTACACCAAACTTTACTTTGGTGTGGGATGATGACTCATTATAGCATGTACAAACTGGTAGAGACCAGAGAGGAACAATTTGAACCAGCTAATGCAGACTCTTTGACGCCTATCATGTGTTCAAGCCTGTGTAGTGGGATGCCATGGTCAATAGTGTAATATTGATATATATCCATTATAGAGAAGATCTCCAAGAAGATCTGTTGGGATAGAATCTAGTAAGCATGTTGAGGCTTTAGCTGAGGGGATCAAAGATGGTGGGTGTGAATGAATCAAGGTTTGCTAGAGGTTGACTAAAGCTAGCTGTAACCAACTGGATTTAAGGTTACAAGAGTGTTGTTTATTTAAAGTCTTATAGATTCAATGTTGTCATTAAAAAAGTCCATGAAGTCATTGCTGCTTAGAGTCATTTGAATGGAGTGGGTCACCTCATTCCTGCTTTTTGTTAGATGGGATATAGTGTTAAAAAGTGTGCCTTGTGCCTTGGTTACTCTGGTATACCATGGGGCAATTTTTTTCTTGTTTTCTTTTTAAGTGGTACAATAGTGTTGAATGTGGGGTGTAGTACATTTACAACATTATCAGTTAATTGATCAGCTTGGGTTGGGCTTGGAGTAGAGCCTTCTAATGTAGGTTTATATTGGGTCATTAAGGGTCGAGGAGTGAGGGAATTTTTGCTGTGAAGTCATCTGTAGTTTTGGGAGTTGTGTTTTGAGTGTAGTAGTAAGTCGAGTTACGGGCTACATACTCTGATGTTGTTTTTAAAGTTATTAAGTAGTGGTCAGTTAGTGAACCATATTGAGTTGAGGTTGTAAACTGTTCTATTTGTACTCCATATGTTAGTACAAGATCAATGGATTGGTTACCTTGATGTGTAGGTGTATTTACATTTTGGCAGAAGCCAATGTGAGTCGAGTGTCGACTGTCGAGTAAAGGTTTGAACGCAATTGCCAGGCTATCATTTGCAACATCAATGTGGATATTAAAATCACCTAAGATAATGATCTTTTCTGTTTTAGAAGACAAGAAGTCATAGAATTCTGATAAGAATTCAGTGTAGGGGCCTGGAGGTCTATATAATGTTACAATTGTTAAGGGTTTAGCAAAATTCCTGTCGGGATGAATCAAGTTAAGGACAAGAACCTCAAAAGATTTAAAATTATAATCAAGCTTAGGGGCCATAACGAGGTTTGAATTGTGAATTGTGGCTACTCCGCCACCACAGCCATACTGAGGTGGTATGTGGTACTTAAAATGACTTGGGACTCTGCAGCTCCAGATAATTACATTAGAGTACAAGCAGAGAACATTATTGTATTTCATTCATTCCTAACTACCTGAAAATTAAAAAATGTCAGGGCCAATTTTCTGTGCTGACTGATAACCAGCAGTTTTGCTGTGCATTTCTGTGTTTTATAATAATGTGAGTAGGGATGCACCGATATGATATTTGGATACTGGTCCCAATATTGAACAGTTGGATCGGATATCATGTTGCCAATCCATGGGCCAATCTGCTCCCTTTGACTTATGATCATGACCGCAACAATGACAGCAATAGAGCTGGCCAGTCAAGTTCAGGAAGTGGTTTTCCCAGGCATTTTCACCACACAATGTAGACTTCCAACTATCTACTGCAGGACAAAACGATTGTCTGTGGTCATAAAAATGCCACAGGTTCATACGGCATGAATCTTGTTTTAAAAAGAACGTCTTTTATTCACAATTTCATGGGAAAGCACTATACTACCCAAAATCCTACAGTGCAAAGCAGCGTAAATTGGTGCCTTTAACTGGTGGAGATTCCTGTTGTTAGGGAATATGTTTATAGCAACTCCGGTCACCTTCATCCCAAAACTTCTCCATGCTAGGAGGAGAAATGGTGGCAGGAAAATGGCAACAAGGGAAGTAAAGAACAATCAGGTAAAACATGTTTTTTAAGCATTTACAGATTTTTTTCAATCGCTAACAAGCTTTTGCCCGACCTTTAGCCTCATTTTCAAAACTGTAAATACAATTAGCACACCATTGGTCTGTTTTCACACAATATGCAGTCAATTAATGCATTTCTACAATGCTTACATTTTCTTTACATACAGAATCACCAAAACACCAAAATTATCTGTGTTTTTTGCTTACACACAGCATGCCAGAAATAGAAATTGATTGTCCAAAACCTTAAATACAGTACAAAACCCTCAGTTCAGCAATAACAGGCACTGTTTTTAAAAGAATGCTGAACAACAATTTTTTTGCGTTTTGCATTGTTGTGTTTTTCCCGTGTTCAACAACGGCAATATCAAGGTACATGATGCACCACATGTAAAGTTAGCATTATTTGATTATTTGATTGACAGCTGCTATAGGTCTTGGAGCCATTAGCATGCCATCACCCTGTACCTTGATTTCGACATTGGGTTGGGTTGCACAGAGAAAACCCAACAATGCATATCGGCTCTATTATCTCCTGTGTCATTTTTGGTTGTTGACAGTTATTACCTTGTAAGAAACATTTATGTGGGATGATGCTTAGTGATGACACAAATTTAGCAATGGCTAGTGACTTTCTGTTGCACAGGAGGAAATGTATCATACTATCTTGATAGTGTTCCATCAGACTTTGGGAGTCCAGTGGGGTATTCCATCAAAGTCGCTAATGATAGCGTGGAAACGTCTCCGCATTTGACCAGCTGGCAGTAGATGGCAGGTGAAGGCAGGAGAGGCCTAGTTAACATCCCTACCTTGGCTAATATGCAAGCACATTAGGGGCAGAGACAGGCACTGCAGCAGGGACAGTAAAGCTACCTACCTGCTTTGAGTGGGGATAGCTGAGGCCTAATTGAAGTTGTGCAATAGACCTGACTTGGCGAAAGCGTCAAGGAGCACGCCCATGGGTGGAGCAGGGCAAGAGGCTGATGCTGTCATGGCAGATAAAGTAGAGGCAAGGTGTGCAGGAATGGGGAACCACTGGGGCCAATGGATGGCAGTAGAGATTTTACAGCAGAGACGGGATGAATTTCAAAAGCAGACATCCTTGTTTCAAGCCCTTTTATTGACAGTGAAAGGGCTTAGATGACTTCAAAAACCTGTCAATCCGGTGCGGGGCATTCTTTGTCCTGCACCATAGAAGGACTAGAGCCCAGAGTCTTCTTTGCTTTGGCTGAATGTTTCCTGGTCACTTTTTTGGTTTCGATCCCAGTAAGGAGATTATGTGGATTACCAAGAATATCGGAGGCAACGATGAGCAGGTCTTCCCTTGACATGTCACTTTGTAAGGGAACCCTCTGACCTTCAAGCAAAGCCAGGATCTTCTCCGTGGGCCATTCTGCCCAGGGCGAGTCTCGAACAAGAATGCGAGTCAGATATATATATTCGGAATCAGATATAATCCTATGGAAATCAGATGACTCTGAGTGAGCAATAGTGAGCTACTGTCATTAACGACTGACAAAAATATGGAACTTCAAAAATCGTCTCCTGAAAGCAGTAGAGAAGGTATGTAGGCCGGCTTACTATAAAGGCAAGAGTAGACACTAGTTGGTCGAGAGAGAATTGTATAAATGATGTAGTATTGAAGTCTTTCTGGTAGAACTTTAACTGGCGCTTCCATTTTTCTGAGACCAAAATGACATTAGTCTGCATTTCCAAATCCATGTAAATTCACTTGATTTGTTGTCTTTTGACGACCAAGAGGTGACGATACAATACGCGTTGTGTATTGATTGTGTGCAGACTTGTACTTAGCTGTTTTTTACTTATTGAGAGAGCTGGTTTATTTTAAATCTGCCTCTTACAGAACATAAGCTGCAGTGCAAAATGCTTTGTTTCTGGCTTCCTTGACTTAAATTTATTGGCCCTAGTTTATTTTAGCGAATGCAAGTACAGCCTATGTAAAGCACATTAAATCACAAGTTTACATATACATATGGTCAATATTCTAATTAAATCAATATTGCAAAAAGGGGCTTTATGTGCAAGTAAGACATCTTTTTCTAGGCTGTGGTCTGCTGCTGTGAATTCTTCCTGGCTGCAAGCTTTTAACTAGCCAGAAGGTTCCCACAGCTTGAAACAGCCAAATCTCAATTGTATTTTACCATTTCATATTTAACAATTAAGTGCGGCCCTGTTACGTTGCTCTCTGTATTTATTTTCATTTTAATAGGAATATGAAAGTATTCCTTGACACTGAAATAAATAAGTCCCAGTTCGTTGTGCGCAAGTTTCAGAAGAGCCAGACTTGTGAGAGAGAGACTTTTTGCCAACTTGTCACTACAAATGTAAAGTCAGTGTTTGCTTCTCACCACTTTCAAAACATCAGCAAGAATTTCTCCATAAAATTTCTCCAAAATTGAAAAAAATTTGAGTAATAAAACCCTGACATTACCTTGACATGCGTTAACACATTAGAGAAATCAGAATATAGCGGTAAGAGAAATGGATCAGAGAGTCTATACAACATGCCTGATGGATTTGCCAAATGTTGCAAGATTTTTCAGAAGTAGCCATTTTCAGTGCCTGAGACCTCAGTTTGCGTGTAAATGATGGGTGCAATAATAAATAATATGAATAAATCTATACTCTTTTGATCCCATGAGGGAAATCTGATCTCTGCATTTAACTCAATCGTGAATTAGTGAAACACAGTGAAGTGAAGTACACACTAACCCGGGGCAGTTGGCTGCCTGCTATAGCGGTGCTCAGGGAGCAGTTAGGGGTTAGGTGCCTTGCTCATGGACACTTCAGCCATGGTTCAGTGGTCGGACATCGAACCGGCAACTCCGAAGCTTTAACCAGTAGGCCATGGCTGCCCCAGCCATGTGTTTTTAAAGATATCCAGCCACGTGTTAATGGGGCTTTAGTTACCCATAATTGCCCTGATTGGCAAGGAAGTAGAATTCAACGATTGGGTAATTCCATTAAAAAAACACTTGTGCAAGTTGTGTAAAAGGTTAATTAAGAGGGCAGCTGTTAAACACCCACTGATGAGCACCAGATTTTTGAAGCTGCTGGTGCCTCTGGAGTCCCAAGAGCCTGTCGATACGGGATACCAGAGGCTTGCAGCTGTGCAGAGAGCTGTATTTTGGCCACCTCTTACCAATGTTAACAAGGAGAAATGTTTGCACTGGGCTCAGAATTACATAAGGACTCATTTTCAGACGGTTGTATTCACTGATGAAGGCCGCGCCTCACTGGATGACCCTGATGAATGGAGTTCTGGATGTTCTGGTGGATGGCCACCATGTCCCAACAGGGCTGCGACATCAGCAAGGATGTGGCAAAGTGATGTTTCAGGCTAGAATAATGGGGAGAGAGATGCTAGACCCCTTTAGGATGCTTGATGGTTTCAAAGAGCCTGTTCTCACTAGTCATTAGAATGTCTTTTGGGTATATCTGATTCCAAGTGACTTCTAAATACAGACATAGCCTTCTCTTTAGATCAATAGCCTAATTATCAGCCTATTCTTAAGTAGAATAAAAAAGTGATGTTTTTCAAGATTTTTCAAGTATTAGATGCAAATTTCAGTTAGCATTTCATTATAAGTGGTATGCCAATTTCATGTGCTGGTAAAAAATTATATTTGGCCTGTGGCCCCCTGCCCAGATTAACGTTTATCGAAAAGAATTTGGGCACCTCTGTTAAAGGTAAATCTGTTGGCAAGTGACCATCTGAGACACGTGTGATCATTAGAACACTGGTGACATGATGTGTGACTCAGTGATCATTAGAACACTGGTGTAAAATGTGTCTCGGCAGACCACTTGCAATCAGATTTACCCAGGACAAATTCTAATGACTAGTGTGAACAGGCTCAAAATGACCTCTGCAAAATACATGCAGATTGTAACTAACCATTTTCTGCCATGGTATTAAAGGAATAAACATGCTTTTCCACAGTAAAACTCATGCAAGACAATACAACATCTCATGCTGCAAAAAATCCCACTTAATCTTTGGCTGCTGTGGGTATAACGGAAGAAAAGCTCATGATGTGACCACCATCAACCCCTGATCTCAATCCCATTGAGAACCTTTGGAGCATCCTTAAAAGGGTAGATCTATGAGGGTAGGCAGTAGTATACCACCAAACAGCAACTTCGGGAGGCAATTTTGGCTCCCTCCAAGGAGATCCAGGCAGAAACTATCTGTGGACTTACAAGTTCAATAGATAAAAGAATTGTTAAGGTGCTATCTAAGAAGGGCTCCTGTGTTAACATGTAACTTCATCTGTCATCATCTGATCTAAGTAATAGAAAAATAGCCTAGGAGGCAGGTCCCTGAGAGGGGTGGGGCTACACCCCTTAATTACAATGGTGAGGGCAGTTGTGTTGGTGGTGTTGGGGAACATGGCATTTTGGAGTGAGTGAGTGTGTTGGCTCCAAAGACAGCAGAGTTCTGGTCTTTTCATATTTTCTACTGGTTTGATCAGCCGGAGGCCTGAGTTTCAGGATTGGAAGATGTCCTTTTTGATGTGGACAACAGGCTTTCTTTAAGTTGGCTGGCCAATGTTTGTCTTTGAGTATGTTGCCGAGTAACTTATCCAAGTGGGGTCATACCAACAGCAGGGCACAGTTTCGTGGGATTACCTGGGAAACGCCTATGTTTGTAATCATACATAAAACTAAAAGAAATCATCAGCTTTGAAGATGGTTGCCATGTTAATCCTTGCCATCTTGCAAAAGTCACTAACCATTAGAAACTACAACATTTTTTACAACAGTAAAATCTAAACCATAAACCACATAATTTTTGTACAAGCATGGCACAGGCAATGACCATGAGAATTGCATTCAGATGTTGCAACATTATTGGCCCAAATTAAGATAATATACTACACAGTTCATTGTAAAAAACGAAAATAGTAATATTCCCTTGAAAATACATACAAAGCGTAAACAGTAGAACAGCTGAAATTACGTTGACAACACTCACTCTGCTATTTACACAAAACTAACAAAATCACCTAAATGACCTACTTTGCTCACAAATTCTGGTGGCTTCACAAACTTCCTGCAAACATACACCAAACCTGTGGAGGGTGCCATTTCAACATAATTAGTGGCCCTCACAACATTAAAGATATCCAAGTAGAAATGATTTTGAAGAAATTAAATTAAACCATTCATGATTGACAAGCTTACTTCTTGCCACTCGTTGAAACATTTTCAGATAGCTATCAACAGTTATTATTACAGAATCAGTTCCATGAGTTTATAGTTATAGTTATAGATAGTGAGGCACACAAAAAAATACACAATCGCCAAGTGGATTTCTATTCATCTGATGTTCCCAGGGAGAGATAAAACACTTTTAATTGTTTGTAATTTTTCATTGTGGAACTGAGAGCACATTGGTAAATGTAAATGGTAAATGTAGATACCTCAACCATGCCCCAAATACATACATTCTCCATAAGCACATTGCATGTTGAAGATGATTGAAGATTTGATTTTTTTTTGTGTGTGTGAGAGAGACCCAGGCATGTTTTTGCAGGAAAGCCATTCCCATTCAGCATTGGCTGTCTCTTCTTTCATAGTCTCCCTGTATGCCCTGGGGTCGGAAATGCCAGAGGCCCCTTTTTTCTCTATTCCACCCTCCTGCTCTCTCTCTCTCTCTCTCTCTCTCTCTCTCTCTCTCTCACTTACACACACACACAATCTGTCTATTCCACACTCCCTCTCTCCATGTGTCTCCAGCTCTGTCTGTTTCTCAAGTCTATCTCTCCACCATCTCTTGCTCTTTCACTTTTGTTTTTCCCGTACACCAGCCTTTCTCTCTCTTTCCCTCTCTTTCTTTAACTCTTTCCATCTCTCCTGTTGCTCAACCCTTCAACTTTTCTCTCCTTTTTCTCTCTCTCCTTTTCCCACCCTACTCTTTCTCAAGCTCCTGCACTGTGTCACGTATTCACTTACTCACTCAGACTTACCCCCCCCCCCCTTCACTCTTTCTCTCTCTCACACAATTCCCTCTCTCCATCGGCCTCACACTGAATTCCCTCCATCCTCCACTGAGGTCTGGAAAAAGGGGCCCCTCTCTCCCAGGCTGCCACTCCAGCTCCAAGCACAGATGAAATTTCAGCCGCCGTAACATCATGGCCGTCACGCCTGCTAGGAGACACAAAGTCCTCAAAATCCCCCTTGCAGTGTACTTCAGCTCATCTTAATCCCACCCATCCCCACGTCCCCAAAGCCATGCAATACTCCTTAATGTGCCCTAAGGAGGTACTTAATATGGAATCAAACTCTGTTAATTTCTTTCTTGATCAGTAGTTATATGGTAGTGGGAACTCCTTGTTTACCCTAGAATCCCATGGGCAACTTTACCCAATACTCCTGTAAGGATAAAGCTATAAACTGAGTTGAAGGGTTTGGATTTTATTGGGCTTCAGCACACATCAACAGGCCTGTCATCAGTATGGGGGTGAAGTGTACTCTGTCTTGTGACAGGCAGGCCTGGGCCCATTGTGTGTTAGCTACACTGTACAGTGCAGCCCTCAGGGTTAATTTCCCACAGACTGATGCAATAGTGTTACCTGTGTGTGTGTGTGTATGTGTGTGTGCGTGTGTGTGCGCGCGCGCGTGTGTGTGTGTGTGTGCGTGTGGTGCGCCCATACAGTTTTTGTATGTGTGTGTGTGCATGTATGTGCATGTGTGCAAATATTTGTACAAACACATGGATTTGCATGCTGTTTAGGGGAAGAATACACACATTCTCTTCGCTGTTTGAGATCAAGACATTCATATGATGTGTCTCATGTGTGTGGGTGTGCACACACAGTATGTGTGAAATCACTAAGCTTATGGGCTGGTATTTCCACACACAGCCTTATCTGTGTGTGAGAGAGAGGCCCTCTGAACCATCCTATAGAGCAGTTCCTGGATGTGTTCCATCTCCCCCATGGCCAAGCCCTCACTCACTGCCTGATGGATGGGCCTGTGCCCGGACGGTTCCGGCTGGTAAAGGTGCACTGTGGGACCAGCTGGTCCTTCTCACCGAACACTCTCAACAGGACCTCTTCCCATAGAGGGTTCCATCATTAGGAATCCAGTCTTGAGCAAATAATACTTAGCTTGCAAATACAATAGCTAGCAGAACAGATAGACTCCAGCTTTGCAGAAATATATATTTATTTAATCTTGATAATCTTATGAAAAAGAGTGTATTGAATGATTTTGCATGTGCAATTCTGTTTCACTTCTGGTCTGATTTTAATAGGATTAAGATTTAGGGGTCAGTATTTCTATAAACATGTGGTCCCTTACAATTTAAACCAGAACCTTTTTTGTGAAACATGAATTACAGGCACAGAAAGAAATAACACAGTCTTGTGTGTGAAAATTCCAGCTCCAGATAATATCCAGCTATTTTAAAGGAACTGGAAATAATACTGTGTTTACATTAACCAATCACATTGTAGCATTCTTTCATAATAATCATCAGCGCTGTTCACCTGGCATGTTCGGGACCAAAGAATGAGAGGGCAATGGCAGCCTGGGCTTATGCTTGGGAACGCACTCGCTCCTCTGGGCACTTTGCCATGTATCCTTCGGGGGTGCTCTCACCTCTGACATAAAAACGCACTGTACCAGGCTGCCGCTGAGGTAATTGACTTACTGGGATTGTCCGGATGAAATAAAGCAAAGCTAACTCAATTGGAAGCCGCTTGTTTAGAAAGCAAGTACCCAACGTGAAGAAAAAAATGCATTGTCTCATCGCCCTTTCTCTTTGTCTCGCTTTTACTCTGTCTCTTTGCATTTGTCCCCGCTGGCATGAAACAAAAGCGTTTAGAGAGCTTTTGAAGAAGACTTCTTAGAATAATTAGAGGCTATCGCCACATGAATGGGGGACTCTTATTCGTGGAGGGCCATTCCATCATGATGTCACTGGACAAACTGTTCCGGCTCTCCTGTACGTCCAGTGCCATCAGGATCAAGTGGCCATCTCTCTCACAGGCCATTGGCACTAATCAAGATCATTTGTGAAACTGAGACCCTGAGCACGGCTGTCAAAGGTTAACATGTGAATATGACAACACTGACCATACATGCTCTTCTCAGATAGGCTAAATATTAACAGATAATTAAAAAAAAACACAGCAGTAACAGCAAAAAAATGTTTTATTGCCTATACTAGACTGCCTAGGTGCCTTTAAACAATTGTTTTATCTATTTGTAGCACCCTTCTTAACCAAAAGTTGTGATTCAATGTAGCCTCCATGTAACTGCAGTAGTTCGCGTAGTATTTTTAAAGTAAACCTCCATCACAGATCTCTACAGCCATTTGTGGGTTTTGTCAGTGTGAAGATCTACAACAAAGGCATCATTGACACCTTAAAATAAACTCACCACATACACACAGAGGCCTTTTCTTTCCCTTTTTACATGGAAAAAATATGTGAAAGAAAAAAGGATGAAAAGGATTTTTTCACTCTCTCTGCTTGTTCTTTTTCTGTCTTTTCTTGGTTCATTAAGTGCACATATGACTATGGACATGTTTCTTTATTAATGCTTGTTGACTTCCTAGCGGTCACATCGGCCGGCTTTAAAAAAAAGACTCCCTGTGAGGGCACAACATTCCTGGAAACAGAAGGAAGCGGCACAGAAGGAGGGGGCTGGCGGGCTGATACACAGAGACGGGTTTGTTTCATGATGATGATAAAAGCAGAGGCTCACGCACCAGGCTGGAAAGGGTGCAGAGGGGCAAGCACAGATGAGACGCACAGAACAGCACAGCAGCTTCACGTGGGAACCACTGATGCCCAGCGCAGGTCAGCCCAGGGCAGGGCCAGTTCTGGGCCTGAATAGAACCGTCTGTTTACCAGAGGGATAAGACGCCAAAGGAACTCAGTGGAGTTGTACGATGACTGAGATACATAGACGTATGGATAAGGAACAATGTGTGGGAATTCCAGTTCACCCTGCATACAATTCAATTGAATGAATTTGATTGAATCTTTTAAACGGACCACAGTGAGCAACAGTGAAATCCTTTGATTGTCTGTGTAAGGTAATCACTTTATCTGGGGTCATTTTAGTGGGTGAAGCTTAGGGTTTTCAGCCACAAACAAACAATCCTCCAGCTCACACTGAGATGCCTGCTACTGTTTCATCTCTCCCTCATCCTTCTGCACAATTGCAATTGCAGTGAGCTCAGCAGTCCCCCAAACCTTTGGCATGACGGCCATCGAGTTCTGTTGGACATCTCCATTTAAATACCACCCCCCAGCAGCATGCATACACACACACACACACACACACACACACACAAACACACACACAAACAAGCGCATGCACTCACACAAACAGAGAGGGGGAGAGATTCACATGCACTCCAAGCCCAGGGCCAACCAACAGTCATGCAGAGCTCCCACATAGAGGAAGCACATTTGTTGAAGAGGAGGATGGAGGCTGGCGGGTTGGGTGTGGAGCAGGAGGCATTTACACAAAACACAACTGGACGATTGAATACAAAGATGAGAGGGAATCCTTGGACATTGATTCTTCCCTTATTGGTCTAGTGAATTATGATTATGAATTATGATCATAATGCATTAGACCAATAGATGAATTGAACACAGCATTTTGGAGTGCTTTACCACACCCCACATGCAGACCAAGTCTCAGATGGTTCCGTATGGTCAGTAGACTTTTCCAACAAGAGTGGAAGGGTTGTGTGTGTGAGAGAGAGAGTGAATGTGGGTGATGAGAAATGACAAAAGAAACAGTGGCTTCTTTTGGGCTGTAGGGGGAGTTATGGTTCTGTGTGTGTGTGTGTGTGTGTGTGTGTGTGTGTGTGTGTGTGTATGTGTACCTACACTGATGACAGTGGTCGGGTTAGAGAGAGAATGTCTGCAGCATGGTTGTGAAAGAGGTTACTATTTGATCATTTATTTATAGGAAATTCCTCTTTTGGAAGTGTACATTCATGTTGCAGTGTGTGTGTTGAGGGGTGGAGAGGGGGTGTCAGATGAAGCTGAGGGTTGGATGTGTGATAACGCTGGGCTGTGTGTGGCTCCGATTGGTGTGTGTGCAGCACCACCAACACTGGTAGACCGCTATTAGCTAGTTTGCAAAATGCATTGCTCTCACTGGCTGCTGAGTTTATATAGGTGTTCCCTTAAGGAGACATCGTCCTGGCACTGTCCTTAGGGGTTTATGCCGGGATGAATGGATCTAATAGCCTAAAAGGGCTGTTCACACCAGAAGTGCTAACAACAAAGACAGCTGTATCTGTAGTAATATGAGCATTCAAATTGACAAATGATAAGGACAGTCTTTCATCATGTTGATCAATGGGATGTATGAAATTTGATGAATTCCGATTGGCTGTCAGATTTCCATTGGTCTCAAAATTGCTCTGGTAAGTGATCCACAATGATAGAATTCTTCATGTCGTTATCATCGTGGTATGCAGTATGGATGTTGTCATTCATTTTAGAAAGTCGTATATAATACTCTCCTGGAGTGAACTGTGAAAGTGCAGTTTTCTGTCAGTGTCTTTCTTTGTTTCACAATGAAAAAAATCAGAACTAGCAATGCCAGAGTCATTTGCAACTTGTTAAAAAACATTTCTTGATTAGAAACAGATATATCACACACTGTGTTTGGTGAGTAAGAATGTATAAACATGATCAGCTAGCACTGCTTTCTTCACATCTTGTTTATCTGCACCATATGTCTGCCTGTTGTGCTTGCCGCAGAGTAGAGGTGATTGTGGGCTGTCTTTGTGGTGTGCACTGTGAAATGTTTTTGCATCCAAAAGCAACACGCAACTAAGGCGACTAAGCTGTCAATCAACTTGTACATTGAAGTCTTGCCGCTCCTCATAAGAGACCGTGTGTGTGTGTGTGTGTCTGTCTGTCTGTCTGTCTGTGTATGTCTGTACTCTTTGTATGTATGTGTATATATATGTCAAACTGAAAGTGTGTGCATTTCTGTGTAGAATGTTTTGTTTGTTTCTGTCGAGTGATTACACGTCTGTCCCTGCTTTGCTGTGTGAGTGAGTGCATGTGTGTGTGTAAGTGTGCTTTGTGTTTGTGGCCCTAGTGATGAGCAGGGTGCAGCTGAGGTGAGTCAGGGTAACAGGGTAAAGCCTCTCAGCAGGGCCAGCCCCACTAATCTAATCAGCTGGTGCAGAGTACTCTCTCCAGCCTGGCTGTGCTGCACTTCTCTGCCCATGATATATGAGTGGCCACACACACACACACACACACAAACATACATACACTCACACACACATACTCACATACTCACATACACACAACAAACTCACATACACTGTCTAACAAGTGCGCACTCTCTCACAACACACACATGCACACTTACACACACACACACACACACACACACACACACACACACACACACACACACACACACACACACAAGCCACAGCCAATACTGCAAACAGAACTAGCACTAAGGCCGCTGCCACCACTATTTTTGCAGTAGCTCTACTCTCATCTGTCGAGGACACTCCGTTCCTTTTTCTCCTCTTCTCTTTTCCTTGCCCACCCCTCCCTACCTAGCCTTCTTTGAAATTGTCCCCTCCATTTCCTGTCAATTTCTCTCTTTCTCTCTCTCTCTCTCTCTATCTATCTATCTATCTCTCTCCCCATCTCTCCTCATTCAACCTCCACCTGTCCTTGTTGTTTATGTCTCTCGTTTTGGTGTTTGTGAGTTTTCAAAGCTAAGAGACACATGATAAAAAAAAACCTGAAAGACATTAATAGACTTCTGGTTGTGCTGACTGGGTGCCCTCTTCACTTTATGCTTTCACATGCACTCAAGAGATTTTCAGTGCCCACATTTTTCTGTGTGTCTGCTGGAACCAGCAAATTATTTGAGCTAGAAATGAGTATGGTCAAAAAACATGCTGAATGATGATTAAAAACATGTCAAAAACGAAATGTTATATGTGTCTTTGTTATACAACCAAACAGGGGACTTTTTGATTGTATGTCATCTTTGCTGATTACAAATTCAATTCAGATCCATTCAATTCATTTCAGGGAATAACTAAGCTCAGGGAATAAGCCAGTGGGAAAAATTACTTGAACTCCAGTTTATGCAAAGCAATCAGCACACTTTTCAGTTTTAAATCCCCCCTAAATCATATTATTTCAACTTAAAACACACAATAGAATGTACAGTACCCTTTTCAACTGTGTCAAGCCCTCAGTTTGAACTGCCATTCGAGTGCTAAAGAGTTTTTTGAGCCCATTCTAATTTGTTGTTCTCAGGGATATGCTGGTTATGAATGCGTCACTGGCCATGACGCCAGAGAGAAGCCAAGCTTAGTCCTGTTGCTAATTCGTCTCAGAGAGCCACGTAATAGGAATAATGTTTTTCAAACACTCCACCGGGCTCCCTGGGTACTGCCTTTGCAAACAATGCAACATCTATTAATTGGATGGATTTGGTGGCTGTGGTGGTGGTGGGTGCAGGGGGAGGAGGGCTGATGGCTCCAGTATCTTCCAGATGGTAAAAAAAAATGTTGGGACCGATGGCAAGAGATGATGTCTTTTGTGGAAGAGGGAGATTATCCTCTCGGGTTCTCGGAGCAGAAATGAAACACAATGTGCTACACAAGCACATGGATCAAATATTTGCCAGACTTAGCTCTTGAAGTTGGACTGAAGTCAGCACAGGAAAAAGCAACAAACTGTATTTATTTGCATTAACATCCCCTATTAAAATAGGAAACATTGTCTATTAAATAATATTTCACAAGTGAAATACTCCTGTTTGAGCCTATGAGAGTGCATATTCATATCTATCAGAAAGACAGACTCTGAATCCGTGTTGTTTAAGGTCAAGTGCTAACGATCATCAGTTTTATGTTTGTATGAATCTCCTCTCTTTTCACAAAGCAAATGTCTACTTGAAGACAGGAATACTTGAACTAATTTGATTGTTTGACAAAGCAAAATGTGTTTGTCAGCCACTGCAAATGAAACCATCGGCCGGAACAGGCACAGAATCACTTAAGGTTGAGATGCTGTGACAGGCTGCGCGGTGGCATTAAAGAATTTGATTCTTTTCTCCAAAATGTTACCATGGTAACTTCTTGGCCCATTCTGCCAGGAACAAGCAAGTTGAGAGCCATTTTTATTATCAGAGAAATTCAGAGATGACCCCTCTTATAAGTGGAGGAAGGGAATAATTTGAAATATATTTAGATCCTCTGAAGAATCTTTTCTTATTATTTTCAATTTTGGGGATTTCACATGAATTGGTGTTTTCATCCAAAATGAAAAAAGGTCTTGGCTTAGTCACTTTGCAGTGAGTGCATCTGGACAGTGAACAATAACAAAGAGGTGAAGCTGTCGCTAGCAAGCAAACTGAAATTCTCCATCTTCCAAGTATAATGCCAGCAGTTATGTAGGACTAAAACATGGCCAAACCTTTCTATTTCAAAAAGCACCACTTTTTACTTGACAGAACATGTAAGCCGATGTAGGTTTATTTTTAAGGTCTTAGGAAGACAGAAGATGACTATCTAAAGTGTGGTCATTCTGTCTTGGTCAGGGATAAGGACACATTCATAAGACCACAAAAGGGACAGGGGACAAAAACAACAGTAACCAAGCAACCGACAGCAGGATGATATTAGAGGTTGCCAACAAATATAGTCATCAATAGTAATAGTAATCAAGTCCCTCAGTAATATATTTTGTTTCTAATCTATGGAAAATGTTAGACAATGCAAAAAATCTGAGTTAATCAATCAAAAGATGATTGAAATTTTTCAATATCTCTATGGGATTTAATATTTGCTCGATATGCCAGACATACACTGGGAATATTACAATTTTTACAATATTACACACAATTCAAGGTGACATGCTATGTCTATACTAGTCTGTTTTCATCTTGATGCAGAGCTGATCGCTGTCCACACACAGTCTTGAATCCATTTCTGTGGCTTGTTCTCTGCAGACTACTCTTCCCAGTACACAGCCATTCATGCTGGTGAAATATTACTTTACCTCCACAAACTGTGTTTAGACAGTTTAAGCATTGTAAACAGATTGTAAACAGATTTTCTAAAACGAATAGTTCTGGTTCTTGATTACGATTGGTTGAATCATAATGCTGTTGTATATTCCCCGATATGGCATGGCTCAGAGTGCATTTCGTTCTATATTACTGCGCCATTCAAAAGTTACGTTGGCTCCATTTGTGCGTTACTTGGCAACCATTCATCTGAAGGAATTATATTTCTTGGCGGAGGAACTGATGTTCAGGAATAAATGGCTATATTTCTTGTTTCTGTGGCTTAATGTGGTCTAATGAAACCGAGCTAAGTATGTGTGATAACCGTTTTAGAAAAGCAATAAGCCCCTTGAGTTCACTCTATACCGTGAATATAGCACAGCTGAGGGAGTTTAACAGCATTCAGCTTTGCACGACTCGCCTCGTGCCTAACGACACCCCTCAGCTGTGCTATATTCATGGTACAGAATGGCTTCTTGGGGCTTATTGCTTAAGTAAACAACAGCAGTCAGCACATACAACAAGGTTAACAACATTTGTAATTTGATATCTGCACTGGTAACATTAGTAGTAACTGACCATTTTTCATAGTTGTCTTATATTTCCTGTGAACAACTCATGTGACAGACACATGACCAAATGGGGCTCATGGTTCCAAAATGCTTATGGATCCAGTGGTGTGTTTTCAAACCTAGTTTTAATTCAAATGTTTCTGCACAATTTTGTTGTATTTATAACTAGTTCAATAAATTAACATTTCCTTTCTTCTGTGTGAACCATTTCCTAATAAGAAAAACAAATACTCTTGTTTTATCGAGTTTAAATGTCAAGGTGTGATGGAAAATCATGTTTTACCACATCTGGAAGATATGACTGTCTGGAACATATTGTCCTCTATATCATATCAACAAACTACTGTCAGTATGTCACAGAATGCTAGTAACCAAGACAAGTGATTCTCAGAATAGGGAAGGTATCTGAAATAAAACAACTCTCAAGTCCTCTATAAAGACGTCCATTAAAATAACACCCACAGACTTCAAAATGTCAGGTCAAGCAAACATCCTTATTAGTGACGTTAAACTGAAACAAAATGACAGTTTCAAGGTGAAGAAATCTCTTGTTGCTTCGTCAGATTTGGTCTGAAAATACAAACAATCTTAGCTTTTATTCTCTGTGGTTGCAAGGGGGACACATGCACATGTTTAAAAACATTAGTGATATCAACTGATTTGACAAAGACACTGAGACAGAATCTATTCAAAGATGGATAAAGATAGGCTTTTTATATGCATAGCCCTCAGGACTGCCTTAGATCTTTGCAACATTGTCAAGCTCTTCATCAGATCTTTGTCCCTGTGTAAAGAACATTTTCGCATTGAGTATAGAGTATGTACTATACTTAAGAGTATACTTTATGGAGCATGTGTTAACATAGGTCTATCAGTCTAGCAAACTCAATTGTCCAACTTGAAGACTTAAGTGAGATCATAAATACCTTTTCTGACAAACAAGCTTAGGGCCTTGAGATCAGTGGCGTTCTCCAATATACCAGATTCTATCAACTTTGTTCCTCTTTATCCTCTTCAAATAGCAGTTGAGCACTGGATGTTATGGACAAAATAAATGAAATACAAAAACCTCAAACAGCAAACCTCAACATGGACTTTTTAATTTCAGAGTGAAACAGTAAAGGCTTGTTTTTTCCCTCAACATTTTTTTGGATGCCAGGCTGGTTTGGAGTTTACGGCTGCCTTGCATTCACTGTTGTGACTCAGGGTGTTGGGGTTAAAAATAGCATCTAAAAAGACTCTTTTGTGTGCAGGAAATTGAAGGTAATCAGTGCAACTGAAAGGAGGAGAGATGCTGAATACGCAACAGAGGCAATCAGACTGGAGCTGAGGCCACCAGGGGCTTCAGTGGAGGAGGCAGACTAGCAAATGATGGAGAGAAATGGCTCAGACCTGAACAACCCAAATTTCCTTCCTCATTATCATGCTGTAGAAGATGAGCAAAAAGGATGGGCATGAGGTTCCCTTAACTAGCTCTGTTTTTAAAAAGAAAAGAAAAGACAAAAAAAGGTTTCTGTCAGTAGAAAGGAGGTGTAACAGCTCTCTAGACTGCTGGACTGTACTGTACTTGCAGCTGAGCAGCAAGATTTGGGCTACAACTAGTAGAGTGAGGCAAGCATCAGATTTATGTTTTAATCCGGTATGGCACGAGTCACACGTGCTGTTAGATGTGCTTAAGTCTGAGCGTGCCCCATTGTGACATGCACAGAAGGTGCAGAAGAAGAAGACTTGGAAAATAAATAATCTGGGGCTGTGAAACAAGGAGAATAATGGTCTGCGTTTTGGCATAAGTAAGAACCGTGGTTCTTGTTCCACACCTTACATTCAGCAATCACAGAGAATTCAGCTGCATGGTTCAGTGGACTGAATGCAATTCATGAATGTTAAAAAAATATACTTCTTGTCCCTTTGTAGCCTGAACATACAGAGAGATGCTTATACACACACACACATGCACACACACACCTGCATGACTCTTTAATTGCAATATTAACAATGTCCCGATGACGTGTGTAGGAGTTGGATTTAAAGGCTATCCATTTAAAATTATAATTTTGTATTTACATAAGGCATTGTAAATCACAAAATACTGCTGAAACACACCAAAGAGTCTGCAAATTGTGCTGTGTTTAAATGGTGTTAAAAGCCTTCTTTAGTTTATATGGCTACTATAATATAAACATCTATCTAATATAAATGCTCTATTTGTTTCCTGTATAAAACATAGTTTCTCACAGAAGAACATTTAAATTACAAGTTTGTTTATTTACAAAGTATATTCAATAAAAAGGAAGTGTCATTTACAAAACATACTGGATAAAAAAGAGCAATGCACACGCACATATATACCAGTATTAGGACATCAGTATCGATTTTCTGGTGACGCACCTTTTAAAAACCGAACTTCACAAAAATACTGGGGTGTATGTCAGTGAGCATTAGCAGTCAGGTGAATCCCCTTAATCATTCACACGGTACGAAGCAGAACAGGGAAATAAGGGCATGACAAATGCAGCAACAATATCATTTGAATATACAAATATGCAATTGATAACTAACGAGTAGCCTAAACAACATAATTCATTGAATACCTACTGGAGATGTTCAGATGCCCAAGAGTAAAATAAACTAACGAGCTAGGACACGACTTCATGTCTTGTGATGATACACTTTTTCATCTTCACAAACATTTTAATTGATTTGAGTCCTGTGAGAAAGGGAACAGCACTGGGGGGTGGCAGTGTGTCAGTGATAGCAGCCTTGGTTCAATTTTTCTAAAATACACGGGCGAAACAGAACTTTAAATTATATATGAATGACAATATTTCTGAAATTTTCAATACTGTGTCTGTACTGATCAAGCCAGTTCCTCAGCTCTGATATTCGGTATCCCTCCGGTCCCCTGCCTCCTTGGTACACAACCTTGCCGTCCTGGAGTATATAAAGTCTATCGAAATATGCTCCGTACGCGGCATTTGAAGAATTCTCCATACTGTCTGCGACCACAAGACAACCCGGCACTTCTTGGTTCATCAACTCTGCAGCTTTCAGTCTGTCCTCAAGACAGCGGTGTTGGGGGATTTGGTACGGCGCATCGGAGCTAACCCATCCATCTGACGGATGCGCCTCCTCTATATACACAACAACGGAGTCTGCGATATCAGCGTATTGGTTTATAACCCGCTGGAACGCCTTCAGGCGTGTCATAAACGGTGGTCAGGTACAGCTACCAAAGTTTAGAATAAGCGGTCTCTTGCCTTTCGCATAGTCAAGAATCCGGGTCTGTTTTCGGTCTCCAAGCTGCACAACTTCGGTGTTCGGCGCTTCGTGCCCCAGGTGCGCCGACTTAAAGAAGTCCAATTTGTGACCGTGCCAGACCGCTTTCAGCGACTCCAGGCTGAACATCCGATTAGAATCAGAGATACACAGAGGTGGATCATCTGCGCTCCCCGCGCCCCCTTCGCTCTCCCGCATTTTGAACAGCATTTTCCTTACACACAGAAAATCGAGTAACCAAAGCATGATCGCAGCCACCAGGAAGCGAGGCAGCAAAATAAGACAGATGACAGCATTTTTAAGTGCCTTGATGGTTTTCATGCCGAACGCGGGTGGCGCGACCACCGTGATTAGGCCTGGCTACAGGAGACTTGAGTGGCTGCGTTATCATCCGTTCTGATCCTCTTCACTTGAGTTCTAGACTGCACACAAGTTCCGTTTTTATAGGACTGGGGTGAGGATTTGAATGAAACACACTCCGCCTCCAACCTTGACCGACTCCTCACATGGTGGGGATTACCTCCCATTAACTTGTGTTGGTGATGTAAGGGTTAGGGAAATGAAACGGAAACATGAAAACTGTGAAGAAAGCACTTCGGGATTGCACACCATATTTATCAGATTCTACCAGCCAAGAATTTCTTACCTGTTGAGCCTACAGACTGCTAATGAAACATAGGCTATCTGGTTATGTGAAAGTTTTACATAGGTCACAATTAGAATTTAATAAACACACCGGGAATAAGGTAACGATATCAATTCCGAATGGGTAAGTACAACTGTATTCCCTACTGATATCAGCTCAAAATAATGAATGCGCTCAAAAGACTAAATGGCAAATGATTAGTTCTTCCGCTGCTCCAGTGTTTACAAGATAAACGTGAAAAAATAGTGAATGTCATTGGTGCGTCCTGATTTATCACGTGTATGTTTAGCCTATAGCAAACGCCAATGGTTTTAATTAATTAGGGGTGCTTTGTATTGTCCTGTTCTGTTGCTGTCTAGGAGCAGGTGCTTTATACTCACCAAGCGCATAGGGAAATCACTAGACGGCGCTGGTGATTGCCATAAAACATGAGGACTATTCAGTGAGGCGCAAAAAAACCCTAAAGCATAATCGATCATAACCTATTTTAGCGACTAAACAGTGGCGAAGAGCAAAATAATTTGACACTTCATATAGGAAATACTTACCCCAAAAGTGATGCACAATTTGGATATATAACAGACGAGAATCAATTTCGTTAGAGAGTTGCATGCGCTCAGTGATCAGTTTTGATCAATTTAAACTCCTTCTTGGACTAGATATTCCACATTTTCTTGCGGTAGTATATGATTAGTTATGTAATTTAATTTAGAAACCAGTCTTGCAGCATTCTGTCCAAGTATTTTGTAAACCCAATGCAGAAAAAGACATTTGACCAAAAGCCAGTTTGCATTCGAAATTACGCTGTTGTAAGATACAAAGTCGGTAATTAGTCTTTACTTTCCTCCACTGCAGGTTGTTTAAATAGCGCGTCTGATGTTGTTGATGCTAAAATAAGCAGCCTCCCAAAAACGTCAAAAATGTCTGGACAGCGCTGATATTCTGTATGGATGAGCAAGTGTTTTGGCTAGGAGGTAATCCTGACACATTACGTCGGATCAGCTAAAGGAATGTAACAAACATGAAAATAGAGAGTAAATATTTAGTTTTTTTTTTTTTTTTTTTTAACAAATCACCGGATTTGATTAGAACAAAGCGGACCACTCTTGAATGGTTTAAGGGGTGTTAACGAAGCTATCAATCAACGACATTACTGTTGGAGATAGGTTTAGTTCTTATTCACTTTCCATCGTTGAGTTAATCAATGCATGGACTAATTCAGTATGTTTGATTCAAGTCCAGCAAAACGTTAAACGATTAAATGTGACTGCAACACCGCCTGTTTGTTCCACAATGCAGAGATGGTCAGCAAGTACATAGGTGCTACCCACATTGCAGTGTAGGTGTAGCCTACATCTAAAAAATATAAAGCATAAAGATTTTAATTACATGCAGTTGAATAATCTAAAGTTTAATGGTGCAATATTTTAATGAACACATTCATTTAAAGCCCTGGACTTGTTTAGAGGTATATCATAGCCTACTACATTGTGTGAAATAAACATCTCCTGAAATTGCTATTGAGTTGTCTGTTAATGGAGAGGGAGAGAGCATATTATTGTAGAAAATGATAAACACTTGTGGCTTGAGTATTGCATAGGAACAAAACTTTTCCTTCACACAGTATTATCTCTTATGACATAATTAGACAAATGTATTCTTTAATCACTTTTTGATGACCTTCAATTCAATTCAATTCAGTTTTATTTATACAGCGCCTTTTACAATAGTATTGTCTCATGGCGCTTCACAGAAGGAGCACCCAAGAGCAACAGGGGCAAGGAAAAACTCCCTTATGTTCAGTTAATCTAGGAAGAAACCTTGGGCAGATCCACGACTCAAGGGGCTAACCCAACTGCCAGGGGTCATGGAGAAAAATTACAATCAGTAGTAACCATGACAGACTATAAGTTGCCTATGGTTTAGCTAAGGTTCATAATAGTTCATAATAGAGTATTATCCCACTTTTACATTACATGGTAATCAGTCTATAGGTGGTTATCAGGAATTATGGCTGGACAATGTAGCAGCGGCCAGGCATAGTGACAAACTCAAAGGAGTGAGATGGGTCACGGGGGTAACAGTAAGGGTCCATTTGACAGCGCCATTGTGAGGGGGGGTCAATCACGAAGCCTCAGGAAGGGGAGTCGGGCCCAGCATCGGCGTCCAGGAAGGTCCTCTGTGATGGGGAGTCGGTCCTGACATGGGCCTCCCGTAGTGTTGGTTGTAGTCCACTCAGGAGGGGAGGGTGAGAGGAGTCCGCCAGAATGAGGCAGGGATGACACTCAGCAAAGATAATTGTGGACAGAGGAAAATAGTGAATTAGGCCAGGCTCACACATCATAAAGCAAATGTGTAATTTGGGCATACATACATGTGTATAAAATATATATATACATATAAATATTGAGAGAGAGCTGAAAGAGAGAGAGAGGGAGTTGTACGGCATGACACATGAAGGTTGTGTGGCGGCGCTAGGCTATAGCAGCATAACTAAGGTATGATGCATGGTAACCCAGCACCACTGCAGGGATGGTCAGTGGCTGCCATGCCTCGCAACTGGGGGCAACAGCAGAGGCAGTCCCTTCCAAAAGACCCATGAGAAGTGATGATTTGCCATGCACCATTCCTAACTATGGGAAACAGTAAAGAGGAAGGTTTTAAGTCTAGACTTAAAGGTATTGAGAGTGTCCGCTTGTCGAATGTGGAGGGGGAGATTATTCCACAGGAGGGGTGCACGGTAACAAAAGGCTCTTCCTCCTATCGTAGATTTTGATATTCTTGGGATTACAAGGAGACCAGCATTTTGGGATCTTAGGGTTCTAGGAGGGTGGTAAGGGACAAGTAAGTCTTTAATATATGTTGGTGCATTGCCCTTGAGGGCTTTGTAGGTTAGGAGGAGTATTTTAAAATCAATTCGACTTTTAATAGGGAGCCAATGTAGGGAAGCAAGGATAGGAGAGATATGTTCATATTTTTTTGTCCTGGTGAGAGTTCGGGCCGCAGCATTTTGTATTAGTTGTAGGTTTTTGATGCAAGTATTGCTACACCCAGAGAATAGAGCATTGCAATAGTCGAGCCTGGAAGTAATAAATGCATGTATTAATTTTTTTAGCATCCTCAAAGGACCTTATCAGTCTTGACAATGTTAAACTCTTACTCCACATCACCTATCTTTCCCTATGCTGTCTTGCAGCAGTAACTCTCTATCTGGATAACATAGTGGGGGAGTGTACAGCTCCAGTGAAATAGATGTGGAGTTCAATGTATTTGATTCCTCATTATTTAATGAACTGGAATAATTGTACAAACGACAAAAAGTATGCAATTATTAAATGCTCTTTCACACACCAACTTTGTGTCTCATTCTATATAGCATCCGTTTTCTATAAGTGTGTGGTTATAGGTAGTAGTTGAACCAATAGTATTCCAATACATCCGTCAATGCCATAGATGATATTTATGAAAATGCTAATCTAATATGTAACTGCGAGACGGAGAGCAAGAGTGTCTAAAAGGGACAATATCAGAATTAAGAGATCCATTAATGATGTTGCAGATCAATTAAGTGACAAGAATGTCAGCGGAGTCCCTTAGGAAGTATATTCACAAACAATGTATGTCTCATCAGTGAAGTTAAGACATCTGTTAGGAGTTGCTGTTAGGAGTACATGTAAACTGTAATGCCATAGCCACATAAGTACATGTTTATAATTGTCTGGCCTCACTTCACTTTGGGGTTTTGTCAGTTCCAAACCTGTTGCTCAGTTGTGGTTAGGTTGCTTCTGTTGCCGTTGGCGAGCCAATCATTTGAGCTCTTTCATTCTGTGCCAGTGTGCAACCACAGAACAAATAGCTCAAACAATCTTAGTTGTCATCTTAAGTGACAAATGATGTCTGTTGTGACAGTCCTTCATGGGCAGTATTGATCATCTCGTGTCTCTTGTCTGATTCTTTCTTCCAATCATGCCTATTGGCTTAGTGTTGCAACATTTACGCAATACTATATGTACTTGAGTAGAACACAAGGAACGAGACATTTTGAAAACAATAGAGACTGTCTCTGATAAAAATTAAATTTGTGACCCTTTTAACACATCCATATGGTCTACTGTGATGTGTTAACAGATCATGTTGATGAACAAATTAAGCAATCTTTAGATTTGCAGTGCATCAATGACAGAACAATTTATGCAGCCTGAGCCTTTGCCATCTACAGCAAAACAAAGGAACCGATCCTGATAACTTGCAGTGTTAACGTAATAATGGCCAATAACATAATAACTGCCATTTTTAATGTAATAAAACCAATAATGTAAGAACTTGCCGGTAACATTATAAAAGTTTTGAACCAATAATGTAATAACTTTTTGCCAATAATGTAATAAGTTATTACATAATTGGATGGCTATTACAATAATGGCTGGATAAATGAAAACAAAAATGCAAAAATGTAATAACTGGTTTGTCAGAGTTGTATCCCATTTAAAATTTGGAACTTCCAACCCATACTCAGCACAGATGTTCCAATACTATACAGATCAATTCAGTTATGTTTATACAGTGCCATTTACAACAGAATTGTCTTGTGGTGCTTTATAGACAGTAACAACGAGCACCCAAGAGCAACAGGGACAAGGGAAATCTCCCTTGTGGTAGTTATTCAAAGAAGAAACCTTGGGATGATCCACGGTCAAGGGGTCAACACCACTGCCAGGGATAATGTACAGTCAGTAGTTACCATAAGTGATAGACTACAATTTGTTCATGGTTTTGACTGAGCATCATTATAATTCCAAAATATGGTCCCACCACATTATATGGTTGTCAAGCTATAGGTGGTTGTCTAAAATTCTGGCTGCACAGTGTAGTAGCAGCAGTACACCATCCCACCTAGTTATGGCACTCTATGAATGCCTTACCTGCCAGCATCTTACATTCTAATATTACATGTTGGACTCTCAGAGGCTATCTTACATAGCCTTGCCTTGGATGTAAGATCCTGGCCTCTACTGATCTTGTATTCAGGGTTTACTTTTTTGTCTCTCCATCTCTCCATTGGTGGCACTACACCACACGGGTGGTTGAGGGCTCGTTGGATGCAGCTTCTTGAAACCCATGTACTATTAAAACTAGTTATTCCACAAAAACTGTGTCAAACCAACCTGCCTAAAGGGGATTGGAATCATTGACAAAGCATTTGCTTACAAGCAGTGTAGGCAGATATATGATAATTATCACATTTGTATGATAATGTTGACCTCTGTACAATGTACGATCAAAAATTTTTAAAAATCCTATAATGTACGATAATTTCAGAATTTTTGTTCGTTCGTTGTAGCCTATATATAGAATTCTACATACGCTTATTCAACTCTTTGAGCATCATTTAAAGGGAGCAGGCACGCTGATAGCCAGGATATATTAAATGGCTCGATATTGTTTTGGGATGTTTTCCTGCATGGCATGTTTGATCACAATGTTGCAACTTTGTGTGCTGGTCGAATAGCCTCCATCCCTGAGAACCCTTTAGCCCTGTCTCTGGGTGGAGAGGCATTATGGGCCTAGTGGGCCTACATGCCCACCAAGTTTCATGAGGCTAGATGTTTTGGTGTCCCATCAATGGTCTACCAAAATTTACTGAAAAACCCGAAACACCTGATTTTTTCTTTTTTTTGCCATTAGGTGGCACTACACCACAAATGGGTTATTAAGGACTCGAATTATTCAGCAAAAACTGTATCTGGCCAACCTGTCTTGGACCAGGGGGGAGTAACCCCCAGTAAAAAAAGATACAATACCTTCACCTATATGACCGTCAATTGTTCTGTGCTGTGGCACTCGCAATAAATTGATCGATTGAGTGACGGAGAGAGAGCCAGAGTGAGAGTATAGGTGTGTTTGTGTGTATGTGGTCACGGCTTTAAGCAGCTACAGTGTTTGAAAGAGACAGTAGTAACACCAGATGCTAAAGAAGTGTTTTAAATTTTAATTAAATTTTCAATTTTTTTTTTATTCAATCCAGCCAGTAACGTAATAGCCACCCAATAACGTATTCATTTATTACATTATTGGCAAAATGTTGTCAGCCTACATTATTGTTATTACATTATTGGCTTTTTTATTACATCAAACACAGTGTGTGTGTGTGTGTGTGTGTGAGACAGAGAGAGAGAGAGAGAGAAAGGGGAGGGAAAAAAAGAAAAAAAAAGTTTTTTCGTGCAAAGACTGACAGGCACAGGCTTAGGCTGTCTTTGTTTCCGTGTTCATAAATCATATGGCTTGGTGGAAAAAACTGTTCTGGAGTCTGGTGGTCCGAGCCGTCAATATCAATATCTACTTCAATGTCACTTGCCAGATGGTAGCAGCTGAAACAGCCTATGACTATGATGGCTGGGGTCCATACTGCTTCTTTTGACCTTTCTGATGCATCACCTGTTATATAAGTCCTGAAAGGAGGGCAGATCACATCCACAGATGCCTTGTGCTGAACTTACAACTCTTTGTAGTGCTTTTCGTTTGGTTGCAGAGCAGCTTCCAAACCATGCATTGATGCCTCCAGTCAGGATGCTCTCTGTAGTGCCTCTGTAAAAGGCCTTCAGGATCTTGGATCGCATACCAAACTTCCTTTGTCGTCTGAGGTGGAAGAGACGCTGTTGGGCTTTTTGAACAATCTGGTGTGAGCATTCCAGGTCAGGACTTCTGTGATGTTAACATCAAGGAACTTGAAGTTGCTGACCCTTTCCACAGCAGAACCATTGATGGTAATGTGGTCAAAATGGTCCTCTTTACAATTAGCTCTTTGGTCTTTGCCACGTTGAGAGATAGGTTGTTCTCCTGACACCACTGTGTTAAGTTGTTGATTTCCCTTGTGTAAGATGTTTCATTGTTGTTGTTTAATCAGACCAATTACAGTGGTGTCATCAGCAAACTTAATGACCATATTAGAGGTATGCATAGCCACACAGTGAGTGTACAGGGAGTAAAGGAGAGGGCTCAGGACACAACCCTGGGGGGCACCTGTGTTGATGGTCAAGGAGGATGAAATAATGGAGCCCATTCTCACCATCTGGAGTCGCCCTGACAGAAAAGTCCAGGATCTAGCTGAATAGACTGGCTTGTAGACCAAGACTTCTGAGCTTGCTGTCAAGTCTGCTGGGGACAATGGTGTTAAATGCAGAATCATAGTCTATAAACAACATCCTTACATAAGTATCCTTCTCCAAATATATTATGGAGGAATGCAGTGCAGTCATGATGGCATCATCAGTTGATCTGTTCTGTCTGTAGGGGGGTTCTTTCTGGAGGGTCAGTGGTAACCTCAAAGCAGGTATAGAAGCAGTTTAGCTCATCTGGGAGTAAAGGATGAGAGACTTGATGCATTTCTTTTCTATAAGATCTGAGATCATGTGTAAGCTGTTGTACTGACATGACTAATTAGTTTGACTGTCTTGTTCATAACAATGGCACAGGACTTAATTCTGATAACACTGACTGTGACACTGTCTCATTGACATAAATACTTGGTTTTGAGACATATACTAGCAGTTTCTATTGTGGCAACATAAATTATTTGAGAAATTAACCAAAGCAACCAAGACAGACTGTTCTAATTAAGGCAATTAGTGTTGCATTTCATCTGAGTCATTTTAAGGGCTCAAAGTGATGAAATCAAATCAGAATGTGTAATTCTAAGGAACAAAGGGTGCTTTTTAGGGGTTAGTCAATAGCTGGCATAGGTCTGTAAGTATCCATTACAGAAGTTATACATAGGAGCTGTTAGATTTGTTTGAGATTAGAGATAAGAGATTAACTGTATGAAATAAGTTAGAAATAATAACATGAAAGCACAACATTATATACTTTAAAATGATGTGTTGCAGGTATGGCAGCCGTATATTTTGTAATAGCACAGTAAATGCACAAGATTACACTCTCTCTCACACACACACACACACACACACACACACACAGAAAAGTATATCAGTGATTGTCATAAATAAAAAGACATTATACAAATAAGCCTTGTTACTGACATTTATGATAGATATGAAGATGGGTTCGATAACATTTGCAACAACTGTGTATATACAGTGCTTTGCATGCATATCTGGTGGTGCCAAGTTCCAGTCAGTACAATTAGATGTTCACAGCTGGGCTAGAATGAAAGCATTTTTAATGTCTATTTGGCCTCCTTCAGTCTACGATTGAGACTGATTGGATTTATGCCTAAAATGACAGCCTACTAATAGGTTTGGAAAACAAGTGTCATGAGAGTGACTGTACAAAGTGAGTTTACACAGCATTCATTAGTTGTATTAGTTAATGACTCTGGAGAAATGTCAACTTCTCTAGGAAGTATGTGAAACCTGCATTGTGTAGACAACACAGTCTGGTTTTCTGTTTACCCTTCACTACTTTACCGCAGTTGTTTACTTTTCTATGTGTGGTTCCTGAACTATCTCTTTGGCCTTTCTCTTTCCTCTTTACCACATTAATTTTAACTATACCTTAAGAGGCTGCAAAACAAAGCCTCCAATACCTCATCTCCTATGGCTGATCTTGCTGCATGGACTTGAATCACTCACTTCATGTCCAGTGCTGGAGTTACTGGCACTGGGTTCAGGTTCAGCCATTGGCCAGCTCTGTACATTAAAGAGAAAGAAGGATCATACAAGTCAGGCCACGACCACCTCAAATAAATTCCCTTCCCCGTCAAAAGAATAAAATTCCCCTGAATCTTAGGATCTTCCATCAGCTACATATCATTATGCCTTGAGAGTCCATCCCAGGAAATGTAACTGCTCATTACCATCAGAGCAGTTAACACTCTCTGGATCCTGTGATCATAATGACCAATTCAACTCCAATTCACACTTTCACTTATTCTAATTATATCAGTGCAGGCATGTAATTTCCACAGGGGTTATGACCCCCACAAAAACCAAATCCAACCAATACAACCAATAATCATATAATTTTTAATATATTGTGTTTACATGTTTATTCACCTGACTCATCTGTCTCTCCCCTTGTAGAAGACTTGGTTTAACCCAACCCATCATTCTTCTCTACATTTGGCATTAGGTATTTTCACTTACTGTCGATGGTTTGGCGGTGTGTTTGGTTTAATTCAAGCTCATTGGTCATTAACTGAAGGTGTTGGGAAGGAGAATGAAAAAGCTGCTTACAGACCAACCAACTATTAGGCTACTGTTTGTCAATGTCTATTAAAAAGAGATAAAAAAACACCCTGCCCAAAATGAATTAGCCTAATTATTTGTATCATTAAGTTAGCTGGTGATTCTTTCTGGTGCTTCACCTTGAAGAAATTCTTAAAACGTCTGAATAGCTGGAATGCGCTTAGAATGCACCCCTCACTCTCTCTACTCCACTTTTTATCACACTCCTGCGCTTTCATCTCCTGCTAATTTCATGTTAGCAAGTTGCACCCTTAGGTTTTAATTGTGATGTAGCTTGAATCTTTATCCTCTTTTGGTAAGTTGTTTTGGATAAAAGCGTCTGCTAAATGCATAAATGCAAATATAATGTATTAACTGAAAGCAGCTGTTTATTAGTGTGCTAATAGTAGCTTATGAGGTAAAGGACTTTGGACTTTGTTGAAGAACAAGTCAAGTTTTCCCTCTCAAGTAATTGTGGTGCAATGATTAGGCTAAGTAATAAACCCTAGTGCGATTAAAATTAAATGAACATGTTAATCATAATTTGATTGATTGACAAAACAGAATACTTTAAAAATCATTTTCGTCAAAGAGAGTGGTTGGTTCATAGGAGTGGTCGGTTCACGACGGCATAGGAGACACACTCACACATGCACACACTAGCCTTCCACTCAAAAGCTGAAATTTGTAAATTGGAAACCATCAAGACGTGTTTTCAGAGATAGAAGATCACTTCCAAAGCAGACCATCACGCCACCTCTGCCATGTTTGACAGATTGCATTAAGCACTGCTCTTGCGTCTTCATTTGTTGTGCAACTCACAAATGCTACAATTGCTATAAAAAGTGGCTTTTCAAATAAAAACAAAGTTTGAAGAACGCATCCATCATTTCATATAAAAACTGTATCTCTAACATCACTTAAACTTTAGAGTGATAGTGCAGACAGCAAGTTGCTGGTGGTGCGACCACAGGCTGCCACTGGTGGTCTGCTGGCATTTTGCTTGTCGATTCTCCAGTGGTTCGCCTCTATTTCATCATATGTGATATTTTTGCTAGCTTGGACATTGGTAAAACAGCAGCAGAGAACCGATTAACAAAAATGCCGGTGGTCTGCTGCCATTTAAATTCAATGAATATTTATTTATTTCTATAGATAGAGATCTTGACCCCCGCAATGTTCCACATAAAGTTACGCCTTTGTGTCAATAGGTGTCTCGTGTGACCCATTGTCACATGATGGGAGGTGTGGTCTACAGCTCACAGTGACACCCACAGTCCAGAGATAAATCTTCTGGTCTTCCCAACACCAGGCCAGAACTGAAGAAGCCCTTTGGATGAAAGATGAAATGTGTTCAAGCTCCAGGAGTCATTTATTGCATAAGTTGCATATAACTGACCACCTTGAATTATAGATTTACTTTTATTTAAAAAAAATGTTGTGAATTATTACAAATAAATTTGTATTTCAAATTCTTGATATTGTACAGCTGCAGAATTGATCAAAATGCAGTAACCACTGATTTTGTATTAACAGTGCCTAAAGGTTTGTAAGAGTGCTCCTGGGTGTGAATAGATTTTGTTCATACATGAACAAATCCCCACAAGAAAACAACAAAGCCGCAGAGTCTTTGTGAATACTGCGTAAGTGGGATTCAAGAACAGATTTCTTAGTAAGAACAGTTGATGAATGAGGCCCATTAGCGACATCCCACAAGCCAGGAGTCTAGATTGAGACTGCCTTATGAATAAGCATACCAATGATTTGAGGAAAACTGTGGAGAGGCATAAGTCTAGCACATGCACACACACAGAGACACACACATGTACACACACACACACACACACACACACACACACACACACACACACACACACACACACACACACACACACATAGTCACACACATAGTCACACAAATGCACATAGACACACACTCAAATAGCCACTCACACAACACGCATAAAAATAGACACACATCTCACAGCAATGCACTCAGTGACTTGACCTTGCATAGGAACAGAACCTGTTTTTGGGTTCATTTTCTTTATTAGGTTAAACAAACTGTGACCACATGTCACATGAATCTTTGGTGTGTGTCTTTCTCCTCTCAGGAGAAGAGAATTTCTTTCTAACACAATTGAGAAGTGACCTTTCATTCACACATAAACAACATCTTGGTTGTTTGCTGCCATCCTGTTTCATAATATTTTCTATGACACTGAAGATCAAAAGGAAGTATCAAAAGAAAAATGCATAATGGTATTACATGAAAAATCTGCATCGGAGTCTTGATGATATATGATACATATGATATATGTATGTATGAGGATTGATTCCTATAGATTCTGCTTACAAATTTACAAATATATTTATTTATAGAGTAGTCATGATATATGTGTTTTGTTTTGTTGTGATTACAAAACCTACCTCAGATTGGAACAGATGCGACATAAAACCAAACAAATGCACAGGCAATGACATATATTGCAAATAGTTTGCACTATTTTGTTTTTCAGGCTTTGACTGGTTTCGAAATACTGTATGCAAAATTGTCTTCTCTTGTTGAAAACTCAGAGGCTGAAGCCAGCCTCAGCAAATAGATTTCAAAGAGCTCTGTGTTAGTTCCAGCAAGTCAAATAACAGAGGCATGACTGTTGTTTTGCCATGTGATTCGTATCCTTCCTCTCATCTTTTACTTTACTGCAAAATAGCTTCAGTTTGGACCACTGGCAGTAAGGCTGGCCAAAGTTGACTGGCAGATGCCCGAGCACGAGTAGTTCTGCATGTTCTAAAAGCACTTGCATGGACTCATCTTGGGCTTAATGTGGAATGAGGAGAATGAGGTGGTGCAAGAGACACAAAGTGTGATAGACACAGAATTCTGAAGAAATCATCTACCTATGATATGGAAAGAAACAATATTCAGTGTCTTTACATCTGCAAAAAGAAGAGGAAATGTAATGGAAGTGAGAAGAATGAGGAAGACCATAGTGTCTACATAATCTAACTATAAACTAACTATGCATTTAGTGGGGGGAGCAGTTGGCAGTTTAGCTGGGAGACAAGTGTGGAGGGAATGTGGCCCTAATCTGGCCCTGCTCCACACCCACACCAGTTGTCTCTGGGTAGAGTGGTGCCAGAAGGTGCTGTCAGTGGATTGTTACTGTTGTCTTCTGTTATGTGCACTAGCCTATACTGTGCTTATCATACTCTCAATTTTTTGCTATCATTTCTTTTTACTTCTACTTGGGACAAGGATGAGGAATAGACATCTTTCATTCAAGCCATCCTTCCAATAACCTTTCCATACTAAATAAAGCACAAGTAAATATAGTTGTAGGTGTGTATCAAGTAGCAAAATAAATATGTTATATATTGTACACTAACGTGGTGTTCTCATGTTGCATGTTAAAAATACAGCTAGCACAGAATGTATTCAATGCAGTTCAAACAACATATAGCCTGCTGTGCTATCTAAGGGCTACCCTCAACCCACCCCACCCTCGTCCTTCGTATGTGGTTCTGTGTCCTCTAAGGACACCGTACTCCATGCCATCTCTCTTTCTGGCCTATTTCAAATTTCAAACGACATTGAAATATGCATGAGCTGAATTAATGGCAGGGGAATTCTCACAAACTTTCTTCAATTACAGACTGCACTATGTGGTTATTTATAATAAAAGCAGGCAGAAAATATTGTACACACATCCATACTTACATAAGTGTGAACGTGAATGAACTATCTCCCACCTTGTTAGACTGCAGAGACATACACCGCCAAATAATGCATGGGTTAATGTTCCACTCTAACAACGAAGGGCAATCAAAGTTAGCACTGGTTGTAATGTATATACTAGAGACATACATGTGCGCACATGATGAGAAATACATGTGTGAACATGAATGCACCATATTATTAATGTCTCGCTCTACATTAGACTCACACAGACAAATTACAGGCCATTTGTTGCACTTTGTTTCTTGACACTCGAATGCATGCCTATAAATCAACTCACACTTCAGGGAAATATTCTGGCTGTGTTTTTATCCAACTTTATTCAATCCAAGAGAATATTTGTGCCTTGTTTAACAACATGGCAAACACAGCTATTGCACCATATTGATTATGAGAAGGATGTGAACAGTTAAGGTCGGTGCCGATTTTTTCACAAAATATTCACACCAATTAATGCCAGTGATAAATACATGTTTAAACGAGCCCTTCCACACTGAGGATGACATTTTCAGATGCATTTATTCCGCATTTTCGCACTGGAAGTGCTCATCGTATCTGGTGTGTACAGACCTATAGTAAGATGTACATGTGTACACTAATATAAAGCGCCACCCTCATCGATCACTGTGTTCCCCTATATACATCATATATGCCATAAAGGCATTTCCCATCATGGTTTCCTACACGCAATAGCTCAATACATAATCCAATACCTAAAGAGAGGGACAGCAGGAGTCATGGTCTTCTTGCCAATCAAGCTAGGATGACCAAGCTCGCAACAACTGACATATCATCATCATTGTCATCATCATCCATTGTTTATTCAGGGAAAATTGACTGAGCATCAAGCTCTTTTACAGCAATGCCCTGAGCATACAATCAACAATACAAACAACAAAAAAAACTGCGAAAATACTGAAAATAATAATAATAAAATAATACTACAAACAGCATCACATCAGCATCACATGACACATGTCAACACAAAAACCCCTCTCAGCCTATAGATAATAAGCTAAAATAAAACTACAAGCTATAGCTGTTATGTAAGCCTTCTAAATTTGCTGCCACTTTTTTGCTCATATAGAGTGCAGTGTAAAGTTACTAAATCCAAGTTGGAAGTGCAGTCCCAGGGTCAGGCAAAAGGACAGCTAGGTTAGATGCAGTGATTGGCTCTGGAGGTCCTCTAGAATATGAGGCATGTTGTGCACCCCCATGGTCACATTTCACCGTCCCCCATTTGGCTCTGCTTTGCCAGCTGGTTTATGGCGTCTGCAGAGCCACACCACAGTGGTCCCATGGAAACAGCATAGCACTCATTCTGGTCTGGAAAAGATGGTTAATCCCCACCACGCACACACACACACACACACACATACACAGGCACATGTACATAAACATACATATACGCATCCAGAATAAACTAATATACTTACACACACATATACAGGTACGCACACACGCGCACACACACACACACCCTCCCTCTCTCGAACACAGATGCACACAGTCTTTCTCATACATACACACATACGGACAAACAACATTTGTGCTTCAGCAGACCCAGACCACGACAGTGAGACCTATCAACTCATCCTACCCCAAACGCCACTGAGAAGAGAGAGGAGACTCAGTGGTATAAGCAGATGTACTTCACAGCAGGCTGCATGGTCTCTCGCCTCTTAGGAGGCTCAACCTGCCACATGGCTAAATGACTAACTCACCAGCCAAATCTGGACCAAAATCACCACGTTTGTTCGTTCATCCCAACTAGTGCTACTATTCAGTGACAGCTATCATAATAAAGCTAATCCAGTAAAAATACACTGATGAAATAAATCTGAGGCTAACGTTTGTTTTTTATAATAGTTTATTAATTTAACAATTAACAATTTTTTAATCATTATTTTTGGCACACAGTTAGCAAACCCACCACAGAACAGCCCTCATATGAGCGAGCTAAATGCAACCAGTTGGATTTTGGATGCATCTGCTGATTAGAAAGAAAAAAATGATTCAGACAGCAGTGAGTCACTTTCAGCTGCTAAGAAAATCCCTCTGCAGCATGTTCTGTTTTGTGCTGTGTTGGTGAGAGAAAAAGTACCAATGCCAAATAGGTACAAATTCAAGGCGTGATTTCTTAGCGGAGAGAAGGAGAGGTGATTTAATTCACTGGTGGATTAAGGCTGGCAGGTCTGTTTTTGAGTTGCTATGGCAGCACAGTTCCTTGGCATCCAAAATGCCAACTCAGTGGACTGACCAGAATTCAATCATGATACTCAAATAACCTGTGGAGAGCAGGACAGAAAATGAACATATTCATGTGTCCAAAACACAAACAATTTTGATGTTGAAGCCAACATTAATACATATTCAGCATAATATGGATTCAGTCCCTTTAGTTCATTTCAGATTGGAGTCTGTCTGAGCCCCAGTTTGTAAATGTCTTTGTAGAAACGAGAAAGAGAAAAGAATATCTATTTACACAGTTATTTCACCACATCCAATGATGACTTTATGACAATTGGTAGATATCTATAGAGGCACATGTAATCAATAACAGGGAAATACAGAGAGTAATGACCACAGGCTCATATAATTTGTACTCTTGACAGGCACTGCTTTGAATTGGCTTGTGAGCAGCAAAAAGTGGTCAGTTGAATGGAAACACTCAACTGCATTTTTCAGAAATACATACCATACAGTCATAAGCAGACCTTGTCATTGTCTGGGCTAATCTTGATTGCCCTTGCTAGGTACTTAGAATCGAACATTAATCCGTGTATTACAGGATTATGTGGTGCATCTTTTCTGCAGTCCAAACATCACTGGGTGGGTTATTGGATTGAGACATGCTTTTTTCATCGTCTGTCAGTGTAAGAGATTTGTGACAGATAAGTCAAGGCACATGAGCACTTTTATCATGTGTCAAAATGTCACGTAACAATACAGATGTTTTGGTAAAAGCATGTGGATAGTATGCTACTTTTGACATTTGCTACTTAGGAGGCTTTCTCTGAGTCATCCTATTTTTGCATACTTGGAATATCTTGGAATACAAGAAATAATTTAGTGGTTAAGTTTGTTTTTATTATAAAAAGATAATAGTTACCGTAACTTCTCTGGAAACTTGGCTCAAAACTTGGCCAAGATGTTGGATATTTTATATGGGCAAATATCTTTGATATAAAAATTATGGTTGGTAATTAATTGTTAGTGCAGATAGTGTATTGTTATTTCTTTAAATAACATTAGACACACATTTTTTTTATTTTTTCAAAACAGCAAAATGTAACAAAGTAATAATGCTGAGATGTCACATATGACATATGATCTTGCACTGTGTGTGACTTCTCTCTGTGTTACCTCTGTGTCATCTCACAAATTCTAATGAGGCATGGTGGCATCCCATTTTTTCTTTCAGATTATACTCTGTTCCTTTACACACACACGCACACACACACACACATACACACATACACACTGTCTCTTTTCCCCAGGACACTACAAAGACAGCCAGCTGCTGAGTCATTGCTGCATCTTGGCCAAATGTGGCCCGGACCAGGTGACAGTGGCCATGCTCGGAGAGTGTGACCTGGCCACTGTCACACACCACCACAAATCAGCAACGAGCTTCCCCTTAGCTTCTGTAAATACCTTCTGTGGAAGCCCAGCACGTATGTGAAAATCCTCTATTGCCTAGAGCGTGTACCAGAGTTAGTGTGGTTTGCATGCTCTGTCAGCATTAATAAACTCCTAGCGAGGGTGCACACAAGGATCCTGTTTGGTCTGGGTCTGTACAGCTGAATAGAATCTTTCTATTCTCTCTGTCTTTTTCCCTCGCTCTCTTCTTCTCGTTTACCATGCTGTGCTGCAGATTCACCCTTCCTCCACCCTCTCTTCACCTGCTTTGCCCCTTATAATGCCAAACACTTTCTCACAGTAGCTGAACAAAAAGTTTGTCGGAGAAGAGGACAAAAGAGAAAATGCTTACCTTTCTTTCACTGTAGCATTCCCCCCCTCTCTCTCCCTCTCTTTCCCTCCCTCTTTTCCTTTTTCTTTTTTTATTTCTGGAGTTGCTGAAATACAGTGTTGGCTTCTAACCCAGTTACCTTCTATAAACTGTGTTGGATTCTTGGCAGCAGGGCGAGGTTCATCTGAGGACAATGCAGAGCTGGAAAAACACCCAGTGCCTCCCGCATACTCATTGGGCTGGCCCGCCTCCAGAAGACCAGCATTGATGGAATATCATAAAGAGAGTCACCAGAGAGCAATTTCACGATAATCATCAATGCCGGCTTCTCTCTCAGGATTCACCCATCACCACACACACACACACACATACACACAACACGCATACACTTTACACACTCACATATTGCTCATAAACTATTAAATGAAATGCTTTGATTCAACACCATTTCAACCCCCCACTGAAACTCACACTCAAACCCCCCATCCCCCCCCATCTTGTCAGCAGTAAATCAAAGCAGAGTAGCTCCCGTTCAAGTTGAGTGAACTTCTTAACGGCCCCTCGCTTATCAGAGCTGTACTGAACCAGTCAGGCACAACACATCCATGTTGTTATCTACCATCCCATCCCAAACATCTGACAGAGAGAGAAGCACTGCTCTTGGTAAGTACATTTCTTTGTCTTCTCCCTTTTCATCCTTGTTTCTCTCCCCCTCTATTTTTTTTGTAATACAGATTCTTTCCCTACCTTGTCATTAGCTCTGTACAATCAACACAGTGTTCGCACACTCACTTGTGTCAATCTGCAAAACTCACCGCAGAAAAACGGTCTGAATTAAGAACTGGTTTGGGAGAGCAGCACATCTGACAGTATGTGATTTATAACATCCTGACGTGATGATTTGAATGCAATGCGCAATCTTGTGTTACTCATCTGACATGGGAAGCTGGTATTCCAAATGTGCCTTTTAGGGCTCTGAGTCCCTCACACATCTGCAGGGAGCTTACTGTCTGGAGTTTGAGATGGAGAGAGATTCAAAAACATTCCCTGCCAGAACATCTCTTCTGGAGATTCCCTGCTGTCTTTTGGAAAAAGAAGAAATAGAAGACTCTAGGCCAAACAATGCAGTGAATAAACATCATCAGTCTGATTTACTACCTTTAACGTGATTTTTTTATCTTTTTTTTTTACTTTTTCACAAGATGGTTGAGACTGAGACACATAAAAGTAATTTATTTCTGTTTGTTTATACATCATTATACATCAAACATTAAATTATAAACAAACTGATTGCAAATGGTTTGATGTCATGTCTGGATGCATGAGTGAGCACAATATGCTTGTATGACTCTATGAATGTATGACAAACTTATAGCAACACTTTCTATGAAGCCAGTATTCATAAAGCATTATAAACACATTCAGAAAAAGCTATAATGCATTCATAAAGTCTTGTAAGTAATGTCATTAATGTTCATAACTTTATACATTCTCAAGATTGTGCTTATAAAGCATTATAATGTTATCTTATAAGCTTTTACAACTTGCAAGTGTCACAGATTCTACACACAAGACAATGTCCCAGTGCCCACAAAGCACTATCATTGCACTTCTGAAACCTTCACAAATCTTGTAATGTTTGTTATCAGTCTGTAATTATATATACATTGTCATGATGGCACACATAAAACATTATGTTATATGGTTATAACATACGTTGATCCCTTTTTATGATTTATGTATGTTTTATGTAACTACTGACAGCAAGTATAAGCATACCACAGTGTTTAACTGTTTGGTAACCAGGTAAGCACGATTATTTGATCTGCCTTTTAATTCTGACCATCTAAAAAAAAACTCAGGGTTATGCCCAGGCCCTTGGTATGTCTTTCCACTTAATCTTATGAAACTTGGCTGGTGGTTTTCATGTAAACCATCTTACAGACAGATAAACAGATAGACAGACACACAAACCTATGAGGCCAACACCTACACCCATTCTTCTCCGTCATTCTTCTTTCTCACACAGACATCACATGTATATCACGTGAAACTGCACAACCTGATCTTTTCAACAGTGCTAGTCACTAGTTTCTATAATGATTGGTTAAGTGAGAAAATTAGCGTTGAACATATATCAAAACTAATGTCACTAATACAGCTCAGAGTCCATGACATACCCATTCTTCTCTGTGTAATATCTCACAATTTCTTAACTCCCACATAGCAAACTGCATATCAAAATAAACTGGAGATCCTACTGATTCCAATATTGTAGATCATTACGAGTAATCCGGCTTTGAAATCAAGTTTCTGCATTGTCTCCAACCGCCCCTCACCCCGAAAACAAATTATTTCTTCTCCATATCAGAAGTTGTTCTCAGCTCCCTGTCTGTCATAGCCAGGGCAGAGAGAAACAGAGAGGAATATGATGCAGGCCAGTGTCTATTGCAGCCCCATTCTTCTTTTTGCAATAAAATATGAATAAAATATGATACTGAACAAAATATTTTGTCAGTACATATATTTTTGTAAATACTGCCAGATTTGGATAACCTGGATAACTGTCTAGAAAAAAAACAAGATATAGCAATCTATATCTTAAAGTGTGATGCCGGTAGTATTCGATTGTAGGCTGTTTTCCTGAATGGGCACGATTCAAATATTGATGTAAAGAGAAAATTGTGTTGCCAGCTGCCTTCTATAGTTTTACTTTTGTTCATGTTTTCAGCCTGAGGCACTTGGGCAAACGCATTGAAAAGGCTATGTTTGAAACACTTAGTCTCGACATCGCATGACACTGTTTTATCAGGGTCTCTACACATGAACTCAAGCATAAAGAACGGAGTAAAACTTGTTTCTGAGGACAGCACATTACAAATTCTGCAACTTCCTCTCATCGCCATCTTGGATGAAAAGTCAGAATAATGGCTGGAATTTCCCCAAAAGTGTTCCTTTAAAGCCAGTGTGAGCCAATCCATATCCCTGTTGTTTAAGGTCATCGAGTGCTGTTGGTGGGAAAAAGAACAAGAAAATTTGATACAACGTAAACCAACGTAGCAAATAAGCAGTTAACACTAACCAAATCGGGCACAGAAACTCACTCTCAGTTTAATTTTCCAATGCCCGATTCAGTTAATGTTAGCTGCCAGTTCTCTATTTTGTCTATGTTGTGTCAAATTTTCTGGTTCTTTTCCCTAGTCAGCACTTGGTGACTTTGAACAACAGGATTGAGGATTGAGCTGTTGTAATTCCATGTGTAGTTTATTGTCATACTCATTTATAAGCATTTCCCAGTAATGACTTTTCTTAAGCCAACTCAACTTTAAGGAATAAATTAAAGATAATATCTAAAAAGCAATGTGAAATAATAAAGTCTAAGTCTAAAATGCACTGGATAAGATAAAGTGTCAAGTGTAGTGGAAACACTGTTCAGCACAGCTGGTATAAGTCTGCATAATGTTACTGTATAGCACTGGCCAACATATAGTTAGATGTTCCTTCTTTGTTCTTCGGTATTGGCACAGATCTCATCCACTTCATCCTCTGAAAGGCATAGCTTGCTGAGGACACCCAGCACATGACTGATCCTTATTCTGTTAGAAGCTTTAGCCAGCCTCAGCTGTCACTAGAGATTCTTAAAGATAAATGCTTCAGTGTGTGGAATATTCGGAACACAGGCAAATCCTAAGGAGCAACTCAGGAAATATTATTAATGTGGTATTACTTGGGACTTCTTAGCAGACATACAGAGATACTCCCCCGTTTAATGTACCGCCTAATTCTGAACAAGCTGAGTTTTTTTTATCAAGACAAATTTTGCTCTCTGTCTCAAAATGAAAAATGTCTCTGTTCTTGACTGACTTGACAGTTTTTATCTTTTTTTGGCCACAAGACCTTGTTTGTCAGAAATAATATCAATAATTCAGCCTCATTGCCAACTGTTAAAGCCCCCCTTCTTTGGGTTTTTTAGCCCCGTCACATAGTTGAGCATTTCCACAATTGGACAAGTGTTCGGGATATTCATATTCAGTCCCCTTGGTGAGAGTTTCTAAATCACAGAGGTATGTTCTGTGGTATTCTTGACTGATTTGACAGCTTTTATCTTTTTTTTTTTTGGCCACTAGACCTTGTTTGTCAGAAATAATATCAATAACTCAGCTTTATTGCAAACTGTTAAAGCCCCCCAGCTTTGGATTTTTTTAGCCCCGTCACATAGTAGAGCATTTCCACAACTGGACAAGTGTTTGGGATATTCATATTCAGTTCCCTTGGTCAGAGTTTCTAAATCACAAAAGCATTTTTCATGAGATACACGTCTGACCTGTAAATTGTAAACAATGTACTTGGAAAACAACCCTGATGCTAAATCATTCAAATCAGACATTCCCACTCAGAAGCAGTTCAAACTCTTCACTCTAAATCGGTTTTGTATAGGTTTTTCCAACTCTTTTCACCCTGTGATCAGTTTTAATAAAGCATGTCACGTAAACGTCACTCCAGTCTACGTACTGCATCATTTTCTGTCAATCCAGATTTCTTCACATCCAGATGAATGTGCAAGCTATCCAGTCACGTCCTCGGAGCTTGCCAGGCTAGCTTGGCAGGAGCAAGAGCAGCTTATCAGCCAAAGCAGAAGCATACAGAAAGGCTGCTTCAGACTTGCAATGCTCACTGCATCAGGCTGGGGCTCCGTCTGTGAGCGCGCCTGCGTCGCTGCCAGTACCCAGCAAGTGTCAAATGAGGACAGATGGCCTTGGGAGACTTTTGCTATTCACTGTTGATTCACTGCTGCAAAATTACTTATCCTCCCAACACCCCTCTCAACCCCCACCTCATCTCCTCCTCATTTCTCAGAGCAAATGCCATCATAAAATATTCTGCATTCTTTCATCTTCTGTGTGTTCGGATACAAAAAGGTTTGTTGGTACCACATGAGTTATGTTAGTGTGTGTATAACTGAGTGAAAGAGAGAGTGAGACAGAGAGAGTGATGAAAGGTTGGGAAGGAGAGTGTGTAAATGATTGTTTGTGGTTATACTGTGACAAAAACAGACACTGTGAATAAGCCCTGTCTGAGAGAGCAAGCTCAGGAAAGTTAGGATTCAACTGCGTTGGATGTGATCAGTGAGATTGATGAGTGACAAGTTAATCGTCTGAGGGGAAAACAGAGTATCTGGACTGACGGAGGGATGGACAGACTGACGCTTGTTTGTTTGCTTGCAGTGGCCCGCATGCCCGTCGTCTTGTCGCAGGGAGAGTACAAACACTGGTGTCTGCTTGTATGTGCTTTTCAGCCTGTTAGCCTCAGGAAAGGGGTCATTCAAGGGAAGAGGATAAAAACCACACGGCAGTGACCTGGCACAGGGGTTGAAACGTCTTCCTGGATTTGTAGGTAAGGCTGGGCACTGGGCCTCCAAGTCACGGAACTGCAGTCTCCTCCTGATGGGGCTGGCGTCCCAGATGGTAGAGTGTTCCCTTCAGGCTCCAAGATGACAGGCCAGAGTGTCTCCTCTACTGGGACACTCAGCTCGTAAATACACACTCAGACTGTTGACAAGCAACTGCATGTCAGTCGAGCTGCAGGAAAAGGCCTTTCAAATGGACCCACACATGTATACATGGAGACAAAGGAATTAAAACACCAAAGTCAAATTATGAGGTTGGGTGCATATTTGGCAGAATTATTGCACTTTTTTCTCAGTGGCAAAAATCTGTACTTGCATAAATTTTTGTGTATAGCACATGAAATATGTCAGACACATCAAATGGACTGTCAATTCACCAAACAGCTCTGTGTCTTCTTCTTCCTCACATATTACATCATTAAATAATGACAAAATGAGAGACTTTTGACTGGTGCTATAGTTATATTTCCGAATGTGGTATGACACCAGAATGTTTTGACTGTCAAGTTGGCCTTACCTGATTGCTGAAAGATGTGTTGATTTGAAATAAAAACAATGAACACTTTGACTAAACTCAGAAAAAGTCATAACAGGCATAAAAGGCATAACTAATTGAGATCTCATGTGCGCAAGAATGTTGGGGGAACAAGCTGGGGCTATGCAGCTAAATGTTCCCAGAAGGATAAAACTAATTTTAATTGAATCACTGGCTAACTCAATCATTTCAAACAGCATAGACTTTGTAAGCATTTACATAAACTTCACTAGATTGAAAACCTTAACTACTTAGCCTGGCCAACAATATTTTTACATAGAATTAACACTGCTAATTTCTCTACAAGTCGGGGGCTTTTGATAACTGACAATGCTGCCCTGAGGTTATAAAGCATACAACAAAAGAGGGTTTGGTAGTCAACACAGTGATGAGCATTCATGTCCTCTGTTTCACAAAAATGTAAAACAGCAATCACGTTCCTTGAACACATCACTTAAACTATGAACCTTCATACAATGTTTTTTATAAATTGGAAAATGGGTTTGTTTACTGACATTTTGTGTACATGTGTAATGCTGTTATGCATGTGTGTTTGTGTGTGTGTGTGAGCCGCTGATTGATTGACTGATATACTGACTGATTGATTGACAGCTCAATCACCTAATAGTCAACACAGTTTTCCCTTCGTTTCCTTTTGAATCTTTTCTCTGAGAGTTTATCGTTTGTCTTGTGAGAGTCAATTCAATGTAATGCTTTCACATGCGAATCCATATATTGATAGCACAGTTCAGATCAGAAGGCTCTCACTAATTGGAGCTTGTCTTACAAAGTCTGTCCCATAACTATTTCATACAAAAGTAAATAGGCACAACTACTAAGGGAAGATAGAGCAGCAACATTTGAATTAGAATCCAGAGCAATTCCTGACAAAATCAGCTTCCCTTTGGCTGTCTTTCAGGGTGTGTCTGAACAACGCCCCCACCCCCAACACACACATAAACACACACACACACACACACACACACACACGTGTGCATGAGCTTGCACACACTGACATGCACACACACACACACACTCCTCATTGCTCATCATCATGTCTGAAGTTTATCCTTCCTTGTGTTTCCACCTGTCCATCACTTGTGTGTGAATCACTGAGTTTTGTGTGTGTGTGTGTGTGTGTGTGTGTGTGTGTGTGTGTGTGTGTGTGCATGTGTGTGTGTGTGCGTGTGCCAGAGCCCACTTTTCAAGCAGGTCACAGCTATAATACAACCACACAGCTTCTTGTACTTAGAATTACATAGAATCACTAAGTGCAGCACCACACACATTGCAGAGATTAATGGTGGCCTGAAGGGCGCTAAATTAAGCTCATTGATTAAGATGGCTAGCCTGAGTTTAGCTCTACAGGGAGCAAGATTTACGAGCCAAATTGGCATACGAGGAACTACATTCATGGAACTACTACAGGTAGCTGAAAGCTTACCTGGAAGCTTTGACTGGGCCATTGATACATCTATTACAAAAGCATTCCTCACAACCCCACAACGAGGTGGGTTAGAGGAACTTTCAAGTCTCATTAAGGCTACCAGAGTTCAAGCCAACATCCCTAAACATGTGTTAAGGAAACATTCCAGGAACACGTCTTGCACAGCATCCAACTACATCGGCCTCTGAGCATGAAAAAGTCATGTTCACAATAATAGCTGTTTTCCAGGGCAGTTTTTATTGAAAGCATTTTACTCTTATGTGGAGTTAGTGTGGACTGAACATTGGCAATATATATAAGCAAGGGTGTAGTGGGTGTTGGACCCAGGGGTACAGAGTCCCCCCACTTCCTGAAACAGAGGGTATTTCTCACTTATTAATATTAGGCATGATTTATAACATCAAATTGCGTACCCCCACTAAAAAATCCCCACTACACCTCTGGATGTAATGGTGATAAGCGGTATACCAGTGCAACTCTTTTATTAGCTCATGAATTGATGAGAATGTGAAGCCCATTAAAGTGTCGACTGCGTAAATATCTTGCAATACTCCAGAATAAAAGCTGAACCCCACATATAGTATAGGCACGTGTAAGTAAGCCCTGTATCTGTAGTTGCATTATACGTCACAGAAGGCACAACCATAAAATGAGAAAGAAAATATTGAATATTGAATACTGTAGAAATGTTTGGATATTGAAAAAGGAAAAACAATAAATAAATAAATACAAGTTCTCTCACCATCCTAAAACTCCTCCTCCATTGTTTTTCCACAATCTATTCAGAAACAAACTCAGAAGCAGACAAACCAGTTCAAGCAGGTGTTTGGTATTTCTCTTTAAAAAAAAAAAAAAAAAAAAGCTTTTTGTCTCCCCTTTTTCAATTTGGTATTCTGCTCCTGGTCTTTTTTTACACCAACTACGCAGCTGTGAACCATCTTTGTCTCTAATCATCTCTCTTTTGTGAGCTGAGGTTCTCACTCAATTTGCATTTCCAAATTTACTTCCAGCACAGAGGGGGTGAAACTCTCCAGCAGAGAGCGAAGTCTGAACTGAAGCTAATTGAGGTATGAGTTCAGCTGAGGATAACTTGCAAATCAAATTTCACTATCTGAAATATTTCTTTCAGACTTTACATTTGTGAAACAGACCAGTACAATACACACATAAATTATTTTAGTATCATTATTAGAAATGTCTGCGTACTTTATGCCCTGTGCTTCATATGACTTAAGTTTTGTGCTCCATAGAACTTATCTGTGCATTTCAGATTAGTATTTACAATTCTGAACATCTTGACTTGGGTTTCATGGTCAGGAATAGGATGAAGATTAAGTGAAATTCTTCTGAAATTAGGTGGATTGAACGAGATTCTCCTTAAATAATCTCATGTTATCTACCTCCAACATCAAAATATTTGGATTAATTTGTGTTCTGTTCTGAACTCTTTCTTCACAACATGGAGTCTTATGCAGCTGTTGTCATTTGTGTTTATTAGTGGTGGCAAACAAATTTCAGGTTAAATTCAGATTATGTCCTAATTAGTCAGAGCCAATCTACTGTCACAAAATATTGAAATGAAATGAAACATTTTACAGTGTCAATAAAAACACAAATTCCTGTCGTTACTTCTTTGTTTGACAGTGCGCAGTGATCTACAGCAATATCTGCAGTCTGATGTTAATGCTTACCTCCCTGTCTCTTTCCCATACTCACTGGTCGAGTCACTGATTCCTGGATGCTCTCAATGGAAAAAAAACACCATTATCAGAGTTCATCACCTCATGAGAGGAACAGTGGTAAGAACATAACTGAGTGTTTCATGTGCCTGTGTGGTTTGGTGACGTAACATTGGTCTTTTCATCTCCCTTGCATATTGTCATGCTCCGTTGCCATGGGAGACAAAGCTCTCCATCTCAGCTGGGGCATCGGGGGAACTCTTTATTAAAGGGAAAGCCATGCCCAAGTATCATGCTCTGTTTATGCAATCATGACAAGCCTGATTATTTGTGCAAGTGAGCATGCTTGCGAGATATAGAGTGATAAAGAGAAAATATCAGGGGGAAGGAGAGATAGGAAGAGAGTGAGCGAGTATGACAGCATCAGTGTGTATAAGACCAAGAGTGTGTATGTGTGTGTGTGTGTGTGTGTGTGTGTGTGAGAGAGAGAGAGAGAGAGAGAGAGAGCGAGAGCTTGTTTTTGTTTTTCTGTATCTGTCTGTTGCTCTCTATGTCTGTGCCTTCAGTTGTCACTGAGATCTCTCTGTCTCTCCCTCATGTTGGAGTGAGGCACAGGGCTTTGGCATGTAAGAAAGCAGTAATGGACTGTTAAGTCACTGATAGTGTTCCAGCTGAATTTAATTAACATGAATTTCCATGTTCCAAATGACAACTCTGAGAGAGGCGGGGATGGAATAGAGAGAGAGAGAGAGAGATGAAGGGGTAGGAGCAGACACAGGAGAGCTTGCACTGAGCTGTGCCGTGCTTTGCTGCAAGCAGAAGGCTCCCATGAATACTCATCCTTCTGATCCCGAGTTCAAGCAAGGCCACGGCAACAAGCTGGAGAGTCACCGCCTCCTGGGATAAACAGTTGGAGATCTCCTCCGCACTCATCATTATCTGACCCCTTTTTTGTCCTCAATGCTTTAGCTCGGCGTATTATCAGCACATATGAATGATATCATTGTTTTTCTCTCATGACATTGCTTACATAAAAAAACCATCATGATGTAACGTTATATGACGTGATTGAAACGACATACTTGTCTGGCTGTTGACATGCAATCAAAATCAGCTACAGTAGTACCCTTGATCTGGCACAGAGAGAATAACATGATAGAAAAAAAAGCAAAGCTTTGGTGCAAAGCTAAGAGTGCACCGTTCAAATTTAATCAGCCTTTTTAATACAAATCATGTGTTTTCTTTAACAGTTGTAGTTAAATTAACACCAGACATAAACAATGAAAAATGGTGCAAATTCTACACTGATCCTATAATGATTATGTGTGTTATATGTGTCAGCTGAGGTCAGTGGGCCAGAAGAAGGCTGGAGACATCAGACATAAGCTCTAAGAGGTAAGACGGCACACAGGAAAACAAGCCCTACCCAAGGACTACAATGACATTTACTGCTTTCATACACAGGATTCTCTTAACACGCAGGAGATTTTGTAAGGGGGCTGAATGTCTGCATTGCATCTAATCTTGTCCAACATTGACTCTATTGGGAATAGTAAAATTTTGTTGAAAAGATGTTTATTTTAATAAATGTTTCAGATGTTTTTCAATCCATAAGTACAGTAACAGAAACAAGTTATCTGAGTAATTTAGCAATAAGCAGATATCAGAAAAACAGGCTATTAGCCATCACCTTGCTGATTACTGTGAAGTCACCTTACCCGTTGTGACTTTAGAATAGATAGGTTTTAGATAGAAATTTACCCACAGCATACCAGTTTAAGTCTACCACAACAAACTCCAAAATATACATACACTGCACAAGGGAGTTTTGTTTTAAAGGTTTAAGGTTATGTTTCATATATTTTATGGCCTGTTGAACAAATGAAATGTGCATGTGTAATGTTAGGTGACTGTGCACATAAAGCTGTTTCTCTTGGACAGTTCAATGCATAAAAGGGATTATTTTCCCAAAAAAGTCTTTGAAGACTATTCACATACATGAATTTGTCTAATTAATAAAAAGATCTAGCATTAATAACTTTTCTAAGAAATCAAATTTTCTAAAAATTAGTTTTGCTTACTTATTTGATAAATAACAACATTCACAAGCAACATTATTCACTGTAAATCATCCCAGATCATCAAGTGCATGTATTCAGGATTGATATATTCATTTTCTAAATCACACAATAAGCATTTAAATAACATAAGGAACAATCAGACAGATGAGCAGTAAGCAGTTGGGGTATTACCAAACTGTTCAGCGTCTGAGAATGCTGTGAAATAATACTGCATTCAATGGCTGATACCTTGACTGGGGGAAAACCCCTCTAAATAATTGGGATATAATGACACAGAGTAGAGTAAGGGGCCTTTCTCATGAAACGAAACGGCCGTACTCCCAAAGTTTTAATCCCCAACTTTTGTTTATGTCCTTTGTGACTTTACCTCAGGGTCTAAGTGCACTGAGATGTAAGATGTTTATCTAAGGTTGCCTGCATGGGGAAGTTTTGTGGTTTCTGTTCCTCTGCAATCAGTCTAACTGTATTTTTCCTCTTAACAAGATGATAAATGTATGTGTCTGATCGTGTGTGCGTGTCTGTCTGTGTGTGTGTGTGTATGTGTATGTGTGTGTGTGTGTGTGTGTGTGTGGTAGTCTTGTTTTCTCAGTAAGATGTGAGTCATGGTCCCTTTTACTGGTAAAGCTTTGAGTTAGTGCCCCTTCAGAGCTTTGTCTGACAGCATCTGAATCTGAAAGTACAGTAAATGCAGTGACTCACAGTGACAGAGAAATCTGACTCGCATCTGGGTGAAAAGTGACCCCAGCACAGAAGAACTAACACACTGAGCCAGCCCGGTGAGCACCAAAAGTGTTATCTGATATCTCTGTGAAAAGAGTTCAAATAAGTGCAAATAAGTTAGTTAGCATTTGGAGTTGGGATTCATATTAATATTTAGTTTTCATTATGGGAGACTGATTTAACATGCATGCAAAGGCATACTAGAACATTGTCAGTTGGTTTGGTGATTTAGCCCTGATTCTATAATGACCTGAAAAGCAGACATGTCAGTTTTATGGACCAGCTCTGTGTTTTGTCCTGTTAAGTTAACTTCCTGATGTGGCAACTGTGATGCTCCTGCATTTCTGCACACACAAAATCCATTCGAACACATTCATACATCGAAAACACGCAAGGTGACACACACATTCAAACGTTCCCCTAAATTCTTAACCAGAGTAACGATCGAGAGTCTCAGAAAAGCGACAGACGAAGCACGATCTAGTTACAGGCACTATCTTATTCTAAAGTTGTAGAATAAACTACGCTTCTGGGAGTATACTTTTTCACGAACCGAATAGGATTGCTCTTTCTGATAGCTCGGAACAACCAGCTCCGCTGTCACTGGAAGGCCTCTTTCCCCAACGTGACCAGACCCAACCTGGACTGACAAACAAAGCAGTAGGCCACGGATTCAATTTGATTGTGCTGGGTTCTGGGTGTCCGCCGTGAACCCTAGGTTGGAACGAGTGTCTGAGTTGCTTTTCTTTATCGTTTGTTCCTACCGAATATGGACTGTTTTGTTTTATGCGATCGAGACGCCTTTGTACTGTTTAGTATGGCATTGCTCAGACTTGTTTCACACAGTACACACTTGTTTCCAAATTTGTTTGTTTTTTTTCTCTTCCACACAGTGACGGTGTAACATTGTAAAACCATTTGATGTAAAGGCCACAGGCCGTATTGTTTATCACTTGACCACTGTGCCTTGTTAAATTGTTGCTCTTAAGTTCGAATACGAATGAAATGAAAATTTCACCTAAGTTAAAAGTAACGGGTTCAGTAAACATTTTCGTAAGTGAGTGAGTCTATTGAATCCTTTGTAAGGTGACTGACACTGACTTGCCCCTTTTCCCCTTACTCTAATTCAGTACGTCAGACCGTTACATAAAATGACAACCAAAAAGGGACTTTTAAGTGAAATGAACATAAGTATTAAGATTGCACCAAACCCTTTTTAGCCTTGGCCCAGACTGATTCTGAAGAAGCCTCTGCACACAGCCAGAATACCACACAACCCTTTGAGTTTTTCGGGAGGCCTAATGCTGCAGCGTCATCTGACATTCCCAGCCTCCCCACTCACCATAGCACCCACTCAGCCTACAGTCAGTACCACATATAGTTTAGAGGATATCGAGCTGACTTGTTTGAATCCCATGAAAACGCCCCCTGAGATCCCAAGCTTTGTGAATCTACCAGCTACCTCTTCTGGCCAAAATTAAAACCAGCACAGTGGGGAAGAGGATGAAACCACCTGTATTCCTCAAGAACTTGCTCATTTAGAATTGATGCAGCTTTATTGCAATCCTAATGAACAACAGCAGCACATAAGAACAGAACTGAGGGGAGACATGAATACTTTATATCATGAAGTCGAACTGATGTATGAAGCTGGGAAAAATGATATATTGACCGCTTTGAACTCCCAGATGGAATATCTCCTAACTCAGATTTACTCAAGCTTAAACTGGCGCTTAAAGCGTGTGCAAGAAGAAGTTCTAAGGAGTGTAAAAGACATGTTGCCACCCTTGCAAGCAGCTATGGAAGAGCTGTCAGTGGGAGTCACGTGTCTAGCTGAACAGTTGAAGGCCACTTTGCCTGTTCTTACTGCCATCAGGCAGAATAATTTGGGCCCCGTAGGCCACAGTCGACATGTTGCTACTGCTGCCGCTGCCCCAACTCCTCCTGTGGCACCCTCTTGTGCTGACTGTACTAGTGAATATCCTTTACAGTCCACAATGCATCCATGCCTGCCAGGGAGAGTTTCTATCGCTCCAGGGGATAATTCTGATCCACTTCGTTACCTTGAAAAATGCCAGGACTATCTTGCTCTCAATCCGCTTACCAATGAAGAGGTGTTAGCTACATTGAGGAATGCTTTTCACGGCTCGGCTCGTGACTGGTGGGAGGCAGGTAGACTGTCTGTTCATACGTGGGCAGGATTCGAAGCCAGTTTCCTCTCAGCTTTCCTGGCCAAAGACTATGGCGATGAACTGGCAGAGAAGGTACGCACTCGAGTTCAAGCTGAAGGTGAGAGTATTCAAGACTTTGCATATTCCTACCGTTCCTTATGCAAACGCTGGAAACCCGCCATCCAGGAAGGTGAGATTATTAAGATCATTTTGAAAAACATTAATCCACGCATTGCTAGTCAGTTACATCAGAGAGTATCCACCGTGGATGAACTAGTGGGACTTGGACAGCAACTCGAGAAAGGTAAAGATAACCAAAGGCTTTATGAGCAGCGTAAACAACATGGCCAACAACAAGCATCCCCGAAGGGTGGACATCCAAAACCACCTCCAACGGGCCCTCAAGTGCACATGCCAAATAAGCAACCTTTCTGTTGGAAATGCAAGCAAGCCCATCCACCTGCCTTATGTCCCCAACAACAACCAGCACAACAAAAGCTGGACTTTGCCAGCAGTCGTCCTGTCTGGGCAGATGCTCGTCCTACCAGCTGTACTTGCACTTGCTTGGCCTGGATTTCATGTTCTTCAGTAGCATGCAGATCAACATCTCGCATCTCTGCTACTGGTTCTCGACTAAAGATAAATACAGTTTTTTAAATGACTCACTTGGGCTGAATGACTGGGGACAACCTCCATTGATGGCCTTCTTCTTGTCTGTGTGCCCAGTGACCTGAACTTTTTGCAAGAGAAGAAAGATTTTGAGAGCTGGCAACAAGCTGTTGAAAAGACTCCTTTACAAAGTCCGGATAAGGAAGAGCTCCTGAAGCAGCTACACCTCAATTCAGATGTTTGCACTTCCCGACTTGGGCGCACTGAACTTCTAAAACACAAAATCTTCCTGACACATGATGTGCCCTTTAAACAAAAGCCCTACAGTGTGTCCATCTCCAAGTTACAGGTTATGAAAGAACTTGTTGATGACATGCTAGCCAAGGGAGTTACTGAACCATCTTTATCACTTTGGGCCTCTCCTGTGGTCTTCATCCCAAAGAAAACTGGTGGACCACAATTCTGTGTTGACTACAGGAAATTAAATGCCATCTTGCACAGTGGCGCGTACCTATTACCCACTATCCAAGACGTTCTCAAGTCCTTGACTAGGGCTGCAGTGTTCACTAATCTTGACCTGCATAGTGAGTACTGGCAGGTGCAGATGGATCCAGACAGCCAAGAGAAGACTGCTTTTGTGTACCATTTTAAGGTCATGCCTTTTGGCCTAAAAATGCCCCAGCCTCCTTTCAAAGATTAATGGAGTCTGCACTGAAAGGTCTCCAAGGAAAACTGTCCTTTGTCTATTTGTACGACATTATTATATATTCTCCGGTCAAACAGCATTTTCATGACCTGCGGACTCAACAGACTTCGAGACGCTGGTCTCACAGTGAACATGGGAGAGAGCAACTTCTTCCAATTTAAGCTCAAGTTCCTTGGTCACATTTTTGACAATGGAGTTCAGCAGACCCAGAGAAACCCAAGCAATTAAAATTTTCTGATACCAACTAATGTCAAAGCTATCCAGCGATTTTTACCAGCGATGGTACCACCGATTTGTATCGAATTTCTCTAAGACTGCTGAACCTCTCAACTTGAAAAGGAAGGGGGTCCGGTTCAAATGGACTCCTGAGTGTCAGAATGCCTTTGACACACTGAGTCCATCTAACTCAACCCCCCGTTCTTGGCCATCCATACCTTAACGGGCCAGCTATTGTTGACATAGATGCCAGCAACATCAGCCTCGGGGCAATCCTAGTCCAGCAGAAAGGCTTGGGGACGGAAGATGTCCTGGCTTTTGCCAGGAGAACTTAAATCCAGCAGGACGCAATTACAGCACCACTGAGCAAGAATGCTTTGCGGTGGTCTGGGCTCTGCAAAAATGGCTCCACTACCTGAAGGCCGCCACTTTACGGTAGTGATGGACCATGCTGCCCTTACCTGGGTATTTAAGACCAACAAGCCAAATCCACGCCTCATGCGTTGGGCCTTGCTGCTGAAAGAATTCACCTTCTCTGTGGAATACAGGAAAGGGAGGTATGACTCAGTGCCTGATGCCTTGTCGAGAGCACCTGTAGACATTTCCTGCCCTCCTACTTATGCAACCATCATGAAAATGAAGTCCGATATCTGCAAAACCGAACTGCGAGATGATGAAATCTGGAGAGCTCAGCAACAGGATGTGGAGGTTCAGTCCATATACGAGTCCATCCTAGAACATGGAGAAAAACACATTAACGATGCAACCAAACAGTTATAGAGGATAAAGTGTACAAAATCGTCCACCTGCCTTACCATACACTATATCAAGTCTATTTACTAGCGTCACTGCGTCTCCAGTTATTACAAGCCTTCCATAAAAATCCATCGGCCGGCCACCTTGGACATTACAAAACCTACAAACGGCAACAAGCTTTGGCCTTTTGACCCAAAATGAGTCTCGATATGAAGGACTCCATGAGGAACTGCCAGCTGTATAAGCCGGAAGGGAGGAAACCTGCAGGCAAACTCCAGCAAACCCTTGTTTCTAAGCCATGGCAAATGCTTGGAGTGGACCGAATGGGCCCCTTACCAAGACATACACAGCTCCTTTTTACCTACCTTTTTGTCTTTGTTGATTACTATTCTCAATGGGTAGAGCTCTTCCCATTACGTAAAGCCTTTGCTGAGACAATTCAATTCAATTCAGTTTTATTTATACAGCGCTTTTACAATAGTATTGTCTCATGGCGCTTCACAGAAGGAGCACCAAGAGCAACAGGGCAAGGAAAACTCCTTATGTTCAGTTAATCTAGGAAAACTTGGCAGATCCACGACTCAAGGGCTAACCCAACTGCCAGGGTCATGGAGAAAATTACAATCAGTAGTAACCATGACAGACTATAAGTTGCCTATGGTTTAGCTAAGGTTCATAACAGTTCATAATAGAGTATTATCCCACTTTTACATTACATGGTAATCAGTCTATAGGTGGTTATCAGGAATTATGGCTGGACAATGTAGCAGCGGCCAGGCATAGTGACAAACTCAAAGGAGTGAGATGGGTCATGGGGGTAACAGTAAGGGTCCATTTGACAGCGCCATTGTGAGGGGGGTCAATCACAAAGCCTCAGGAAGGGGAGTCGGGCCCAGCATCGGCGTCCAGGAAGGTCCTCTGTGATGGGGAGTCGGTCCTGACATGGGCCTCCCGTAGTGTTGGTTGTAGTCCACTCAGGAGGGGAGGGTGAGAGGAGTCCGCCAGAATGAGGCAGGGATGACACTCAGCAAAGATAATTGTGGACAGAGGAAAATAGTGAATTAGGCCAGGCTCACACATCAGAAAGCAAATGTGTAATTTGGGCATACATACATGTGTATAAATATATATATATACATATAAATATTGAGAGAGAGCTGAAATCTCTCGCATCTTGGTGAAAGAACCTCTCGCATCTTGGTGAAAGAAATAATAACACGCTGGGGAGTCCCAGAAATACCTACTGTCCGAGCAAGGAAGTCAATTTGTCAGTCAGTTTGCAAAATGTTGAATTTGGCCAGAAAATTCACCTCTACTTACCATCCTCAAATCTAACAGAGAGAGTGAATCGCACACTAAAAATGGTGGCCTCATATGTCAGAGTTGAGCATAAACACTGGGACCGACGTCTGCATACCTTGATTTGCAATCAATTCTGCAGTGCAGAAGTCCACTGGATTTTCTCCAGCTGAACTGAATCTCTGTAGGCCACTCCGCAGTCCTCTGGATGGCCTGTTACAACCACACATCTTGCCAGATTCTCCAACATACCTAAGTGCAAAAAATGTTGATAAATTAAAGGATATGGTCAAACAGAATTTAATCCGGGCACGAGAGAGGCAATAGAAAAATTATGATGCCAAACGAAGAGAAGTTGCCTTCAACAACCACGAAAGGGTATGGCTGAAAACTCATCTTTACTCCAAGGCAGAACATGCACACACTCGAACATTCCTCTGAATTCCCAACCAGAGTAACGGTTGTGTAATTGATAAAAATCAGTTTGAATCAGGTGGGAGAAGAGTCTCAGAAAAGTGACAAATGTAACACCCTCTAGTTACAGGCAGTATCTGATCCCTGCAGGGTCCTACCGAATATGGACTGTTTTGTTTTATGCAATCGAGACACCTTTGTACTGTTTAGTATGGCATTGCTCAGACTTGTTTCACACAGTATGCATTTCCAAATCAGTTTTTTTTTCTTTTCCATACAGTGACGGTGTAACACTGTAAAACCATTTGATGTAAAGGCCACAGGCCGTATTTTTTGAATACGAATGAAACAATCTCATTTTCATTTTCTAAACAGTGAAACTATTGCGTTATATTATTGTAGCTGTGTGTGGAGAAATGTGATATTTGATATACATAGGGACTCTATATGGCCAATGTTACACATTGAATGGACTATGAAGTGAACAAACTTTCACCTGAACACACAACACGGATATTTGCACACACAAGACATTACACGCTTACATCCTGAATGGGACTGTTTAATGTGAAAAATAGACTGTCATATTGTGTTTGTTGGTGACTGAAATCCCAGCACCGAACCCCTGCGATGTCTTGTTTGCTTGTGTTAATTTAAATTTCACCTAAGTTAAAAGTAACGGGCTCAGTAAACATTTTTGTGGATGAATGAGTCTATTAAATCCTTTGTAAAGTGACTGACACTGACTTGCCCCTTACCCTAATTCAGTACCGGACCGTTACACAACGTAGGAGGAAGGAGAATGTGAGTAATTACTCACATGTGCTGGTTTGGGAAAATGTGGAGGAACTGGACAAAAACAGTCTGAACTACTAAACCCTATACCCATTCTGAACTACTGAACCCTATACAACATTCTCCCAAACTTGAGGCACACAAACACACATAGACATACAAAGGTTTTTCTCCTTTTGTGCATTATGTGTATGTGTGTGTTGTGTTTGACATAGACGTCACCATGGGGGCACGTTGGCCATGGATTCCCGCTACACACTGGCCCCATCTGCTCCCAATCTCCATTTGGAACGCCTGTCAAGTGTCAACACCACCATCAGTATTTCCCATAACTGTTAGCCCATATTGCAAGGCTATCTGGTTACCTTCAACCAGATCCTGGGGGATCTGCAACCAACCACCCCAGCTGGATGCTAGTAAGGGGCTTTTTGTGAAAAAAGTCTCTCTATGTATGTATGTATGTATGAATGTGTATGAGTGTGAGTGTGTGTGTACATTGGAGCCTGCCTCTCTCCATGTTTGGGTTTACATTTGTGTGTGTGTGAAAGTGTGTGTAGGCGTAGTTTCTTTCATTGTGTTTAAATGTTATCTTTTGTAAGTCGCTTTGGATAAAAGCGTATGCTAAATGTATAAATGTAAATGTAAATGTCCGTGTTATTGCTGACTTTGCAGTTGTTGAAAGAGAACTGAATGTGTATTTTCTAACAGGACATCAATTCCTTTTGTTTGGCTGCTCAAGTCAATCCTGTAAATGTTTTTTTTCTATGTCCATACTCCTATGGTTTGCCAGATTAGACCTTCTGCTGTGCGGCCTGTGTGCCTCCACTGAATGAAGTCTTTTGCAGAGTTCACCTCTGGCGACCTGGGCCCCGGTTAGAGCAGGAAGTGAACTGATTTTCCCGCCACACGTTTCCTGAAAGTCATTGTATCACCTCCCATTGCCCTCAGTGCACCTGCTCATGTGACAGCCAGGGAAAAAAAACTTTGTATTCAAACCAAATGGTATAACCCTATAGTATGGTGGCTTTTGACTACCACACACACACACACACACACACACACATATACACATACAGTGACAGGGGCAGCGTCCATGGCAACCAGCAGCCGTTAACTCCACAAACACAGAATCTGCCCCAACCGTTCTGCTCCATGTGCTCTGCTCAGGCTCTAAGTCAGAGAGGGCTTAATGTAATTCTCTGGCACAACAGGATTTGTATCAGTCTCAAAGGGGTCAGTGAGGTTAAGAGCTGATAAGTAGTAGTGTTTAAATCCTCCCTGATCACACAGACGTGCAGCCACAACTGACGCTTTGGCTGATTTGGGAGACAGCGAGGGAGGACGGGAGGCATAGGACTGAAGATGTGAGAAGGGTGGAGGGATGGGTTGTTGGGTGAGTTGGAAAAGCGAAGTTCTGGCCACTTGTGGAGTGCTTGTACCTGAGTCACCTTCTTATGAAAGTAAGCAGCACGGCCAGTTTGCCTGCCTGGTTGCCAGCCAGCCAGTAAATCGATGTCCGGCTGGCCCTGACCCCAGCTGACCTGGCCATAGCTGTTGTTGTTTATTGTTGTTGTCTGCTGATCAGGCTGCCACCCCAGCCCCCCCTGTGAAGGGTGATCCAGGACATGGCTGCCACACAGGGTTCACACTGGACCACAAATCACTTTAAACCCAGAGAATGGTTCCGTTTTTTAAGGTCAACACCGTGGCACTGCAGTGACAGGAATTTTACTTGGAGATCGTAAATAAAATTTGAAGAATTTTCCAGCATCTCTCTCTCCTACTCTTCACCCCCTCAACACACAACATATACAATACAAACAACAACAACAACAATTTCCTCTCTAGACTAAAAAATTTGATATCTTGACCTACATTGAGTATAAGTCCTGGTGACAAGTATCTACTCAGTTCTCTATCCTACATCAGCGTAATAGTGAACATTGTTCCATTACAAAAAGTTTGATAACTGCTATATGTATTTGATGTTAACAACCACGAGTTGCATAACTACAGAAATCAAACCACACATCAGATACAGTATTATACATATCGCCAGTATTGTTATCTTTAGGATGATCCAAGAAGAAAATGAGAGATTATGTGAGCAAATCAATATGCATTTGCTGAAGCATTTAATCAAAACACACTATTAAACCATTTAAAACTAACTAATGATCTATTATTATAACCAACACAAGTAAAGCGCTGAACTATATGTATTGCTTAACTTTAAATATGTTAATTGACATCATCAATTAGAAGGTCAATAAACCTTTACCCCATAAAACACACAGTATATGAAGGATTATGTAAGTTGGAAAACAGGAGCTGCAGAAACCTTCCCACTACTTTGTACACTACTATGCAATATGGGGGAACTTTTGGGATGGATGGTTAATGGATCCTGGTGACACTTTGTTGTCTGACACACCTTAAAAAGAAATACACCTGTATTTATATCCTAGAAAGCAATACATACCTAGCCTGATGCATCAGATGCTTTCAAGCTTTTTGAAAAGCTTTTATCCAAACAGATAAAAGATCCAGTTTTTCTGATGATGAATGCGACCAAATTCTGAAATGAACTTCTACATGCTCCAGCTGCTACCAGTCAAAATCCATTCTCAACCTTAAACTGACTAGAATATACACCAATATACATCACTCCAAGATATTTGTAAAATTTCAAATACTGTTCCTGTTACCTTGAAGATGCACTACAGCCATTGTTTAACCCCTAAAACTACTAAGCCTTTTAAACGTTACTAATGAGATTCAACTCATTAGGCCAGCTGTAGTTGGAGTCAAACCTGACATTATTAGCTCGGGGCCTCACTCTCTACCAACCTGAAAGGGCCCAACACACCCTCTAACACCGGGATTTTTTCTTAACATGGGAGCCATTCATGAACTATTTTGATGCGGTGTCTAGTGAACTGGGAGGACTAATGATCCTATTGGTGTAAATGCAAGATAGTTGAGGGTTATGTTAATTGTTTTCTGGGAAAACACACGTATTGTCCCTATGGCAAAAAGCTGCAGCTGTATGCTGTATATTCTGGGTTATTTTGTGGGGATTCTAGACAAGTCTGGACAAGAGTCAAATTCTTCTATTTTTAGAGTTGTCATGCAGGTACTACCAACAATTCCCTACCATGTGCCCATTGGCTGCTCTGGATATCTGTCATCTGTAACCGCAGAACAAAATAAAAAATGCATAAGCAGCAGTGTATTATGGTACGAGCATAGAAAACAATGTAAAATAAAAGTCAGGTACAAAGTAAAGATGAGGTCAATTTTATGAAAAATTAAAATGCGGGCAAAAAGAGGAAAATGGATCCGTAACCAGTGTGCCCTTGAGACAGACTGGCAGACTGTCTGATGGGGACTACCCAAAGAACTGGCATCCCAACATGGGTCCATCGATTCCAGTCTCACTGGTTAACCACTAATATCACTAATATCAGGTGTCCACATGCCCCTCAAAAACACATTTTGACTTATTCATTTTTACCCAGCAGGCCAGGGGAAAGTATTGTCGCACAACAACAAAAATACACAAAACAGAGATGCATGTCTAAACCCCTCACTAAATATCCTTGCAGAAAAAACAATGGAATGTCATTTTCACTGAAACACACTGACCCACTTTAGATTGTGTCTAGTCCCAACAATATTGTTAGGCCATTTTCTTTTTTTAATGAAAACTTAAAGAAAGGGGGAAAATAATCCACAGCATGTAAATGGAAATGTAAAGGGAAAAATAATCCAGCACATTTAATAGAGCAGCTACAGTGGCACCATTAAGCAGCAGACTATATACACTATATACTGTGTGACTGCCTGACTGCCACATGATGCCGCATGCTATCCAAAGAAAATAAATCCTACCTCTCAGCTTGTCCTCTCATGCAATTGCTCAGTGCTATGGGGCCTTTCTGGCGTACAGTACCAGTGTGTGTGTTTCTGTGTATGCTGGCCTGTTTATGCATGCATGAGTGTATGTGTGGTGTGATGGGAATAACGTTGTTGAAAAAATATAAAGTTCAGCCCAAAAGGTTGTGATTTCTTCCTGGCTTTTTTATTGGAGGCCTGTCCACTCCGGCATCATGACTAAAAATCTATTTTTTTCAATTGAAATTTTAATTATAAGCGATACTGTTGTAACCATCCAAGGCAGGCTTAAAAGCAGCTACATAAAGGATAATGAACAAGGTGTTTTGTGTAGCAGAAAACCATGCACTTCAAATGAGCAGCGGTCATAAAAAAAATATTTTTTGCAGTTTTTCCAACAAGCCTAGAACCAAATTGATCATCTTTGGCTCTCAAAGGTTATTCAATTCAGCAGTATGCAATTTAGCAGTATCTTTTAAATAATCCAAAGTAAATGATAGCAAATACTTTAACGCTCCATTTCAATCTCTTCATTGTACACCATATGTCAACAACCCCCATTTTTACTTTTTATCCCAACTTCAAACTAGGAGATGACATAAGGCAACATGAGTGGTTACGCCTGAAGACTTTCAAACAGGAAAATCCTGATGGTTTTGCCTGGAGGATATGAGATACAGCATTTTCAGGGCAAGTGAACTAAGTCACTAAAAAGGACCCAAACAAAGTCATGACTTGTGATGAAAAAATGCTTTATTAGAAGAATCTTTAGAACTCTCCTGATTCTTGAAGAACACTTGAAGTGCCTTCATAGCTACTGAACAGTCCCTCTGAGGGCCTCTCCACAGTAGGGATGACAGTTGACCTCTTTTCTTCAAAGAATCTAACGATTGCTTATAGTTGCCGAACACCAGCACAACAGTCTCAGACAAATTCACACCAGCACAACAGACAGATTCATTTTTTAATAATGAAGTGAAGAAATTAATGCTTAGTTATGACAGGCATTAAATCACCTATGACTTGTTTTGATTTCTCCTTTGTATGTCTCTCTTGGGGGTATGTAATGTAACATCATACCACCAGTATTGTCTACTTGCTGTCAGAACAGGGTGATTATTAGAAATAATTGATGGCTTCTTTCAAAGTCCTATTTTGAACAAAAAAAAAAAAAAACTCAAAAAACTCTCTCTTGTTTCAGAGTCTGTTCCTGGTTGTTTACACTGTGCCGAATCACCTCAGATGAACCCAGGCAAGATCAGTTGGCACCTGCACAGAATGGGCGTGTAAGAACTAGAACACAAACTGCTTGATTTCAGCCTGCTTGTTAAATAAGCCCTGCAAACCCATACCCACCCCCACGCCTACGGATAATGAGTGCATATAGTGCAGCTTTCCATGGACGAGCTTCACGGGGGTCTCCTATTAGTACACAATGCCATGCCGCTTATTGTGCACATAGTGATGCCTCTGCTTTGCACTGTCATGGTCTTATTAGGTCATTAGAAAGCATTCCTTGTTGCTTGTGGTTAATTAAGGCTTATCTATAAAACTGCCATTTTTGGGTTAAGTGCTATTTAATGGGAAATAAGTCTGAGCTGAGGCATGATAATCACACTCTATGATTCTAATTAATTGTAGCCTAAAGTACTTATTAAGACTGTAGGTTACCACTGCAGGTCGACTGCAAAGCACTACCAAAGGGTAGGTGTCTTTTGGGAGGACTTTTATCAGGACTCTTGGAGTCTCTGAGACAGAAGAATGGAAAAGGATAGAAACCAATGCTAATGTCAATTAAAGTACAACAATGTTTCCTATAGAGGTATCATTGGCATATTTTCATTCACCATTCACTGAAAGAAATCTATCACAAATGTAATACATGGATAAATTAAAACAACTCAACTTCTGAATCACTTCACTTTCCAGCCGCTCCAAATAAGTTAAAGTCTGAGCATGACTTATGAAGAAACCTGCTTTGGTCCCCCGACATACGGTGTGAGGTTTGAGTTTGCTACTGCCACCATGGCATCCATCTCTGCGGGCACATGCAGCAGCATGTGCTATTTCTGACAAACGCTGCTCCTGCATACATCGCTTAGAGGCATTTCTCATTCCCAAACTTGCTGTTTAAATTAGACGTTAAGCCCCTTGAGATTCTACAAAACACCTCAACGTTGTTTTTGTTGGCCTGGTATTTCGCCTCTGCAAGTTGTGCACCTGTATACAAACACCATCTGTTTGTGATGTATATCAATCTCTCATCAGAGAGAATTACTCCCTTTGCGTGTGACACAGGCTTAGATTCAAATATTTAATTCTAGTTGGTCTAACCACCATGGGGATGGGAAAGAATGATAGTGGACAGCAGGCAAGAGCCAACCTGGAAATCTCTGTGGTGTCACCACACTTAAAATCAGTGAGATCTCATCAGGGGAGCTGTGGCACCAGTGGCAGCATCTCAGCCATGAATGAGCAAGGAGACCCAGGTTCAGTTCTGAAACTGCGATCATCGATCTGACCCCCCCGCTCTCCCCCAGCTTGCTTCCTGTCTCTCATCGTTCTATCCAAATACCTACATGCCATGATGAGAATGATAAGGGAGAAATGAACTTTAAAACTTCTCATGCTACACTGGAGGTCTAGTCTAGGAGGACTCTTTAGATGGCCTCAGGGTTTAAAGAGAGACAGGAAATAAGAATTTTGCACTGCAGGGACATTTAATATAAAATATTACAAACAAAGTCATTGACATTCAGCTATTTTTTTTATCGCCATCTCTCCACAGCTCATGGTTATTCAAGTCAGATGAAATGCTCCATACCATAAACTCTCACTGAGTGATACTCTGTCTAAATGAGGCATGACGGAACCATTTAAACAGCACCGCACCCAATCAAAGACTCATGGCCATCTTGATCAGTTCTCCATGGTCCTGGGAAAAATCACATTCTTTGTTTTGTTAGTATATATGTGCAGATCTCGGTGGTGGTGCTGGTAAGAGTATGAATACAATCTACCTCAAGGAAATTAGAGAGCCTGAGCAGACTGGCAACAACCGGCAGCCCTCCTAGTCAAAGCTTCTCCACATCTGGCACATCATAACAGTTAACCGCATTTTCATGTCACAGTTATAAAAGGTCTTGGTCAAGACCTAGATCAGATGATTCCTTTATTGTCTTGGTCAATAATGGTCCTGAAATATGTTCCAAGTTGAGGCTATTAAGATAACAAAATGGTTCTGGATTGGGTCCAGTTGGCAAGGCACGCCGACTTGGCAAAGGAGTTATTCTCTAGTGTTGTGTTTGTCGAAACTTGTGATAACCTTGTACAGCCGGTTCACAGTTCATTCTAACTTACAACAGTATCTGAATGAGTTTCCTCCAGGACTGAGCTTTTTTATTGCAATTAGTGGCTTTACCTAAGTAGCCACATTAGATTATCACTGACATAAAGTGCTTTTTACACCCTCATTTATGCACTTCTTGCCTGCCAGAAATTACTCTGAATACACATGTAATTGATCATTCTGACCTCTTTCCAGTCCTTTAAAATTTACCTCCCAAATAGTCAGCCAAGCACACAGTATGGGAATTCACTTTACATTCAGACAGTATGATATTTTTGCCTCCTCCCACCCTCCATGTGATTGACAGGCCACCCCAGTGCTGGAGGAAAAGAGTGGGAGATTAATTTTCGGGAAACCTCATGCTCAATGTGGTGTTGACAATATCACTCAACCAGCTGGAAACTACGCTGCCATTCCTCTGAAATCCAGTCGTGGATCGTTGAAGTGGATGCGGTTGCAGTGTTGCAGTGGCCCCATCTGCTCCCATTTACCCCACAGCAGGCGCACTGAGGGAATGCTAACTGCGCGATTTTGCACGCTAATGAAAGGAGATGGATGGACTCGTCACAATTAAATATGTTTGTATTTATCAATCTCACTTTTGACTCAGACTGGGTGGTAAACTCGTGGCATGGAAACTGTCAAGAGGTTTCAATTTTCAGAGTTCATTGAATTTTGCATACATCTAAATGTAACTCATTACAGTTTGGTTGATGCATTGTTTGCAGCATGAGAACAGTGACGGTATTATTTGCAAGATGAAGAAGACAAGATAAAGAAAAGATAAAAGTGAATGATCTGCATTATTTATGAACTTATTCTCATCACACTTGCTTCAGTATTTGGAAATTTAAAATTGCATCTCACAACTGTTTAATCTGTGCTATTAACTGTGCAAGCTCATTGGACATTTTAACTTCTGTGTGGATCAGAGATTTGTGGAGGTCACCTAAAATCCATTTCTCAACCACCTTAAAGCTCATTTATCTTCATCAACTACTAAGGCATAGGTCCATACTGTATGTAGGTTAAACATAGAAATTCACATATAATGGTGTTGAATGATAATGGGGTAACTAATTATCATGGTCAAGCTGCCTTACTTCAGTGGTCTGTGTGTTTGTGACAGTGTGTTTCCCAGCCTTATTCACCACATACACTTATGCACTTCTAAAAATAAACAGCTGTGTCAAATCAACATGAATAGGATTTTAGATTTTTGTTTTTATTTCCAGATAATAAAAGTGCATTTACGGAGGCCTACTGAGGTCTTTGGATACTTGCAATAATTGCACACTTTTTATGCACGCCAGCCATGGCAAAGGCTCTGGGAGGGAACAAAGGGCACATTCAGATTTGTTGTGCAGCGCTCCTGGCCCCTAATTCCTACAAATTGTCAACAAGATAAAAGGCTTGTTTTCGAGAAACGGGGGTGGGTGAGGGTTCAGAACATAATATGCAAGTGCTTTTAAAGAATCAACAACTATTTATGTTTAATCAGAGGCATTGCCACCAGGGCTTGACCAAAGTGACTTTGATCACTGTGTCCCAGAAGAGCTGTGCAATACTCAATGTGACCAGAACAACTCAGGAGGGAAATGGCATTCAGCATGCAATATGTCAAGCTTGATAAAAAAAGACTAATTATTCACACCAACATTGTGTTTCATTGGTTTACCCTTGAGCTACACCGGATACGTAATGGAACCGTTAAGTCAAGTCACGTCAAAAATACACCGAAAAGACTTTCAAGAAGATTTTATTAGAATGTTCACTGCACTGGTTTAGCCACTGATTATAGTGAAAGCTAATTGTCACAGCAGATACGTCTCTGACTTAACGCATCTGGTGTATCCTCACTGTAAGACTATTCTACACTACTCTTTATACAGCGAGCACAAGGAAGATGGACACTATTAATGAACAGCTTTATTTACCTCTAAAAGACGTGTTCCACATAAGCCTAATGAAGCTAAAGGTTGGCAAAGACACGCTCTTTGTGTCCAGAGCTATCATGTCAGATTTAAGTTGCATGACCTCTTGTTCTCATCAACACAGCCTTTGTTTGCAGAATAATCGTGTGCAGTGGGCCTGGATATTTACACTCAACATTTCCAAAGATCTACAGTACTTACCTTTGTAGTTTTGTCCATTAAAATTTATAGTGCCATAAAGAGAGGAGCGCCAGAAAAAATCTATCCAGCATGGTGCAAATTAGCAAAGAAAGTCAACAACTGAAGCTCCATTTAATAATGTTTTCCAGGAATTCAGTGGTGTTGTTACAGGTGAAACTTTAACCTCTTGAGAGGGTGTCTAGTTTACATTTCTTTTAAAAGTAATGCCATATTGCTCACAAAAAGCAAGTTTTCCTGTACTTTCCTACAAAGGCACAGGGTTAAAGGGCAGGTTCTCGCTAGAGAAATTTGACATGTTGATGGTTGACGCTTGATGGCTTATAGGGGGCTTTGCACAACCCTGTCCATTGCATCCATGTGGATCTCATCAGGTAAGACTGTATTTATGACCCTCTGTATTTATGACCTGGGGTACCTTCCTGAAGCCTTCAGCATATCCATCCATTTCTATGCCTCAGAACACACAAGTATGAAAAGAATGCTTTGAATCCCCCTTCCTTCCACCGCCAGGGGAACGGTGCTTTCTATAGCTTTCGGTATGGAAGGGGAGAGGTCAACTAGGCCTCAAGTGGGAGAAGGAGTGCGAGATCTGATTGGTTTAAAACTGCAGCTCTTGCTTTATTTTTATGATTCTGTGGGAACTCGAGACCATGACAGATTTGTTAAAACAGTGTTTGACAATGTGGGCGTTTTGAAGCTTAATAGCCCCTCTCTCTCCCTCTCTTTTGGTTTCTTTCGCACTCTCTCTTTTCTTTCACCGCCACCATAACTCCTAAAGTGATCTTAGGCTCAGAGTGGAAACGGCTTGAAGACGGATGACTGTGTGGAATGGCTCTGAAAAATGTACCTTGGTACAAGATGTCCCCTCTGAACATTTACATAACAATCTATAGCTGATGCGTTGGGTTGATGAGTCTGCCTCAGGTCTACCACAGAGTACACAGTGTGCTGTGTACACACCTTTTCTTTTCTTTCATGCCTAGCAAAATCTATGCACATTTTTCACGTGTCCATACAAAACCTAAAATTGACTTACTGAGTACTTCCAATCAAACATTGTTCCAATCAAACATTGTTGTTAAACTGAAAATATGCACAAGAAACACTCATGCTTTACAAGGGCATCACATAAGGTAGGCCTAGGGTGACCAGACGTTCCTGTTTCTGGTGGTCTGTCCTGGGTAGAATAAAAGAAAACCCACAATGTCCCCCATTTTTGAAGCTAAAACATAGTTTATTTTAATAATATTTACCATAGAAATAGCAAAGTCCTGGGTTTCCTCGAAAATTCAGGAGGTCTGGTCACCTTAGTCTAAACTACATTTGTCAACACATAGGCTGTCCTGTAGGTAATTTGTGATCCAAATAGCCTACAGGTCAACCAGTAGGCCTATCACGTTCTCCTGGCAATGTGGTGATCTTTTCTTTTATGTTGTATCCAAAGAGGTGATAAGGTCCCAGACTGCTGTTTCATTGAAAATATTTAAACTCCATTTAGCTCTACTATGAAAAGACATATAGCCTTCTGTCTATGGTAAGTCTTGACAATGAAATACGAAATAGATATTCTTTTATTGATTTGCAAATTGTATCGAGACAAACCCTAACCATATGTGACTATAGTCCGCTTTTCTGGTAATTAAATCATTGGGCGTAAAATAGCCTAAACAATCACTCTAGCAACAGCTAAATCTGTTCCCTGCTAAACGTGCGGCTAAAATGACGGAGAACAGGCCTACCTGACGTCGAAGTGATAACACATCTGTGTTAGTGTCGAACAAGACTAGGTTCAGCTATCCTTGAGTTTAATTAAAGCTGCATAACATTGTGTTAATGCGTGTGTTTCCAGTGCTTTCATTCACACAGTAACACTATGGCAATATTTTGTTTGTATCTTATTCAGATACATTTTCCTTAGAGCGCCATCACAAGGTTTTCCCCGTTGACCGCGTCATTTAAGGTCATGGCAGGACGCAGACTGCGCACAATTCTTTGGTACGCGGCTGCCACCATCTGATTGTACTTGTGATTGCATGTTCAAACAGATAATGCAAATAAAAGCAAAAAAAACTGTGGTAGGCTACTAATCTCACCATTTTATCTCTATAAGGGCTGATAGGCCTGTGTGACATTTTATGATTTATCTGATTTGATGTAAAACTAAGACCATTAGAATATTTTTTTGCAGTTTAGTTTCAGTCAGTCTTTTGTCCAATCTGTAGCCTACCCACATTTTCAAAACTCTAAATAGGCCTGTAATTAGGACACCATTGGTCTGCTGTGGTCATATCATTGACATGTTGTATGATGTTCTATTAGGCCCTACACAGTCATTAGAAAATTACATTTTCTTTTCAAGTTAACACATACATCAAAATTATGAATCTGTTTTGTCTTATTTACCAATGCAAATGCTTCCATACAACATGCCAGAAATGGAAAACCAATGTTCAGAAATGCCAGATGAAAACCTAATGTTTAAAACCGTAAATCTAATATATTTTTTTGAACAGATCATTGAGAAATGTAGAATTTGGCAAATAAATAAACAGTATTTGATTGGAAATTTTTTTGGAGGCAATTTAGTAGCAGATTGAGTAACTGGCTTACACATAGGACAGAATGACTGACAGGGAAAAAAACAAAAGCATCCACTCAAACATTGTATAATTCTAAAATAACTATATTTTCTTCAAGTAAGTGAAATGTGTACAAAATGCACACATTTAATTCCAATGGGTGGTTATATAAACTAAAATCAAAGGCAAATTTTGACAGTTATGGATTTTGTAGCCTGTGTGCGGTAGTCCATGAAGTTTTTAGTATTGTTCTAGTAGGGTATTGTTAACCTACTATTTGTAACATAGCCTAGTGTTGAATATGTGCTGCTGTTACTACTGTCAGGTAGAATCACTTGATGTTGAGCCTGGTTGTTTGTTTTTTGTTATCAAAATGGCCTTGGCAAATTATTTTATTAAAATTGTCTTTTTAAAGTATTTTAGATATAGAATAATGATTGTTAGCGATTGTAAAAAGAAAATTGTGGTAGCTTTATAGGCCTATAGAGGGAGAGACAACCTGTGGCTTACCATAGATGTTGGTTTAAAAAAAAAATCAATGTGTAGGTGCACTACCTGTACCACGTCTACTACATGGAACCAATGTGTGTAGGTGCACTACCTATACCACGTCTACTACACGGAACCAATGTGTGTAGGTGCACTACCTATACCACGTCTACTACACGGAACCAATGTGTGTAGGTGCACTACCTAGACCACGTCTACTACACGGAACCAATGTGTGTAGGTGCACTACCTAGACCACGTCTACTACACGGAACCAATGTGTGTAGGTGCACTACCTAGACCACGTCTACTACACGGAACCAATGTGTGTAGGTGCACTACCTAGACCACGTCTACTACACGGAACCAATGTGTGTAGGTGCACTACCTAGACCACGTCTACTACACGGAACCAATGTGTGTAGGTGCACTACCTAGACCACGTCTACTACACGGAACCAATGTGTGTAGGTGCACTACCTAGACCACGTCTACTACACGGAACCAATGTGAACTACTGTGTCTAATGAAAAGCATTTGGTGTAAATTGGTGTAAAACTAGGAAGCTATAAATGCAGACAAAACCAGTTAAATAATTTAAATGTGATGTTTTCCGAGTTCCGAAGCCCTCCAAGAAGGTCTGCTGCACTTTTGTAAAAAGGGAAATTTGGGAAAAAATCCCATCTCGTTTCTTTTAATTGGATACTTATAACTACTCAACCACAAGGTGGCGATAAAGATCCTTTTGTTGAATGAACCTCTTCAAATGGTCTTATTTCCTTTCTTATTTCCGATGCTTATGTCATGTGTATCTCATTTGGTGCATATTTCAGACGTTTCCACACATAATTAACGTCACCTTCCAAAAGATAAGGATCAGCTTGGTGAACCCAGGAGTCACAGCCCATGCTATAGTGTTCACTAGCTGGAGGGTATCCACATACACACACTCACACACACACACACTGGAAAACCAAGAATTTTTGGAAATCATTTCCATTCATAGAAACACCTCGATTGCAATGATGAAATATTCTGGAAATAATTTATATTGTCCAGAAAGAAAGCATTTAGGCTGTCATTCAGATGATGAAATTCTCTGTATGTATTTTGTGTAATGTTAGTGTCTGTCAGCAGTGGGAGATTTAGGTCAAATGAAAGGTGAAAAAGTAATGACCAAGTGAGATATTTTAGGGCTATTTTGAAATCAATGCAAAATAGAAGGGCAAAGTTGTGAACAAAAGGTGTGAAAGAGCCTCTCTGATGTGGTCAATTTCAGTGCTGTTATAACATCGCAGAGACTGTTGGGGGACTGACACATGCTTCAGTGGGCCCCCTTAACTTAGCTTAGCCACTAAAGGGATATAGACTACAGGTTATTAACCATCTAAATAGAATCAGTCAAGAATGGCACTCACGCCACCTGCTTTTAAGTCAGCTGTAGCAACTTTAGACCTACCAATTTTGAGGTCACAATAGTTCACATCTTCTGACTTTAGCAACAGTGGTGATTTTATCACCATAGAATTTCAGTTGTCATTTTGATCAAAAGTACATTGCTTGTTGTCACTAAACATCCTGTGTTAGGACCTTGGATTTACAAGACAGGGCTTGGAAAGTTATTGAATTTGATTTGAAGGTACAGTAGGAACACTGCATTTATGTCAGATGTCATCATCCTGCCGGGGATGGCAATTGCTGTAACTCTAACATTATGACATGCTGTGACACTGGCTGCTATACTCCTGTGCCAAGGCCTTTGCATTGTGCTCTGCTTCAGCTGTGGAACATAAAAGCCTCTGACCAGCAATGTTTTGAGCCTCTCTGCCAAATGGAACTGGCAAAGAGCCAGTGACGACATGTACTGTACAACAACCAAGCTTTCCAAAGCTGTGCTCTACAGTACAGATGGAGGCTGACCGAAGTGGATTAGACTGAGTCACACTCACCTGTTCTCCAACTGCATTAAAGAGCCAGTGTGCAACTGTGGTAGTATTACATTTTTACTATGCCATACATTTCTATTCACATATTGGCATAACAAATGCATGTATCTTTGACACGTACATCAACCGAGCTGTCTGTCTACAACTCTGTCAATTCATTTTTAAGATTTGAAATGTTCTTTTGAAGTGAGTTATTTGACAGCATCAGTTGTTATTTAGATTTGTAGAAAAGTAGAAGGAAGAGTCACTCAACAAAAAAATCTTTGCTTCTCTAAATGAATCACTTTAAATGCTGTGCAGTTCTTATACTAGAGTATGCTGTTCTTATACAAGACTAAGACGATATACATTACAAAGGTCAAACAAAGACAGTGTTACATAACAAATGAAAATTGACAGCTAATGTCTGATTTTCTTCACAATGATATAACTAGTCAATATTTACAGTTAAATACAGTCCAGTTAAATTTAACAATTTGTTGGCACACCCATCTTTTGGCACAGAGTGTTTGCTGATTACATTCAAGTGTCAACTGTCTTTCCAATTTTAAATGTCCATGATAATAGCCACAGGCTATCAAGATGTAGTACTGTAGAACTCCTGATTCAAATACATATCTAAATGAATGACCCAGGCGCCCTGCTACTAACCTCCTGCTCACACACACACACACATACACACACACACCACACAAACACACACATTGTGATTCTTTCTCTCTCTCTCTCTCTCTCCCTCTCCACACCCACTCACCATGCTCTCATCCTAGGCTCAAATTGATGTGTAATGCTTCCCATAGTTTGTCAGCTTAATTTTCTCGGGCAGGATGATGTTGACTGAGTGCTCCCCTCCACAGTTGCCTCCTCTGCCTCCTCCACCTCCTTCTTCTCCTCCTTGGCTGGTCCTGAGCAGGTGCTCCCTCTGTTGTCTCACCAGCTGGCTGTATTTGGCGTTGGCCATCCAGGCTTCGCAGCGGCTGAAAAAGACGATGGCGGTGGTGCCAAGCACTACCAGGCAGGTGAGGAGGCCAAGAACGGCGAAGCAAACCAGCTGGCTGCGCGTGACCAGCGCAGCACCAGGCGTGTGCACCGTCTCCTTCAGCGTGATCTTGAGCAGCTCGCGCTCGGGCGGGCGCAGCAACTTGTGGAAGGCGTGCGCTGGGAGGCTGTAGTGCTGCGGGGACAGGTTGCTGTTGCTGTGACTATTGCTGTGGGTCTCCAGGGGCTTGGGCCTGGCCCTGGGCCTGGGTTGGGGATGGGGGATCTGTGCAGAGCAGAGTGGGCCAGTGAACGTGGCCGGGCACAGGCAGTGGAAGCCGCTGGCACCAGTGCTGTTGAAGCAAGAGCCGCCATTGAGGCAGGGGTTGCTGGAGCAGGGGGAGGGGGGAAGGTGGTCATGGATGCGGCTGTCAAGACAGGTGGAGCCGCTGTAGCCAGGCATGCAGGTACAGGTGTACTGAGAGCCTTGTTCAGTGCAGACACCACCGTTGGCACAAGGGTTTGGGTGGCATAGGACCATCTTGGTCTCACAAAGGTGTCCAGTGAAGCCGGGGGGACAAACGCAGGTGGCCTGTAGAGCTACGCCCTGCGCATCATGACAGGTGCCTCCATTTTGACAAACAGTGCTGTGGAAAAAAAAAATGTAATGTTTTATACTGAAAGGTCCTATAAAATCATTTTTTACCTTTTTTAAAAAGTTCCTGTTGTCCCTGGAGCCTTAATGTGAAAAGCCAGCAAAGTGCAAAGTCTAAATCTAAGTTAATTTAATAAGTACAAGTGCTTTCACATAGTTTAATTCATGCACAATAGACATTGCTAATTGACAGACTTTGCAACAGCTCCCATTTTGGGAAAAGTGTTACAAATATTTTTACACAAGTCCAACATGCCCTGACAGGGTTTATTCAAATCTTTCTTTCATCACATAGTCTCTTGTTCAAAAGTATATTCCATAAACATATATATATACACCATATATCTAGATGATAGGAGCTAGTTAAAAGAAAAGGTCAGATCATGAAGAAGGATGAATTGCTAGATTGGGATAACACTGTTAAAAACACTGACTGTTTTAGTATCAATCAATCATGCACTTGAGTCATCCCCTCCGCTGCAAGAATTCTTAAAAAAGAACTCAAACAGGTCAAGCAGGGCTGGCTCAAGAGGAGATTGCATTTTCCAAGTTGTGTAAAGACATTGGACTGTGGATTCAACAGCAGAATTTCTCAATTCGTATAAATTTTAAATGGATGTATCCATGCAAGCATTAGCACATGGCTCAACACCCACAGCTCATGTTTGCTCTAGTAAAATGAATAGTAGAAGAGCATAGCAAATAGACTGTGCCAGCACTTAAGGACTGATGTGAATGCAGTTAAATTTAAACACAGTTTTGGACCTGTGTCTGCATCATCACTATCTTTTCAAATTTTCCAGTGCATTTCTCCAGTCATGAAGGCTAACAGAACAGTTTGTGCATGACCAGATCCTTTGCTGGAAGACTCTGATCAACCAGCTACAATAATGTGGCCTCCTCATATGAGCATATTGTATCTATGGCTCCTCTGGCCCTGGTACATAATTTTTCTTACCTTCTTCATACCAACAACCCTCATTTAAGTAAGTTTATTTTCCCCCTAATTATGATAAAAGCAAAATGTACTTTTTGAGTGAAAAAAAAAAGATCAAAATTCACCTAAATGCGCTACCAGTGGCCACATGACTATTGTCATGGTACAGTACCCTAAATATTTATATGCTTTAAGCTTGTTTATTTATGTTTACAAACAGTTGTAGCATTATATGGCATACAGTTTTCACAATTATTATCAGTAATAATGAATCAGGAGGTTATTAACTTGCATGTTCTGATACAAGGACATTGGGACTTAAATGCGTGCTTCTGTCCAAGCCAATATCTATGTTGGTAGTGTGCACTGTTTATCAGTTTTTGAGGCCAATTACCAATGCTGTTTTGGTAAAGTCCACTCATCCACTATAAAGTGCATTATCTTAATGTATTAACAAACAAGCAATACAACTTTGTTTCCAAAAATATGTTTCTGTTTGCCTGAATAAGCTGTGCATGTGTGTCTGTTTGCATGGCTGTAATTCTCTGTTGACTAGCTCACTGAAGTGTAACTGCACCTTAAAATCAGTTTTTTTGGTCTATTAACTGATTGTGACTGATATAGTCGTAAAACGCACAAATATAGGTGTTAATACTGACAAAAGTTACGTACAGATGGAATATCTCCCCGCCTTCTGCCGTCATATTAAAATGCATATTTCTGTGTACCTTTGGTACTTACAAATGTCATGGGGTACCCAAATCTCCTACTCAGCTGGAATCATGTACCTCCCAAACCAAGTATCTGAGTTGCACTAGGGAGCTAGATTTAAGTGATCGATTAGAGGGTTGAGAATGAGAAGAATAAGTTTTATTCTACCCCCACACACGTACAATGCATGGAATTCAGCAAAATAGTTAATTAATAATTAATAATTAATCACTATTCAAAGATTTTAATTTGTTTGTTGAATGAAAATGAAATTTGAAATGTTTGTTTTTGTAGGGTGCGTTTTTGACAGGCAGCAATACAGGGGCCTAGCAGCCTAGTTTGACATAATTTACACAGAAACAACTTGAATTTATATCAAGGGCAATGTGAGAAACATTTACTGTAAATTGCATGGCTATCAACCTAAGACTGACAAAAATATGACCTACTTTCTGTTTTTGTGGCTTCACTGTCATTTTCTGTTGGATATATTGGTGTTTTTTAAAAAAATTGAAAATTGTGTAGTAAGATAGACCTGATGTCCTCATTTGAAGACATAAGTTTTCTAGAAAGCAGTTTGTTGCCCAGGGGGAATATTTATTTTTTACACCTATTAGGGCTTACTGATTCAGAATAGCTGGAACAGCTTGGGTCTCATTGATTACATTCCTTGTTCAATCTCCTCATGTAGAAAAAAAATCAATTCCCTAAATCACATTAACAGGTTTTCATAACCAAAGAATGATTTATGAGGAACAATGTAAATATGTATCCTGGTTTTATCAGTTTACTCCATATAGCAAGACATCCTCCATGCAGGCCTATATTGAGGTTGCATGATCAATCCCTCATATGAAGATTTAATTCACACAGGCCTTCTTTATCCCAAGCGCCTAACTGTTCCTTAAGAAGTGATATCTCACAGGGTGAAATGGCTGTGGCATTTAATTAAAAGTAGATTAGGCTAGTCTGAGTTACATTTATTTCCAAGGCATTGATGTGATGAGACCTTGCAATGTGTTAAAAGATGAAATGTGTTTAAAGGGGGGAGTCCACAGTGGCTACTGCAGATGACTTATAGCAGGAGGTTGCAGAAGAAAGCATATGTGATGGCAATGAGGAGTCATTACCCATTTCGTGGACACTCCCCTTTCCTCAAGTGGCAGCGCTCTCCAGTGTATCCCGGGGGGCAGACGCACAGGTATCCACCCTCGCCGGTTTCAATGCAGGTGGAGTTGCCAGAACAGGGTTTGCTGGCACACGGGTTTGTGTCTGTGTGGAAAAAAGGTTCAATGTAAGTAAGTGTTGTTGAGAAAGAGAAATGTACACAATGTCAGTGCATCTTCTAGATTTATTTCACTTTCCCCTGAGCTTTTAACAGATAATACACAGATACACTCTCTCTGTCTACTTCTTGTTTGTTCTTTCTCTAAGTATCTGTTTCCCATCAAAGTCATACAGAAATTTAGCGAGTGTGTGTGTGTGTGGAGTGAGAGAGAGTGAGTTAGTGAGTGTGTGTGAGGTAAAATGAAAGATCAACACAGCAGGGCAAAAATTCATTAGTTTAAGATCTTCCAGATAAGGGAGCCACAAACAGCCTGGTATTGAGCGCAGGAGATAGCAGCAGCAGCAGCTTTATTTTTATCCTTACACGCCACCACACAGAGGTCTATCAGCAAGGAGAGCGCATGCAAAGCAAATCATGTGACCAATCCTCTGGGGCAAACTAAAAGATTTTCAATGAGGCTCTGTATGGGCTGCTTACCTTCGTCACACTGGCTTCCAATCCAACCCTCCTCACACACACACTGCCAGGGCTTGTTGCACGTCCCATGAACACAGCCAGGGAAAGGCACACATTGGTCACATGCCATGCCCTGCCAACCTGGCTTACACCTGTAACATGGGACAGTGACGGTGATGTGCCACGTATATAACAAATGTAAACGACTTACTTTCAAAGAGCTGCTTTTTTATGCCATTCAATTAATTTGCCCTTCCACTCTGTCCTTGTGCAAAACATGTATATTTGCACTTTCTTAAGTATTCCCTGAATAGCTTTCCTGATTATTGCCTAAGTTGAATTGGTTGGTGTAAAGGTGTTGACTGTGATATGCTATAGGTCAGAAAGCAATTGTCACCATGACCATACTGTAATGGATCCCTTCCCTCCCTAATGTAGACACTGTAGAGAAGGGCCACATCTCTAGCATCACTTGGGACCACATAAAAACAATGAGAGACCATTAAAAAGATGTAGTAGCCTATGTGCCAGAAATCACAAGAGCCACATACCTGCATGTGCCATTTTCTTCACACACCCCATTATCCTTGTGACATCCAGCAATGCATTCCAAACCTATATCACAATATGGAGCAGCACAATATTGAGAAAAAGGGACAGTCATGCTTCAAACAATGCAGCACATATATTTATATTTAATATATAAATATTATATTTAAGTAATATGATCTTTTTTCCTGGACCATCATGTACAATTATTATTAAGATTTAATACATTTCATTATTTGATCAATAGTTTAAATAACAAAAACAAAACATTGCAATAATAACAATAGCAATAATAATAATAGTAATATTTTTGTTTCTTTACCGTTGCCGATGTCAGCAGTTGTGAGGCAAAACAAAAAAAGCGTTAGGAAATGAAATCCACTTGCGTTCATTTTTGAAAATGTGGTATATCCAGTTTTCCCTGAAACAGAAGCATGTGCGAGCGGAGAACGGCAGGTAGCGGAGCTCCAAGGCATTCTGTCTTTCTTCTGAGGTACCCTCACTACATAGAGGTTGTCCGGTGGTGAATAACAAGTAGATTCGTCTTTTGAAAGTTAGCGCAATTCACCACAATGAACGCTTTAAATTAAGTGCGTGTTTACGACAGCTAATGATACCAAACAGCTCCTTTACGGGTGAAGATATAGTACAAAGGGACCATTGTCTGAAAACCAGTGACTAGAAATACAGTTACTCAAATTAGTCCTGTTGGGTCAGTCGCTAATGAATCAAAATCCGACTACTCTTTTCGATATTATAATAGTATAAATTACCTAGACTAAGTGTATTCTTTGTCCCAGCTTCCTTTGAAATAAATCATTATTTTGCCGCTCCGGGGTGATGCCCATTCCAAGGTAGTCTACTCAGGGACAATCCTGAAGGAAGAATGTATTCAGACGGTTGAGACGGTCCACTCTATGCTCCGCCCACATGAATCCACGGAGGAGCTGTCCAGCACCCCAACCTCCTGAAAGAGCAAACAAAGTTGCCTTAAATCCCAGAGAAGGGAGTTCTGACAAAGTGAGTGTGACGTATCACCAGCAAATATATCAGAAGCAATTGTGCAAGAAGCCTACTCTTCAGAGTTAAAAGCAACATTTCTTCAAACGTCACGTGTAAATGAAGCTTTTAACCTAGCTGAGGACTGTAATGACCGATGCAATAATGATGCAATCCTATGTGCGTCAATTAACTAATGGCAAATTAATTATGCAGTTTTATTTTCATAGCCTTAGCCTGCTCACACTTTAGTAGCCCACATAAATATTAGTACACATTTCAGTATGCTGTCCTCGCCTGTTGTTATGTACGCCCAAGGCCTAATTAAGCACTTCCAGTCAGTATCCCTCTCTCACACATTTAGCAGCTTTAGCAGCAGCCTGACGGCAACCAGACCCCATTAAGATAAATTATTTCAAGCCTGCCCTCCATGCTGTGCTGTGGACTCTGGGGTTGTCCCCACTGCCCATGATGACCTACATGTAAAACCACCAATGGCGCGAAATGTGGAGGAGAAAATAGGACGTAGAGTACCTTTGTAGTGTGTAGTGTACCTGTATAGTGTAGTGTACCTATTTGCAACAACAATGTCATCTTTTGTAGTAATAACAATCTTTGACCCATCAGCAAGAATATATTGGGTAATGGTATTGTTCTCTTCCACAAAGCTAAGGCTTCTCTAAGTAACTTAAAAATATTTGTAACACTTTTCTTAAGGGGTGAGTACACAACACCTTAATATCAGCTGTTAGAAATTGCTCACAAAGCATTCATGACTTTCATAAGACATGATTCCACATTCCTACTCATAAATGTGGAAGACAGAATGGCGATGACTTATTAAAATAAACGTCCAACGGTCTCAAAGCAGCATTGCCGTTTTTGTTTTAAACCTGTTACCTGATCAGTTCACATCTAAATATTTCATGAATAGTTTACGAAGTCTACTTAGAATGTCACTTTACTATACAAGTTGTGAAGCATTCATAATCACATCTGAGTTTAACACTGGGAGGTAAACTAGCCTACATAGAGGTGACCCCAGACTCAGGAAAGATTGGAGACATTCCCACTTCAGTATAGGCAAGGTAGCAAAAGATGATAATTAGTCTACCTGCAAATGTAACATGCCAATTTTTAAGTCAAATTTAAATTGGGCCTATATAACATTTGAAGTTGACTTCATAAGCTATTCATGAAATATTCAGATGTAACATGATCAGGTAACAAACAAAAATGTCAATGCTGCTTTGAGAGTGTTGTTTTATTTTGCATTAATGCCATTCTGTGCTCCACATTTGTTAAAGGTTGGGTATAAATGTTGAGTTTTGCCTTATGAAACAGTAATGAATGCTTTGTAAGCAATTTATGACAGCTGCTATGAATGTGTTATGTTCTCACCTGTCAACTAAATATTGATTTAACAGTAATTTAACTCTAATAGGTTAGTTTTATTCATTTGGCAAAAGTAAACATGCTGTCTAACAATGAAATATGGGTTACTTTCAGAAGATTACTTTTCCAAAGTTAGATTTTCAACATTTGTTATGAAATGTCATGATAGTGGTCGCCTATTATCACAATAGAAATGGCCAAGATTTTATTGTGATGTTAGGCTAAGCCTGTCTCAAAGAAAGTGGCTAATGTATCGATTTCCTGTCTTCTGATCTGGCTTGAAATGCTGACTTTAATCCTGCCTCCCAAGGAGTTCTCCCTGACCTGAAGGCATGAGCTTGTCTCTTGTGAACAAGGACTTGCCTCTTGTGTTTGATTGATGGCTTAAAAGCAGAAAGCATAGCTGCCCCTACATAGCAGAGGCAATATGGAGTGTTCATGTCTCAAGGTTAACCTGTGTCCTTGCCAGCCTCAATGCCCTTGCTATGATTATGATTCAGTCGGGAGGCACAGCACTGATGAGACCTGCAAATATTAGATGGTCTTTTTAATTTATGTACTAGGCAAATGACTAGGTGTCTCCTACTGGTGACCAGTGTTCATCTGCCCAGGGGGGATTGCAGAATATGCCTATGACTATTCATTATGTAGGCGTGCTCATTTTGGGCAAAAGACAAAAGTGGACCTGGCTACCTAACTACAACATGTATTCAGGTCACATTCTGAAGCAAGGAAGCTGTTCACTTGGCTGCTCAAAATGGCTCTCTCTCTGTGTGTGTGTGTGAGTGTGTGTGTGTGCGCGCGCACATTTGTGTGTGTGAATACAGCCTGGGGTGTAAAGCACAGATGTTACATTTATTTAACATCTTACATGTATTACAGAATGGCAGATTACATTATGTGTATATATATGTATTTTTATTTCTTTGTATGTGTGTGTGTGTGTGTGTGTGTGTGTGTGTGTGTGTGTGTTTTTCATGGACAGTGCACACCATGCCTCATTCAGTACTCCAGCATGTTAGTCTTACACACATTTGTACAAGGAGACATGCTCTGATGCAAGTCGCACCCACACAAAAACCTCACACAGCCTTGTGGCTTACATTGGCTTAGCATAAACCAAAAGGCTGTCTGAAGGAGGCACTGCAAAAATCAATAGAACAGTTTAGCTTCCCATTCATCCTCTGCACAGAACAGACCTGCAGAAAGAATGGGTGTGAACCAGAGAAAAGGACTCTGCACAAATAACTTTAGTGTGTTTTTTAGGAGTGTCACTTACCATGGATCCGTACAGTAAATGTTCCAATTTGAAGGAGTATGTTTATTACAATCCAGGCATGCATAGGGTGAAAACATGACTTTGATGCAAACTATATGTCAGGCTATAATGTTTGATAATTAACAGAAATTAATCTGTAGAGGATATGACAGGGCATCTGGTTGTGTAATTGGAAAATGTTGTCAAAGAGTTCTTTAGAGACAGATCTAAGGTTCAAGAGTGCTTGTGTGAGTGGATGTTAGATAGTGTCACTCTGTGTGAGTTTCAATGAGTGTGTTATTGTCTGTCGGTGACCTCGAACAACAGGGCTATGGGTTGAAATAGTCTACAATATTGCTTTAACACATCCCCACTACTAAAGAAATGTTCAACTCGCACTTGCATGAAGTTGTGCTTATACACCCCATAGCACAGACTACTTGAAGCGTTTAATATTTGATTTTTTTATAATGAGCAGATCAATGTTACACAGTCTAACCTGAATGAATGATTTATTTCTTCTGTCGTGGGAGGCACAGTTTTTTCCACTGACTTCCTTTGAAATGAATATGTGGCAGTCAGTGGCTTTGATTAAAAAGCCATTCTGCGAATGAGATAACTGCCCTGGGGAATTGCCACAGTGACACAACAGGATGGAAGGCTGTTTGTCAGGACACATTTGCTGACTGAAGCCTATAAGCCAATTCTTTTAGACAGATTATTTTTTTGTCTTTTAGGTAGTATTCATCAGTAGAAGATTGCTGGCTTTTATGGTTTTTATTTATTTAGAAGCGAGTAATTGCCTCCTGGATTAATAACACATGACTAAAATATTCTTACTGAGCCACTGAAAACTAAAATAAAAAAGCAAGGCTGTCAAATCAATAGATTTAGGAGTATTCTCAGTTTTAGAACACTGTTGACTTGGATGTTATTTAAATGTAATTAATTTGAGAAAGCCCAGTCTCATATATTGTTGGAAGCAAGTCAGAGTGAGTTGGGTTCTTGGTTGGGACACCCCTTGGAATTCCAGGTCTTACTCACTGAACAGATAATAAAACAATGCAATTGATTCATAAGTTGCTGTGGTGTTTGAAGCAAATGTGAACATTTCCTGTTCACTTAGTGCTGTTATTGAATCTTTTGTTAAGCACGATGCAACAATTTCACCTTTGTGGAGTACATATGCCTTTTTAGGCAACTTGTCTGTGCATCAGTTTGCTGTATTGTAAATGACAGGTAAACACACCTGCACCTGCATGATTTGCACAAGCCCACTGGGCAGAGTACTATGGAGTTGAGTGATTCAGGTCAGCCCACCACTGGAATTGTGAGAAAAGCTTTCCCAGCATGGGAGGATAGCAAGCTGTGCTGCAGCCATGCTGCTGTTAGTGATTAAAAGTGTTCCTCGTGCTTTGATCATATGCAGTACTATGCAGTTTACTTGGCCATTGTATCTCACAGAATTTGTTTGCCAATTTTAGACAAAAACTCTTTGCTGCTTCTTTACATCTGTCTGGTTGTTGTGTTACAGTGGCATATGCTGCCCGTGAAGATAAGTACTCTCTTACTAATACCATTGTTTACACTTTTTATTGATTGATTTATTGAATTTAGTTTATTTCACTTCTGCTGCTACTACTGTCTGCTACTACTACTACTACTATTACTACTACTACTACTAATAATAATAATTGTGCATTTTTGTACTGATACTGGATAAAACTAACATTACTGCTTACATGCCATAGAAAAGCCTTGCTTGAATTTGGTCTTTGGAGGAAAAGCATTATATTATGGGAAGAAAGCATCTGTCAATTCCCTGATAATGAACCTTGACCCCTGCCCAGCAAGACAATACTTGAGCTATCACCCTGCTTGAAATAGAGCTAAATTATAACTGTATAATAAAGTATAAAGATTAATTAATGTAATTTGTTTTTACAGAAGACCAGATGCTCACCTGAATGTCTGCAGTATATTGCTATAAGAAACAGATTACGCTTCTGGACAGCCTCTGCAGGCTTGATAGAGTGCAGTAGCTTTCTTCATCGAGGCTTTGCTCTTTGAGTGATGATGCTGTGAACTGTTAGAGTACTGGGAAGATAAAGTGAGAGGCTTAAAACCTCGAGTCGCTCTGCTGCCCTCTGCTAATGTTTTTTTAACCTCTCCAACCAGAGGTTCCCTTTGGGTTTATTGAAAACAGCAAAATTATTCACCACACTCTTGTGTCAGCCATTGGAGGCTTTGGCGGGCTTTTAATTGGACATTAAAGACATCAAAAGAGCTTGTCTAAAACATTGTGTGCGTGTGTGTGTGTATTCTCATAACTGAGTGTGTATGTATACATAACTCTTGTGTAATACAGGAACTCCGTCAAGTAAACTATGTGTTATGACACAGGAATTGCTAACACACACACAGACAGTCAAACGCAACTCTTCCAGGTGTTGTACCATGTGACTCTTTCCCATCACGAAACCAGCTTGGGAGCTCCTAGCAAGTTCACTCACCCTACAATCAGCCCACTGCCTCCTCCTCTTCAAGTTGTTTTCACAGCAGGCCACCAGCAATGCTGAGGAGGGTTCATCATGGAAAACTCTTCTTCTGAATCCATGTCAGGGTGTTCTGTACAGCATGGATGCATTTATGCTCTCTGTGTGACTAAGCTAATAAGATCACAGGATGAGGTTCTGGATTTTGTGGGTTGGCGTTTATTCACGTATTCATGCGTATCCAGTCACGTCACTTTTGTCACATTTTTAAAACAAGATAAGGGGAAACAGCTTGAGGTAAAAACTATTAAATATGTGTTTAGCTATTTCATAATGTCTGGAATGAATTAAGAGTGAAAAAGGCTGAAAAGAAAGTATGTATTTGAATTTGATGTTTTGTTGCTTTTAGATGACATACTTAAAGCAGTCTTTCTCCTTTGAGCTCTGTGCTCTGTGTGCATTTTGTAGCGGCTCCTTTCACTCTCACTGACATTGAGATGTGTATGCACAAAAGAGTGTGACCTTATTATATTCTGTCACATTGCACACATATTCTCAGCGGCAACTCCAACACCTGCACCATCTATTCATTTGAATCAGACTTGCTATAAGATGCATTTACCACACCATCAGGTATTGTAATTTGGTGATGGACTGGAGTTTGGTCCACAGTCCATCGCAAATTTCAGATTCATCGAAAAGAGGGGTTTTGCATTCAGAAGTCTTTCAATAAATTATTACAACTTGCTTGCCATGTCTTTGTTAGATTCTTTTTTAATGATAATGTTACTATTCCACACTTCACACTGCACAGCCCACCTTGGAACATCTATTAATATTGCCATGCTTTGAGAACTGGTCTTTCATTTTTTACCCGTATCTCTGCAGAAAGTTCTGACGTATCTCTTGTAAACATTCTGAATGCTTCCTTTGAAATATGATTTAAAATGTGTTTCTTTAAAGGACACAGAACATGCTGTGTCTGCAAGCTGTACTCTGTATGAAATAAAGTCTGAACATTTGCAAAGACTGTGTGAAAGGCGTGCACCCCCGCACATTTGCTTGGCTTTCTGAAGGTCCATAAATAACTACACAGGTGTCTGTTGGCTTGTTGATGGCGAGGATCTGCAGGATCACTGTTTTCTATCAAAAAAAATATCAAATGCAATACATGCTGATGTTTGCAGATTAAATGTGTAGTGGGGATGTAATAAAATTTGCAAATGTAAAATTTAAACACGTTACCAATCATGCAATCATAAGAGAGGTCACCAGCCTGTAAAAGCACTTTCATGACAAACCATCTCTGACAATCCATCATCTTTACTAATGTCAGCCAGTATTACTCTTAACTTGTGGTCTTAGGGTTGTGTGCCGTGGCATCTTCTGCCTCTAATTTCCAGTCAAAAGCGAAACAGTGGAGCTCCAGTGGGTGGTTTATTACTCATGAATATTGAAGTATGCATAATGACTCTTCCAGTGCTGATTCAATCAGCTGCTGCAGACATATAGACATTTACATGCTTGCATGTGAATTACGGGCATGTAATTTAGCGCTTGTGTTAGACATCCATCAAAGGAAGTGTCTCCCAGTCTCCCATCTGTGGGATTTCTCATAGATGTTAATTTGAACCCACAGGGCAATGGATGATGGGAAAGCTTTTTCACTGATGCCGCTTGCTTTGTCTAGTTGCTAATACTTTGATTTATTAATTTGCTCTTATATTGCCTAAAGCACTCACTGATCCATCTTACATCTGGCGTCCTTTTTATTCCAAGCGACAAGCAATCAGCGTCCCCCTCTGTGATCCTCTCTTCGCAGTTCATGTGTTGTCAGGGGAAACTCAGCCACATTGCCATTCAGCCTCATGTTTCACCCCACGAGTGGATAGCTCTCCAATGTCCTCTTCAATTTAGTCAACAGCAGGCTCAAATTCAATTTGACGCTGTAGGCTGATACATGGCACAGGTGGGGTCAAAGTTCAAGTAGTCAAGCTGCATGGAGTATAGATTGAAATGCCCGCTGCCTGTAAGCACACACATCTCCACCTGCTCCACACACACATACTGGCCCAACTTGACACAAAACTTTTAAACACAAATTAGTTGAAGTCTGACTCCTTGTTTCATCAGGCCATTAGGCTTAACATGGTCTGACAGGTTGCCATGGAGCAGCAGTCAGGCTTTGTGTATGTAATCCAATCAGGGCTGTTGAGTGTTTCGCCACAGGGGTGGGTGGGGTATTGATTTAGAGGTCCTCTGGGGAGTGATGCAGTGCTGTGAAAGTCTTTGACCAACCTCTGCATGCATCTGGGCAACTCTCTGTGTATGTGTGTGTATGTGTGTGTGTGTATGCATGTGTGTGGATCTGTGTCCTTTTTATCTAAGCAGTGTGATAAGAGTGCTTCATTAATTTCATGAAGTGATCATTTTGTCCCCATCCATCATTATGGCATTCTGCTGCCGCTCCCTGATGGCACAGTAATGAAAGCATCTGCTTAAAAAGCAACAATCCCATCCATTTACACCATTCTATATTAGGCATGTTGCCATAGGAACCAGCTGATGGGTGATAGTATCTGTTGTTGTGATGTATTCACTGTTGACCCCCTTGTATTCAACTAGGGACAGAGCACAAAAAACAGGGACTGTTCCTGGAAATCAGGAATCTCTGGTATCTGGTAGTATTATCAACAACAACAACTAAACAATAATACTGCTACTACTACTACTACTACTACTACTATTAATTATAATAATCATAATCATCATCATCATAATCATCATCATCATCAAGTGATCTTTACCTCTGTCCATTGTTATGCAAGCAGTTTTCAAAAATCAAATCATTTGACCTTGTTCTCACATGGTATTGTAAACACTGAACACCCCAAGGGAAAATGTCTGTGAACATCTGCAGAGAATGTGATACTTTGTAATGAAAACAGGGGTGTGACAAATGAAAATGTGATACAGATCTGTCACAGTTAAAAAGCTGACTGAATGGAGATTTAATCCTGTTGATCCTTGACACCTTCAACTGTGTTGCCAAAAATCATGGCATCATTATATATTCAATATATCACAAATACCACAGTAAAAGGTGCGTTTCATGAATGTTTATGTGATACATTCACAAACTTTTTAGAGGATAGGATTTGTAAGAACATTTTTCTTGAAGTGATCTGATATGATTTTATAGATTTTATTCAGGGTCACGGCTGTAACCACAGTGACCTCACTGAAGGATGCTCAGAGCTAGAGGACAAACTGGTGTAGCTGTCGGCCTAGTGTTTGAAGAGAGAGAGAGTGCTGTTTATTTTAGCAGTTCACTGACCATTTGGGATTTAGAGGTGCCTGAGGTGTAATTGAAGTAAGGCAAGAAACTTTCTGGAGCCTGTCCAACAAAACTACATAGCTGTCAGGGAAAACTTAGATTACAAACAGATGGGAAAAGAAAATGTAATGCCCTGGCATCCAGGATGGGGGAAAGACAAATAGAAACAGACACTGAGGTGCGCTGCCTGGCTTATGTGTGTGTGTATGTGTGTGTGTTTTACTGCATGCTCTGCCACTGATGACTGTGTATTGCATTTTGGGGGTGTTGGGGGGAGCGGATTCTTTTGCTGTTTGATGTCTCAGATCCTCCCTGTCTCTGTTTGCAGATTTTATTCCACCACCTGTCAGTACACAAAAAACAAGGGTTGACGTGTGTGTGTGTGTGTGTGTGTGTGTGTGGGGGGGGTGATATCTTATTGAGGAGAGGGCAGGGAGGATAGAGCTTGAAAGAGAAAGAAGAATGACTGGCAGAGAAAGATGAGAAGTTATGGAGAGATAGGGGGAGGAGGGAATAGAAAAAAAGAGGACCAAAGAAAGAAAGGAAGAAAAGGGGGAGAGAGAGAGTAAGAGGGAGAAAGAACCAATGAAATGATAAGACTGAAAGGTCCTGTGGCAGGGCACTGCTGAGACCATAGCAGTCAGATCTCTGATACTGCAGGCAACGGATATTTCTGTGAAATTATTATAGGTCTGTCTGCTGCTGGGCACTGCTGTGCATACACATACACAATCACACACACACACACACACACACACACACACACCACACACACACACACACACACACACACACACACACATACACACACACACACACACACACACACACACACACACAGAGAGAGAGAGTTGACAGGCTGTGAGGAGGCTTGGCTAGTGCCCAACATCACCACAATAAACTCATGTCTGTTTTCCTATAGCCTTTGCATTGGCCACATGCTCTTGTAATGCAGAGTGCATCCTCCCAAGTATATCCTCCAACAAACTCACAGACATTTTCTGCAGAGAATAATTTACCAGAGTTACATGTCCTCTGGCAAAAGTGAGGCAAACAAAAGTGTGTTGCACTTGGTATATTTAACCATTATCAATTGCTGAATAATGATTTAGGGGTATGGGGAGTCAAGGTTAGATAAGTGTCAGTCTGAACTTCAAGTCATAGACAGGGTCTACTCGATCAAACCCACTGAGAATTCATTAGCTGAGAGAGAGGACATTAGTCTCCCTCGGGCTCTTGGTTGGGGACAGGGAGAACCTAACATGGGCTTGACCTTCTGCTTGATACTCATTGCATGTCCATGCATGCTGTTCCTTAATGGGCTCTGAAAATGCAAGAGAGGCTGTGACTTAAAGCTTTACGGAAGCAGTTATGAATAATGGAAGAAATGTCCTTAATCCAAATGACAGACCATTCTGTATGACCTCTACTATTACTTTGGAAAATGTTCAGACTTGTCAACAATAATTTCTCAAGACAGCAAACCATTTCGTAGTAGTCTTGTAAACAGAGCATGTTGTGCTTCTTTACAAATGAATGAGCTCCCATTACATTAGCTTTTAGTGACTGTCAGTGATAGAGATCTCTAATAAATATAAGACATTACAGTTTTGCTCGGGGTTTTGTCATAACCCAGACAAACTGTGTTTTCCATGCACAGTGTGCTGAAAATAGAGCTAAAATATCTGGATGGAATAAGCAAAATTGCTTAGTGATTGTTATGTGCATGTCTTAAAAGTGGTAGAGTGTGCAGTCAAATTCCCACCATATTTCAATCATTTAAAGGCTGTTTTGTCTTTGTTGAGTCCCAGTTGTTTGTAAGCTACCTGCACTTAAATATCTGTAGATGTTGATGTAAGCTATGAATCAGAGGCCAATGCAGTGCCTTTGTAGCTGAAACAACTAAAGACTTGATGCTATGCACATGTGGTTGGAAGTGACACATGTGCATATAAGCAGGTTTATGTAGGATGTTTATGTGTTCAAATTCAATGTATCCTCAACTAAAACTGCAAATCAGTCTGCACTGAATTACTGTATATGGGACAGATTGATGTTCTATGTGCAGTGTGTGATAGAAGGTCCTAGACCTGCAACACATTCCTGCCTCTCACACCTCTGTTTTGATGATATCAGCCAGGAAGCTCAGTTGTCAGTCACGATCCACTGTGAGCTTACACTCGCAACCAGCTGCTAAAACAGATCTTTTCATCCAGGTGATGTTTTATGTCACTCCGCCTTCCCCAGCGAAATGGATCAGTCACTTCGGTGTTGATGTATGACCTCTGGCCGCTTCCAATCTGGCTGTCTCCAGGATCTCTGCCAGCTTCCACACAACTCAGGCAGCACCACCTGTACCGACCTTGTGCCAGTGCTGTTTTGCAACTAGACAAGATGTGCTGCAGACTTGGATTAGAGGTGTTGCAGAGTTGGTAGTTTTCCAAGAGTTTCTAGCTTAACCTGGCTTGGGGAACCTTCCACATATCAATGCAACTTCTAGACTTATTGATCATTCCCTTCCAGCTTGGCCAGTGTCTTTACTGCCAGTGGCTGAGGGCTTTGATCTTGTGTTGCTCCTCTTCTGTGCTGGCTACCTTCAATTTCACCAGTTCTTTCCTCTCCTTCTTTGTGCCTTTTGACCACAGCTTGAAACAGTTCCCCACACTCACCCAGTTCTCACTGACTGTGTCCTGCCAACAACCTCATGGTGTTTCAGGCCACTGATAGTCTGGTCGACAGCTTGCTCCACCTTCCCCTTGTGATCTGTTCAGACAGGGATCTTGGTGTTTCATGCCTTCTTATTTACAGCACCAACAATGGCCTGTCATTTACAAATACTAGTAAGATTTCCATTTAGTCCATTGCATGACAAAGAAAAATATACACAGGAGCGTTTACTTTGGAGTAACTTAAGAGTTTTGATAACTATACTTTTCAGTATACTTTTTGTAATGTTTTTATTTTCCTGCCTGCCTTCTTGTGGAGAACAGTTTGAGTCCTCTCCTGAACACCAGCTCTCTAATGAAAGTACTGCCTTCCAGAACTGTTGCAATGATTTGACAGTCTTTAAGCTTTTCACCAGCAGTGAGAAAATTGAGGACCCAAAGCGATGCACAGCAACAGACATCCTCTACTGAGCAAAAGACGAAGGAGAAAAATGTAACCATGACAACGGCTGTAATATTCTTCCAAAAAAAAACAAAAAAAAACTAGATCTAAAGTACCCAATAGGAATGCTACATGTAGTTGTTTTTGTAAGAATATGTGTTACAGTGTAGGATCCTATTGGCTTGATGGAAAGATTACTGGATGAGCCATGGCGGTTGTCTGCAATTTTTTTCCAGCCAAAGTAATCATTTCTAGCAGCAGGAAGAGGGGAAACTGTTGATTAAAATATTCTGCTAAATGAGGTAGAAAAAGAAGTCAAATTATGCATACTGGTGAACATAATTTCTCATATCGTTTAGAGCATGGCTAAACATTAGTGGAGAAGGGTTGGTCTGAAGTGAGGGCAGACAGGCTTTAATGAAGTGGATTAGTGCAAATCCACGTTTCCCTATTTATTCTGTAATCAAATAGAGACGCAGAGACGTAGGAGTGGCAGACGAGACACTGGCAAAGGTGTTTTGAAAGAACTGAGGCAGGTTTTGTTGAAAAGAAAGCAACTTTTAATCTAGTGGTTTTGGGGTAGATACAAGGTTGAAAACTGGGACCTCCCAGAAGACAGTGGGTGATCTGCATTCTTTCTGTATTTCTTCACATGCACACAAACACACAAACACACACACACACGCATGCACACACACACACACACACCTAGTTTCTTCTTCTTACGTCAAAGCTTTTGTTGTGGTTGCTGTGACAAATGCACTGAATCGGATTAGACTGCATTTAATACATGATCTTGCAACTTGAAAATGCATAAACACTTTTGGGTCTTGTAAATTCTAAGAGATTTCTGGGAGAAATGACAAAACAGGAGAGGGGCGGGAGATGTGTTTGAAATATGGGAGAAACCTGGTAAAGTGGGAGTGTTGGCAGCTCTGGCTGAGGGTGATGTAAAGCATGTATTCTACCTCTCCTACCATCTGGATGCCTACCATGTGAACAGATGTGATGAGGACACTGTGTGATTGCACTCATAGCAAATTGGTCAGCGGCACCTGCCAAAGCTCTCAGTAATAAGGGCTCCAGAGGCTTGTCTGATAGAATATCCACTGGCAAGGACAGGTCAGAGGCTTCACTCAGAAGAAACAGCATAGGCAAATAAATTGTTAACTTCTCCTTTACTTTGAGAATCTAAACTCATACTTCCTCTCAAATATGTAATTTAACCAATGCAGACCAGACCGTGAACATTATAGGTACAAACACAACATTCACTTCAGCATTAATGCACATTAAATGCTGTTTGTAAATTTGTTTGTTTGTTTGTTTAAATTCTTTTGGGGAATTTAAGCAGAGGACAGTAACAACTACAGAACAACATACCCCACCCAATTCAGACAGCTATACATCACAGACAGAATAACAGAAAAGTTTTGAATTAAAATGTAAACCTACAATAGGGAACGTCTACTTATGCTTATTGCATTGTTTTGTTGTTGTAATAGTATGCATTGTGCAGTGCAATAAATGGAATACAACACTGCAATGCAACTCAAAGGCACTTTGCTGAATGTAATATTGGTTTGACTGTAAAGAGAAGCTCTCGTGTTCCTGACTGGACACTGCGTTTCTACTATTGGTCTCACTCACAGAGCTTCAGTAGTCATTGATTCGGTTTTATTGGATTCATGATCCGGATACGTCTCTAGGTCTTATCTCATTTTCATGTCCGACCCTGAGGATGAGATTTACACTTTCACAAGTTTGTTCTTGCAGCAGAAACATACTTCAGATGTCTTCAAATGGAGTAAGCCTAGAATGACAATACTGCATCACTGTAGCACTCTACTAAATAATGTATTCAAGCAGATGTTATGACTTTAGACAGATAACCATGCTTTTGTGTTTTATCAAAGACATTAACTGAAAAGAAAAATCATATTTGGCTTGGCAATGTTGCCTCTGTCTGTTGGAATGGTAACACTTTATATTAACACACACATTTTCCATTAAACCAGATGCCTATTAACATGCAGATTATTAACATACAATAGCCATTTGCTAGTTATTACAAATCACTTATTAATACTTTCTGTCTGAGCTTATTCTACCCATAGTAGACCTTTAAGAATTTCTCCAGTATTACTAATTACTGCTTATTCATAGTAACTAAGTTTGTAGTTATACGAATTATGATCTTAATATGCTTTGCTCAGTAAGGGGCTTATAAAATGGAAGTATGACAGGAACACTTATTCTAAGGAGGAGTTATTCTCAAAAGGACGTAATTAGGACATATTTGGACACTATTAGCACTTATAGGGCTAATTTGGGCTTTGTTCCTAAAACCAACTTTTCTAAGTATTATTGGAGGAGAATAACTGTTCCTGTTGTGCTACCACCTAATAAGCCTACTTATAAGTGAAGTGAAGTGCTTCAAACTCACTGCAGCCTATGATATACAGGACTTATTGCTTTTCTAAAGTGGTTACAGCACATACCTGGAACAGTTACGAAAATATTAAAGATGTCTTCATAACAGTAATCCTTCTCCCAAGAAATGTGTTTCTTCTGGTTGAATGGTTAGCAAGTATCACTAAGACACAGAAACAGTGCAGTAATACAGAGCAAAATGCAATTAAACGTAAAAGGTTGAATTAGGTTTTACTGTGGCTTTAAACATGACTCAATCAATCATCATCAAGGGTCAGTTTCTGTTATACCCTAGCAGCCATTTGCTTTGTCCGTTTTCTCTACAATGATACATCCTCTTATGATTGCAGGTGATATGCCAGTGAGTATTACTGTGCTATGGCAGTGAGTATTACTGAGTTTAGTGTTTAGTAATCAAATCAGTCATTGTTTTAGAAATTTTCTGCTCTTTTGATGCTTACATGGATACTTGTTATGCATCAAAATTGCTGAATGCTTTAAAACGACTGTGGCTATTCTTGCAAAGCTATTGGGCTCTATTTTGACGATCATATGCGCATTCGCCATTGTAATAGCAACACACCATGGAAAATGCGCCGCTGGCTTTTAAAGGGAATGAGAGTATAAATCCTGATTGGTTAATTGTATGTTACGCCCAAAACACACCCATGACTAATGAAGTACTTTAAGACCAACCCTTCTGAACCATGCGCCTGGCGCAATGTTCGCTTTTCCCGCCGTCAAAATACCAAATTGTGTCGGGCACGCCCCCAAAGCAACTTGCGCGACTGACTTTAGACAATGCGCATATGATCGTCAAAATAGAGCCCAGCGTTTTTCGATGGAGGAGACCGATCTGCTAGTGCGTGAGGTAAAAGCGCGTGAACAGGTTATCTTCGGGGATGGAAAGAATCCCCCCAAACCTCCAAGGGTCAAGGAAGTATGGGAGGAAATATCCTCAGTTGTGTCCTCCGCCTTTGGCAAAAAAAGAACATCCGAACAGTGCCGAAAGCGGTACAACGATGTTGGAAGACGGGGGAAACAAAAGCTCTCAACGCAAATGAATAAATATTGTGATATATGTGATGTACAATTATATTTCATATTTCCAGGGACTCCATAATTTTTTTCTCCACATGAAAAACTTTTGTATAAGCCCTGCTGCGCGCTCCTGCTGATGAGAGAAGCAGGGTGTGCGCGCGTTGTGCACGCTTTCATATCCCAAAGCGCTGTGCGCCCCTAAAATAGCTTTTCAGCAATGCGCAACTGACGACAGACCAGGGTTTTGTTGGTCACTGGCGGATTTAATTTTTGCGTCCTTATAATAGCATCTGGCACGCTTTGCGCCAGACCACACCTCTTCTTTCTTCTTCTGACACACCCATGACGGCGCAGTGTCATCTGCTATCTAGACAACGTGATTTTTTGCCGGAAAAAATGAATGATGCGCTGGCACAGAATAGCAATGACACCATGCGCATGTCGCGAATGCACAGTGCGCCGCGGCATGATAGGGCCCATTATCTTTGGTAGTTTGGGCTATGTGCATGAAATGTGTGTGCGTGGCTTACAGATCTGGGGACTCTCCAGACCAGACAATTCATAAAATATTGTTCAGTTTCAATAATGTAATTGGGAGTCTCTTCATCTGTAAACGTAGGTGTCACTTTTATCCTTAGAGAACCCTTTGAGCAAATTCTTTTATCCTTAGAGCATCCCATGAGCAAATGCTTGTAATACTATTTCAGACTCCTTTGAGCCAAATTTGGATTGTGCTATGTTGTCTGTCAATCCAAATAAAGAATTAAAATGTGTGTGTATATGTGAGTGTGCTTCTTTCGTCCAGCAGCTAACATCTCCATCTCCATAATAATAAAATGAGTCCTAGCCCTAAGCCAGCCAATCAGATCAAGCATCCACTTTATAATGAGATGCTACCTGACCAGCGTCTGATACAAATACAATTCCATAATGTCTTTCACATTACATCCCCAAGGCTCCACTCCCCTCCACTGTTTGTGCAGTCAGACAGGTCAGGTTTTAAGGAAGAAATTCAATTTCTTCATCTGAGTCAATGCACCTGTCTCTTCTTGATAAAAAGAAGAGCTAATGACCTTGAAATAGTTTTAGTGTAATGATAGCTGAAATTGAACCTTGACTTTGTGTCTTCTCTTAAAATTGCGTTATATTCAGATATAATCATTTCCTTTTGTGGCAAGGTAACCTACAGGTGAGGCAGAGATGAACCATACAAGACAGGGCCATGACAGGTCAAATGGGTATCTCATATGCAATAATGGTGATGAATAAAGTTCTTTCTTTTTTATCTATCTATCTGTCTATCTATCTATCTATCTGCCAGTCTGCCTGGAAGTGTATTTATTAAAGGCTGGATATTTCAAATGAATGAAACATTTGAATAGTGTGCCACTGCTTTGTATTTGTGGGGATGAGTTGGTGAGGGGAGGAGGGGGAGGTGTTCAATGGGCTGGCAATGGAGCAGCTGGTCTCTTAATCGCCTATTAAAGGATCAGACAGTTTATTTACTCATGTCATACACGGCTCTTTATCATTTGCCTTTGATCCATCTGAAGCCCCCACATAAACGTATTGATATTCACAAACACCTTTAGCTAATTGTAGTTTTAAGCGCACTGCAGGGGGTCTGCAGAATGTTTCCATGTGTAGAGCATTAATGTCTGTGTTTACATGAGGGAATTTACATTTAGTGGTGACAAAGCACCTCACCCTGGGGTTTACTGATGGATGGAATTATAATCCTCATGGGTACATCTGCTGATTGATTCAAATTATGTAACGTTTACCACAAGGAGCACATATTAATTATATGAACTGACCTCTCTCACAGCATGTAAAGACAGCACAGTATATATTCCTCAGTGTCTCCTTGCAGTGTAGGAGTAGTACAGAAAAGAGCACTATCAATACTAAAAATGCATGCAAATCCAATCCTGTCTTGTTTGTCCATCAACAGTGAAGAGCAGCATGTTCATGTCTGACTTTGGGTGCGGCACTGTGAGTGCTTGTGAAGATGACAGATAAGGCTGATGTAGGGTATAAGATTCAGGGAGAGTGATGACAGGAGACGATAATCCCACTAGGGCTGACATTAGATCACGACCTGTGAAACACTGGGGAAGGATAACAATGTAACAACAAGTATCAAGGATAGACTTTGTGAGTAATGTTTTCCATAATTACAGTATACCAGTAGGCCTACCAGACCTTAAAATCAACCGCAGCAACTAAATAAACACTCTGAAGCAAAGGATAAATTCTAGTCTACTAACATCATAATTAGGCTGGAATAACAGACTACATGTCATTTATCTGCTTAACCTGTCTGAAAGTTGACAAGTTGTTGTATTTTACTCTATACCACTGCTATAAATTCACGCCTGTGGATTTGTTATGTGTGGATTTGTTTACAAGCCATAAGACTGACAATGTAAAAAACATAATATCAACATGATGTGTCATTCTCCCAGCATGAGTTAGTTTAGTAGTAGTAGTAGTAGTGCTTTATTTGTCAATTTCTTCACATGTACAAGACATACAAGGGAATCAAAATATGTTCCCCACCCCCCGTGTGGTGGGGAGAGCAAGAGGTCGCTGCATCGGAGACGCGCCACCTGTGTTTACCATTAAAATGACTATGAAGCTGCAGTATTAAAGCAGCCACTGTATGTGTAAGATCTCATGGAATGCTCTCAGTTTCGGCTCGTCTCGAACTCAGCTTTGCATTCACTCGCATTCTATTTAATATGGTGGTCACTAAAAGAAGAATATGATAGGCCTATAACTCAGTCTATATCTGGACAAAACAATGCTTAGGCAATTTTGACTTAATGTCAATTGTTTCTTCACATTCTATTGCAGTTTCTAAGTCATTCTGGATGTTTTAACCTTAAAGTCTTACACACAGCTCTTTTAAGGTAAAAAAAAAGCAAAAGGCAAAATTGTATGCTGTTTTTAGCTCCTTGGTCACTTTGATGGTTAAATGGCTCTCTGAACCGTCTAGTGCTTATTCACGCAGCTGCAACATTTGCAGATTTTTGATGGCGAGGCGATGTCAAGAAACCGAAAGTGGATGAAAACCAATTTTGTGTTTATTTCCTTGTCCATCAACAATGATGTTGCTCTTTAAAAAAAAAAAAACTGAGGAGGAAGCTCTGTAGTTAAAAAATTGCAGGCTTGCCTGGTATGCCTTTAACTTGCATAGGATGGCTTTTAAAAAGGATCAGCATATGTTCTCAAATCATTTGGCTTTCATGCCATATAAAATGGTGATTATTAATAACTATTATGAACTACTGTCAGCTCATGTAATACAATAGTACCTTTCTCAGCCAGAGCTCACAGCTTACAGTAATTGGTCTAAGTGAGTCTGCTAACACCAATGCACTCCAGCGGTGACACCATGGAGTGAGATGTTGAATGGTTCGGCCAGCTCTATTTTTTCCCTCTATGACAGCTGTAGGTTTCTGCGGTGGATATCTTTTTTTCTTCCAGATAATTTCATATATGGCACTAATGCTCACAATCTGAAAGCAACTCACAGCACTTTCAAGACATTTGATGAATTGTTATGTCCTGTATGTGTGTCACATGGCATCACAGTGATCTAGCTGGCAAAAGAAATATATAATAATTGGGCCCTTGTGGTTAAACGCCTGTTCTCATGCATATGCAGGCTTCTGTCACCATGGAAACAGGGATGAGGCTTTCTAGGTTTTATTTTTGGTAAGAGATAGAGAGAGAGAAAGAGAGAGAGCCATGGTGTATGACCACCATCTCACTTGCCTGAACACCAATCCACAAGGGAGCCTTGCTCCCAGCCTAGCTGCTGTTGGTCGTGATGCATCATAAAACAGAGGGGTAGTCAGTCTCCAAATGCCTCAGTGATCTTTTAATATAGAAATACACACACATATACCCCAGCACACACAGGAGCATACACAAACACATACTCAGATATGCATCATCGGATTTTCTTCAAGCAAGAGTATAATCTCCAATAAGAGAATCAATGGACAAGATGTTGCATATGCCTTGCAGCAGGTTACCATTCTTGTAAGTCCACACAGTCATGCTCATCTGCAATATATATAAGCCAACAACCCAACATATGTATGCCTGGCGGGACTATTTTCCTCTTTCTCTTCTCTCTCATTTTTTTTTTGAAGAAAACAATGCATTCAGCCAAGGAAGCAGCATAATTATTGTGTACTTAACAAGGGAGAAAGAACTCCATTTCCCCCATGTGGTTCCAGACTCTATTCTGTGGTGATGACTGTTATTCATGCGGGCAGTATTTACTCTCGGGCTCGGCGGGGCTCCATAGAATGTGCACACAGGCTGTGATCTTCCGCACAGAGCATCCCCCCCTAAGCCCGCTGTCACAGACAGACATGCACTACCACTGGGTGACAATGTGTATATGTGGTTGTGTGTGTGTGTGTGTGTGTGTGAATAAGAGAGTGAGGAGTGAGAAAATAGAGTGAGGTAGGGGAGAAAGCATGCTGTGTGGCAACCTGTGCAAGCCTGCTCAAAAACATGTGCCTTTCTGTCTCTCTCTCTCTCTGTCCCTGTCCCTCTCTTTCCAGGTCTATGCGTGTTTGAGGGAGTATGTGTGTGCCTGCCTGCTCTTCTGCGTGTGTGTGTGTGTGTGTGTGTGAACGAGAGAGATAGTGTATGTCGGTGTGTGTGTGTGTGTGTGTTCGTCTGGTGCAGTGATTCAGAGGAGGAGAAAGTGAGGTCAGGTGTGGCTGTCAGAGGATTACATGCCGTGCAAGACTGAGAATGAACCTGATGTTCTGACACTGAGAGACTGTGTCCTCCAACAGTGGCTTCACACACACAAACAACTCAAGGCAAGGGAGCCAACGTCAACACTGAAAACATGCCTGATACAAACATGACTCAGCCTGGAGAAGTAAAAAAAGACAATCTTCATATAGCCATCTTTTTCTGTTTTTCAACTTCAGATGACTACAGCTCTCATATACCCCTTTTTATAAACCTACATAAAAACACAAACAAATTCATAACACCACCACCTTTCAATAGCAATGCAATTTCTAGAACTCACATTATTTCTACTACTGCTGATGGTATTCCAGTTATTTCTCTTCCTCTACAAGAGCTTGTGTTGGGGGCTGCGGTGGTGATGGTAGAGATGGAGGTGGTGGTGGGTCACACCTCCCATAACCCCAAACATTTGTTTATTTTTCTGTGTTATGGAGATGTAAATACTGAGGTCACATTTTAGGCACACTCATTTTTAATATTTGTGATTTGCTCACCACTAGAGGGTAGTGTTGCACATACAAATATGTTTAATTTCAATGAGTTATATATTAATTTCTCAATACAAGTAAGATAGCATACTTCTCATGCACTGCACTCAAAATCTTTTAAAAAGATGTGTACTCCTTGGTAGAACTATTTTTTTGTTTGTTTTGTTTTTAAAGGATAAATCCGATGTGAATCAATCCATAGCACTGTTGTTTGAGGTCACCAAGTGCTGTCGGTAGGAAAAAGAACGAGAAAATTTGATACAACATTGACTGAATGGACTGAACTCACTCAACTGGCAACTAACACTAAGTGAATGGGGCACAGTAACTTGCTTTCAGTTTCATTTCCCTATGCTCCATTCAGTTAACATTAGTTATTGGTTTGTTATTCTGTCTATGTTGCATCAAATTTTCTGATTCTTTTTCCTACAGACAGCATTCAGTGATCTTGAACAACAGGGCTATTAACTGATTCACACAGGATTTCTCCTTTAAAATACCTCTGATGTCCATATGGGACCACTGAGAAATAAATAGATGTAAATGAGAACCAAGAAGCAGCCCCAGAAACCCAGCAAGCAAGCTACAAATCATTCAAGGACGTAATCAGTCAATTACAGGGCCACCACCACAGCGTTGAATTAATGGGAGCACCATGCCACAAGATGTATGTGGAATATGCAAAGATCTAACCCAACTACCATGGCAAGTTGATTAAAATATTATAATAATAGCAGGACATTTTACTCTCATTAATATGGCATGTATAGTGTATTGGAATGTATATGTAATATATATTTGCAAAGCATATGCATACCATGGGATGTATTTCCATTATGACAGCTCTAATGAGATGTCTTGAAACATATAGGGCTGTAATTGCTTTATTATTCATCCAGTTTCCTGGAAAATATTAGCCTGCAGATACACAGACTTGTCTAATTCACCCTAAATAATAGTATCATAAGAGCATAAGGCTGTGTGCGCTGAGAGCCCTTGAACACATGCCTTTTAACCTTTAAGCACTGCTCCCTGAGGATTCCCCAAATGGATGAGCCATTGACCACATTGAGATGCACTCAGAAATCAATATCAGTCCAGCAGTTTATTGCTGTCTGGACACAGCATGACATGTCAACATCTTATAAGGACCAATGACCAGCCATCTCACATGTCCACAGCCTCTCTGTCCAGCACCTGGACAGTATGAAACTTTGTTTTTGGTTAGGCATACATCTACATACAGATTGTCAACTAAGAAGTTCAGTTCCTGAATCAAATAACCGCCATGTTGTGATATTAGTTTTCATGTTGTTGTATTTCATATTATTTTCATGTAAGTAAATATTTTGTGTTATTATAAATGAATGTAGTGCTGTTTCACACAGAATCATGTTTTTTTATATTATTTGGAAAGAAAAAACTCCACTGGCATGTCTAATAGAGCCTGTTTAGACTCACACTGTGCTGCTGGTAGCTGTGGTCCAAATGTAGCCCCTCTCTGGTCTGGACTCAGTAAAGGCATCCTAGTGTTAGCTTCTCTTTAAACGCACTATAGCACATAAGCAACACGGCATGGAGTCTTTCTCACCTAACTATCAGCTCCTCTCTTGCAGTTTCCATGGAGATGTCAGTGTTGACACTTGGGGTGAGAATGACAATTAATAGAGGTGTGTGTGCGTGTATGTGTGTGGTGTGTGGGTGTGTGTGTGTGTGTGTGGTTGGGGGGGGTCGGGCGGTGGTAGACGGACACTGAATAACAAAGCAATATGTTGCTGAATGGGAGAGAGAGAAGTGAGTGGATGATGAAAATGATCTGAGTGGATATGTAGAAAATCGGTGCTGCCAACCTGTCTGGAAGGAATTTCTCCATTACCTACTTGTCAGTCAGTGTTATTACTATATTGTACGTCTGTGTATGTGTGTGTGTGTGTGTGTGTGTGTGTGTGCATGTGTGCATGTGTTTTCAGGAGGGGTGTACATGTGATGTCTGTATTGCTGCATTTGTGTGTGTCTATCTGTCTGTGTATTTGTGTAAGCTTGTGTGTGCATACATGTGTGTGTTTGTGTGTATAATTATCTGTGTGTTCAACCAGCAGTTTTCTTTCAAAATAAATCAAAGAAGTAAGCCATTCAGGTCATGAATGCAATTACTCTGCTGTGTGCACTGTGAGCTGACCTGTTTGTGTGTGTGTGTGTGTGTGTGTGTTGTGTGAGTGTGAGTGTGAGTGCATGCATACATTTTTTGTGCTCAAGCATACCTTATTATTCATCAAGACACTAGCAACCAAACTTCCCCACAAGATGAAACAAAATATCCTCCACACTGAGTTGACAGACGATCATCATGCAATCCCCCTAAAGTACACCACAGCAAGATGACACTCCTCACACCTAGGATGATGGAGAGGCTTGACCTATGCATCCATCAGCACTCTAAAGCATCAGTCTAGGTCTCAGCAGCAGCAGCAGCAGCAGTAAGCAGGGCTGCCTAAAGGATGCCCAGTCCACCTCACTACACCTTGGGATTGGAGTCATTATCTATACAGGCCTGCTGCCACGGAAGGAAATTCTCTGAAATGTCTTCAAGCATCCAAGTATTGACAAGTTTAACACAGTTAAATAAGTTATCGACCAGCCGGCCTCTTATTGCCGGGGCTCCAATGCAAACAGAGCATGTGTCAGAGGGGCTGCTGGCTTGAGGTGCTGATTTATGATATCAAATGTTTTAAAGACGCAATAGCCCATCTCTTGCAGTGGTTCAATATCCAGACAGGATTTGTAGCTCACTGTGAAATCGTATAATGATCCGGTTATGTGCACTTGGTTTAAGGATAGCTATTTTGCAAATGGGTTATAACTACACATCTTATTCATATCCAGGTTTAAAACTGTTCAGAGCATGTTTGCTCAAAAACAACACTTTTCAGCAAACTGTTTGGAACTATTTAATCTTCCAGCCAATAGAAAAACCTGCCAGAACAGAACAATGTGCAACACTTAACAGCGAGACATAATAAGGGTGCTCCAGGGGATGCCAATGTTACAGAGGACTTTTTCCACCATTTCAAACATCCCACTGGCATCATGTGAGGGCCCTCTGTCACAGCAATCCGCCACCCTCCCCTAATAACCAGGCTTGACACACACAGCTGTTTAGAGAGGAAGGAATGAGCACTCAAAGCCTATTTCACTGCAGCCATCCATATCCCAAATCTCCAGAGGCTTTTTCAAATATTATGACATGGACATACTCTACATATGGCCTCCTGGTAATGGTGTGCTGAATTTATGACCAGCCATTTAATGTGACACACACAGTGTGTGCCAGGATACTCAAGCCTGCAATGTTAAATGATAAATGCTTCTATGTGACGCATGAGGACACTTTTCTTTGCTGTTTAATTGGCCCCATAGCCAACTCAATCAATCAACAGTCTCTTCAGAGTAGCATGTCCTTACAGACACTAAGCTCCTCAGTAGCCTCAGTAGTCATGATAAATTACTGCTCACTATTCTCGAAGAAGCCATCATGTCTTAACTCACTTATGTACAGACAAAATTAATATCATCAGCATGACATAAATAGCACACTATTGATTTCAAGTCAACACATCTCTACTGTATTACTGACAAAGAATGTCCATGAAAAGTTTGAAAAACACATTATTGCATACTGCTTTCCTATGGACAAACAGTGAGTCGAGTGAAATAATTTAAATACTACATTGGTTTCAATATTCGCATAAAAAAACTATTTTCTTGGTCAAAACCACAAACCACAAAAGAATCATTGAAACATACATTTTAAAGACAGAACCTTGTTTATTCATCTTCATCATTTTGACAAGAACTAATTTAATAACCAAGATAATGTCTGGCAGTCAGGATAGATAAATAATTCCCCCCTAGATATTTCTCTTCTCAGCAAGTACAACCTCTTTCTCCAATTGAGGAAATCTGTGTAATACTGGCCAGCAGTACAGTCATTTTGAGTTACCCCTACATATCAAACCAGCACCCCTACATATCAAACCAGCACTTTGCCTCTGTAACAACATAAAATGTCAGCCAAATGATCTGCTATTTCCTGGGTCCCTTGAAATTACATGGATTCTGCTCTGGATGTCCTGATTGCAGAGTGCAGAGTTTGATGGATGGGGGTGACATTTGTGGGGGTATTGTGGGACCTGAACACTTACACACGTAATTGAGCAGGCTATATATAGAAGCACGGGTGGTATAGTTCATGTTCTATATCTCATCTATGGGGGGCAGTTAAAAATAACCTCACAGCTGTTTTTAAAACATCTAAATCCAAAAAACATGACAGTTTTTTTTATGATTGAGCCTAAGCCTGTAGTTCACAGGGAACTGACTAAGTTATATTGGCTATGGCTCATGTGTTAGCTCAAGGGGAAATAAATTCAGTTCATAGCCCTGTTGTTCAAAGTCACTGAGTGCTGTCTGTAAGAAAAAGAACCAGAAAATATGATACAACATAGACCAAACAGTGAACTGATAAGTAACATAAACTGAATGGGGCATTGCGCAATGAAACTGGACCTGCTTATACATTGTCCCTCTGTCGTCCTGGAGAGGTCAAGTGTTTAGATGTGATCACAAAAATTTGTCAACTTAAGTGCCACATCTTTGCATCTATTTTGTTTTACTTGATGGTGCAACACCACAAATGAGCTGCTTTGATGTGACCACTACTCAAACAATTGCATCATCTTCTGCCCATGTTTAGGGGACTCTTTGGGAGTGGCCCCCAAGGACCAAGAGCTTCTCTTGCTTAGCAGCCTAGTGAGACTACATGCCTTTCAGATAGCATGCACACTCATGTTCTAGCAACCATCAACCATGTACTGCTAAAATACCTTTGAAAAAAATGTTTGACCTATGCCTGTATCTGCTAGCACTGCATCAGTCAATATGAGATACAGTCCCCACACTAGATTGAAGATTGCTTACACAAAGATTTCATATTGTACATTCACCAACCATTATTGTCTACCATGAAGAGAGATATGGTTGATTTCAAGCTGATCCAACCCTTTGGAAAGGATCTGGTGGCTGGCATTAACTGGGATTTTAAAATGCATAATGTAATTGCTTAGTAGTTTTTTTCCCTGGTCTAGTCGATAGCAGCTGTGAAAACTATTGACTTCCTGTGCCGGGGCCAGCATGAGGCCTGAGCGCACACGCAACCTTTGTGCAACCTCCCTCTGGGTGATGCCCCTGTGTGCATGGTGACAGTTACCATGGAGCTCACCATACATCTATACATCTATCTATGGCCTTCCTCCTACACTCTATGCCCCCCAGTCTCTCCCTGTCGTCCTCTAATCTGTGTGTGTCTGTCTGTGTATGTGTGTGTGTGTCATACTCTTGTCCTTTTTCTTACTCACAGTCACTCTGTCATTCCATCTCTACACTCCCTCTTTCTCGCTCTTTCTTCTTTCTCTGTTCCATGGACTTTCTCCCATGCATTGTGCCTGTCAGTTTCTATTCATGCCCTGTGTCTCAAACACACACACACACACACACATACACACACACACACTGCAGCTCTCCAATCTTTTACCTCTCTCTTTGCAGTCCTATGTCTATAAGCCAACATCATGTGCCACCTCTCAGTCTAAGCAGAGACAGCTCATTAGTTTTCAACAGAGGCCCACTTCAATCAGCTCTTCCACAACTTCACTGGTTAGCCAACACACACACACACACACACACACACCTTTTTAAAAACTTAATCTTCAATGAGTGGTAAAGTAAAGAGGAGAAGAGATCTCTCAGAACAGATGCTTCTAGGTGCAGTCAGTACACAGCACACAGTACAGATGGGCTGTAGTCACGTTTCACCGGATGGTTTTTGAAGATGGATTTAACCTATGGAGCCCTTTTATCATTCCCTCTGAAAGTGAACATAAGACTGTTACAATTTCAGTGGTCCATATATCCACTGTGCATTGGCACCGTTACAATGAGTCCACCCCTCTATGGTGTCACAGTGTCACATTCGCTGACATACGGGTTGCCTAACGATCTTCTTTATTTTGCATGTCATACAAAGAGCCTCCTCAAGTTATGTAGGTATGTAGAGAGAAGAGCTGTAATTAATTTGCTGTCTCTCTCACTGGGCTAAATGTCTGTCGATGCGGTTACCTTGTGGCAGGGAAGAATTTGCTTCAATAGTTTGAGTGGGTTTGAAGCTGAATTTAGATACTTTTTGAAAAATCGAAAATTCAAAAATTAGACCTGTGGGGACTGACATACACAGGGTGGGGGTGTCTATCACGCAATCACACAACTCAAAAAAAGCTAAAAAGAAAGTAGCGGATGCACACACTCCACTCCACACCCAAACCCAAGCATTGATTTATTGAACCCTCGTTCTGCCCCATCACTTTCAAACCCCTGTCCACGTGACATTTGACATCGATCTCAAGCCACCCCAACGAGCCACTGACCCGTAAACCTGACCGCCATCTCCTGTTGGACGATATCAATACACGCATTAATTAAGCGTACAGCACACGTTGTTCACTTGTTGATCCCTAATGTAGTTTAAATGATAGACGAATAGATGGGATGATGTATGTCAGTGCCATGAGGACGAGAGCAAAACTAGGTCTCCCACATCCATATGAGGCCCTAATGTGTGTGTGTGTGCACGAGTCTGTGTGTGTGTATGTGTGTGTGTGTGTGTGTGTGTGTGCTGTGTTGCCTGATGTAACCCAGCTAGCAGAGCATACAGGGGCTGTAAAAGTGTGTCAGTCGAGGTGGCACATCAGGCATGGGCACAGGGGCCAGGCGCTGGGATGTGGGACGACCGCGTGGGGGACGGGGGACTGGGACAGGACAATCGGATCAAATCGGAGCCTCCCAGCTCACCATGGTCCAGTTGCGTACGCGCCCAGTCCGAGACGCCGCCAACAACACTACCACTGCCGCCACCGCTGCTGCTCAGGTGCCAAAGGGGATGCAGAACGGAACCGTGAAGACAGGCCGTGGGGTCAGTGCCAACGGCGCCACCGCCACCCTCAAGCGACAGCCGAGGCCCAAGACAGCATCCAGCAGCCGCCAGGAGCGCGGATCGTGCTCGTCCACGGCCTCCTGCCCCGTGTTCTCACGCCACCCGAGTGACCCAGACGAGGAGCCACCGCCGCGATGCCCCTCCAGCCTCTCCTCGCCCACCCTCCAGGGCTCATTGTCCAGCCTGCACGGCTCCAACCCCAGCCTTCAGGGATCCCTGCCCAGCCTGCACGGCTCCAGCCCCAGTCTGCAGGGCTCGCTTCCCAGCCTCCACGCTTCCAGCACCAGCTTACAGGGATCCTCTTCCAGCAAGAAAGGCTCCATCTCCAGCCTCAAGGGATCCCTGACAGGCCTCAAAGTCTCCATGCCTGTCAGCCGCCAATCCTCCATCCCCAGCTTGCAGGGCTCTGCTTCCAGTTTGTGCCAGTCGATACAGTCTCGGCTCCAGGGCTCCCACCACAGCCTGCGCAGCGCCAGCCCCAGCCTTAGAAGCTCTAGCCCCAGCCTGAGGAGCTCCAGCTCCAGCCTCCGCAGCGGCAGCTCCAGTGAGGATGACAGCTGGGACACCAACAGCTGGAGCTCGGGGGCCACGTGCCTGCTGAGGAGCTCCATCAAGCAGCACAGCGAGGAGGTGTTCCGGGCCCGCGCCGGCTCTGGGGGGGGCGGAGGGCGAGACGAGACAGCGGCCACCACCACGGCCAGCGACTCGGAGGCTGGCTATCAGAGCCTGGACAGCTGTAAGGCGCCGCTGCTGTTGCCGTCATCATCCTCATCGTCGACAGGGGTGCGGGCGGAAATCCAGGAGGTACTCGAAAAAGTAACGGTGACCTCGCGTGGGGAGTCACTGCAGAGCTTGACATCGAGCCAAGGCACGGCAGCGTCAACAGTGCCAACGCAGATAGAGCAGAAGATTGAGGCCAAGCTCAAATTCTCACAGTTCCTGGACGAGGTGACATGCAGGGTGCTGGACCCGGGGAGTCTACAAGCCTTCGGGGCAGTCCGACAAAGAGAACCAGCGCCGATCATCACTCCCTGTCAGTGGTTTAACCAAACAGTAGAACCCGTCATCCGGGATCAAAGGAGGGGGGCAGCATGTGGGAACGCATCGCGGTCCGTGTACCAGTGGTCTAAGTGCTTACCGAGTTGCAAGATCTTGGATTCCAGCGAGAGCCTACGCAGAATCAGTGATGAGGGTTCTCTCGTGGAACAAGTGGGGAAGACATACCTGGAGACGGATATCGACAGTGTGCGCTGCGAGGACGAGCTGGGCCTGAGTGGTACACACCGAGAGGTCAAGACGCTGACGCATGCTCGAGAACGAGAGAGAGAGCACCTACGAGAGAGGGACCGAGAGAGAGAGCGAGAGAGAGAGCGAGAGCGAGAGCGAGAAAGGGATCGAGAGAGGCAGAGGGACAGGGAGAAAAGGAGCATTTTGGTCAGCCCTGAACATCAGGTTCATCCCCACTTTGAGGCAGGGCGCTGTCCAAGCCCCAGCATCAGCTGGTCTGACGGTTCTGCGAAAAACCTCAAGACGGCCTCTCTTCCGCGGCCTGGGAGCAGCATGGTGAGTGAACCCACTATGAGTCAGACACCTTAAACAAGTATTTCCATGATAAAAAAACGTCCCCGTTTCTTTTAATTGTATCTGCACAGTGAATCATGGCCTCTCTCTTATACTCTCTCAAAGCTCTGGTCTTACATCAGTTTTTAATTCAGCTCCTGTGAAGAGCTGGTCAAATAAAGACTAAATGAGTTTCATCTCACTCACACACACACAGTAAACAGCTTTGACAGTGATGAATCTATTTTGACCTAATGCAAGCCAAAATGGCTTCACTAGATTGT